>OZ024740.1:175600355-175607855 GCA_964016885.1 Eledone cirrhosa
TAGGAATATACTATAGGTCAAACAAATACTCGCGTATTTTAACGGTCAGTGTATGTGTAGACAAATTAAGGTTCGACAGTCGTAGGGGCTGTCACTTTCTTTATAGAAATTTACAGTGAATTAACAAATGGGGACCAGATAGGCTACTTTCCACTGACATTACCCCTTTGTTCAGCATCCGATTACCCCGCTTAACTAATCACTGTAAAATGTTTATTTAAATTACTATGAGTTTTATATTTCACAACACTTTATTTAGAATAGACTCCGTCGGTTTTGATCAACAGAATAGACTGCACGTAAAATTAGCGTGCAAATGGTAAAGTATTTCACATGTAACCTTAACATAATTCTCAAGGAGATTCCGTCTGATGCGTTTCCATACAATGCCCGTCTATTCAGTTTTACTCACAAGTCTTGGGTCGACCCGACGCTATAGTAAATGAAATACTCCAGGTGTCACATTGAACCCGGAACCTAATGATTGCGAAACCAATTTCTTGACTAGGCTCTGCAGTAATATATGTGTGCTTGACCCAAGCAGGTCCGACGATGAATATTTAACATTCTTTGACCAACAAAACAACCTGCTCGTGAAATTAATGTGCGAGCGACTGAGCATTCGACACATTAGCGTAATACTTGGGAAGATTCAGCGATATACAATGTGTGACAAGGCCAACTCTTTGGATTACAGATACAACTTAATCTTGGCAGCTGAGTGGACTGGAGCAACGTGAAATAAAGTGTCGTTCTCAAGAAAACAACGCGCCATCAAGAATCGAAACCATGGCTTTCCGATCGTGTGTCGAACATCCCTAACCACTAAACCACGATCCTTCACGTTAATCTACTTAGTGGAATATATAACAATATGTAAGGCGGCGAATTGGCAGAATCGTTAGAACGTCGGATAGAATGCTTTATGGTAATTGTTCCCGTCGAGATCATCTTCGCCTTTCACCCTTTCGAGGTCGATAAAAAAAGTATTAGTCTATTACTCGGGTCGATTCTTCCTCTATATATCTTTCTCATTTGCCCTCTCTCACTTTCTATCTTTCTCTGGAAGAAATCTGCTGTACTCGGGCCTGGAGATGGCTGGGTTCCACCAGGCTTAAAATTGCCCAAGAAACAGGAGTTACGGGCCCATACATACATAACAATATGTGTGCTATTGTTTCATTTTCAGCAGATGCTCTCAGATCAAATTTGTTGCTAAACAATAACATTTTTTCTGTTTATTCCATTAGCTCCTGTATTCGATTCCACTTGGGCAAGTGACATTTACCATAGCTTCGAGACGAAACCAAGCCTTCAGAGGGAAATTGGGTAGACGGAACTGTTTAGAGACCCGTAGGATATACTTTATCTGTAAGTGAAAGGGTCAACATTGCCATACACTGTGTCACGCTGAATGTTCCTGAAAATTACGCTAAGAGTACACGTGTCTGTAGATTGCTTAACCACTTACACGTTAATTTCACGAGCAAGCTGTTCCATGAGCAGGCTGTTGCGTTGATCGAAGAACTGGATGACGTGTCATCGGGACCGGCGGAGGTCCAACACTATTTTGCTACAACACCTACTTATTTTTTTCTTTTCAACAAAAGAAACCCTGTCTCCCATTAAACGCCCCCCCCCCTCTCTCTCCTACCTCACACATCGTCCGACTCCTACAATATGCAAACCATTTCGTTGGCAACAGCTGCTATATGACATTATAGCAGGTGCGTATGTGCATGTTAATGTGTATGTGTGTGTAAGAGAGAGAGAGAGAGAGAGAGAGAGAGAGAGAGAGAGAGAGAGAGAGAGAGAGAGAGAGAGGATGACATAGAGAGAAAGAGAGACAGTGAGAAAAAGGAAGAGAGAGCAAGAAAGAGTAAGAGAGTGAGAATGTATATGTGTGTGAGCGAAAAAGGGCGAAAGCGCGTGTGTTTGTAAACTTGGGAGAGTGTGTGTGTGTGTGTGTGTGTGTGTGTGTGTGTGTGTGTGTGTGAGAGAGAGAGACGAAGGGGGTTATGGAGTAGAGGTATGAGGATTGAGCTGACCTATGTCCAAAATGTTTTAGTCATAACCACCAGGTAGAGTGTGCCCCGGCTATATTATGATTATGGTTTGAGGGAAATTTGATTGCTACTTCTAGCATGTCGAGCAACGACATAAAGGTTTACTTTGTGCGTACATGTGTACGATTTGGTGGCAGAAGTACGTGTTGACGGGTATTTGTATAAATGTGTGCATGTTTGATTGCTGTATATATAGATCGTTGTGTAGGTATGGGTATATGTTGGTCTTTGCGTGTTTGTGTAGATGTATCTCTGTGTTTGTGTGTGTGTGTGTGTGTGTACGAAACTGTGTATGTATGTGTATATTGCTGTACATATGTACTTATGTGTATGGTTTTCTGTGTATGTTCTCTGTGTATGTATGGTGGGTGTAGCCTTAGTGTGTTTATCTGTATGTATAAGGATCTGCTTTAGTCTGACTAGAAGTCTTTGTCTGTAACTGTGTGTCTATTTGCGCAGAGCCTATATGTGTGTGTGTGTGTGTGTGTGTGTGTGTGTGTGTGTGTGTGTGTGTGTGTGTGTGTGTGTGTGTGTGTGTGTGTGTGTGTGTGTGTGTGTGTGTGTGTGTGTGTGTGTGTGTGTGTGTGACTGTTTCTGTTTCTGTTTCTATATGTGTATAGATTTGTTGTCTGTGTATGTGTATTGTTATCGGCTATGTGTAGTTCTGAGTACGAGTGGGGTTCTATGTATATGTGTATGTGCGATTATATATTTGTGTAGATGTTTATATATGTGTGAGTCTGTGAGTGTGTTCATATCTTTCTAATTTGAGAGTAAATTCACGGTTCAGTTTAGTCTTTTTTTGTCATGGAATTTTGTAAGTGTGTGGTCAGTATATCATTCATTTTACACGTTTTGATTGAATCTAAAATTCCGATTCAGAGGCTCAGCTTGTTAATATTTTAGTTCAGTTTTTTTTATCTACCTGGGTTATTTACCTTTGCGTAATTTATCTTCAACATGTACGAAGAAGATTAAATCGAGAAAAAGTTTCATAGTATCCACTGTTTTTCTAGAGGTTTCTGAAGTGACATGATGGCAACATGTGGAATCCTCTTTCAATCACTGTAGACGAAGTGACAGTAGGAGTCACCTGCTGCTTTTGTCCATTATTAGATGATTGTTGTTCGGATGAAGTCAGAAACAAAACAAACAATACACACGATCGCATAATGTGGAAAGATTTCATACAGTCGCACGAAATAATAGGTGTTGCATTAAAGTGATTGCTGCTGTAGACAGACATGTATTGATTCTTTCAAAACTTGTAATCATATGTTGTCTCTAGCGATATTATCGATAAATTTTAGTATAAATGTAGTTGGGTTTTTTCCAACTATCATAAAAAGCAATTTGTTTAACGTTAGTTTCGACAATTTGGAAACATTTCCCTTAAGCTGCATCTGTAAATTGTTTCTAAGGTGTATATATTATGCTGTAACCTATGCAGGATTGGTTTTATACAGATATATAAGTGCTAAAGGGTGAATATAATAGTGATGACGTGAGCGTTTTGTTTACAATTTCATCCCCGTCTCCTTATACGACACATTTTGAGTGATCGTGCGTCTCTAGGAAATTGTCTGGCATTACAGGAATTGGAGTAACAATTGTTATCTGTGACAGATTTTTCCGAAAACAAAATATTCTTGTTGTGATAATTGTTGAGCTGTGACATGATTTAAGTTTGGGTGTATTTTTTTTTCTTTTGACGTTGATTTTAACGGCTCTATATAACTGATAGAACTCTGCCTCCTCCTATGAGAGAATCAGCTGTGTTCAGACCTAGAGAGAGATGGGCTCAGATAGGGTTAACATACGCCTCTATGATTTCACTAAGCGATACTGATCTATACATATATACATACATAGCTGATAGAAAGATTTACACGGGCTGATATAAATATTTATATGGGCTAGCAGAGTAATACTGTACATGTATTGGTTAATTCTATTTGATGGAGTGTGGCCATCTGAGTAAATAGTTCTCTTATCTTTCCATATTATTATTGTTGCTGCTGTTGTTGTAGTCTCAACTCAATTATGATTAAGTAGCTCAAAGATCAAAGGCATTCCAGCTGTGAATATTCCGCCATTTTCTTTTTTTTTTTTGCATAGTACTATCTTATTTGACGTGTCTTTCAAATTTTTACGAGGTGCTGTTTGAGGAAGATTTGAGTATTCTGAGTGACTCATAATTGCTTCTACTTTTGGCACAAGGCCAGCAATTGTTCAGTGCATTACTGGTACTTTATTTTATCGACCCCGTAAGGATGAAAGGCAAAGTTAACCTCGGCGGGATTTGAACTCAGAATGGCAAAGGTGGTAACTCTATGCGTCAAAGTATGGCGTCCGACTCTCTACCGATACTGCCAAAATAATAAATTCTACTATAGTTACATGGGCAACAATATTTGGGGAGGGAAAAGTCGATTACATCGAATCCAGTACATTACTGGTACTTTATTTTATCAACCCCGTACGGATGAAAGGCAAAGTTAACCTCGGCGGGATTTGAACTCAGAATGGCAAGGGCCGTAACTCTTTGCTGCAAAGCATGGCATCCGACCCTCTACCGATACTGCCAATCCAGAATAGAGGTTGAAATATATCGATGCTACTTCTTGCCAATCAGCTGTGTGGATGTTTGTTTATTGTTTTAATATGATATCGACTTTATGTCTGGTTAGCATCTCAACGTTATACTGCTACCACGTACGAACGAAAAAGTATTCCATGTGGGTCTCATTTGAAAGTCAGCAATTGTTTGGATGTAAAGCATTTTCAGGCTCTATATATGAAGGCTGGGACTAAGCGTTTACTACGTTGTGAACGTGAGATGATTATCAGCTTTTATAGTCGTGACATTTAGGATTTTACTCGGGAGTTCTCCAAGACTAAATATTATGGTATACAAGATTATTAGGTCATGTTTTGTGTCACATGTGTGAGTTTGTGTGCTAATTAAAGAGGCAAATTGATATTTAAGATGGAACTAAATTAAAAAAAAAAAACACAATGAAACATTTCCATATAATACACTCAGGTAAACATAGACTTCAACTGAAGGATCTTGCGTCAAGGGGCCCATAAGTGTTAACTCATGATCCAACTGATGATCCAACGAAGGAAGTATGTGTGTGTGTGTCTGTGTGTGTCTGTGTGTGTCTGGGGGGTGGGTGAGAGAGGGGGAGATTGACAGAAAATTAGAAAGATCGAGAAAAGTGCCAACTAGATGCAAATAAGCATAGATAAAAAAAGCGAGAAGTTGCACACCCGCACGTGCGCACCGCCACGCACACACACACACACACACACACACACACACACACACACACACACACACACACTAGACCACCCGTGAGCCGTTGGGTCACGTTCACTTCAAAATATTTTTTAAAAATCTTGTTCACTTAAAAATCATTTTAAAATAATTAAAATATACAGACATGTATATAATGTGAAATGAAACTGGAGGGCCCATATATATACGTGTGAGTATGTATATATATAAATGCGTGTGTGTGTGTGTGTCTGTGATCTATATACACTGGTCATAGACACACACACACATACACACACACACATATATATATACACACACACACACACACACACTCACATATATAAATTTATACACAACAGCACCACCATCTCTCTCTCTCTCTCTCTCTCTCTCTCTCTCTCTCTCTCTCTCTTCCATTCTACTTCTCTGTCTCCCTCCCTCTCTCTATGTCTCTCTTTCAATATACTCTCTCACAACCACTATCTCTTTCTCTCTACCCTTCTCTCTCTTTGTTTATGAAGGTACCCAGAAAACCCCATATATCGGGAACCCGTGCTTCGATTTACGTGAAACTTGTTTTATTCCATTTGTATTCCCATTTCAGGGCAACTTCCTCTCAAAGTATTTTCCCATTATGCGCCCTTTTATCTGTATTACATTACAGACAGGCAAGCAAGCAATAACAGACTTTTAGTAATATATATATATATATATATATATATATAACGAAGGAACTGTGGTAAGGAACCAGATGGACTATAACGCACCAGAGTACTCAATACTTAGGGTAGTAGAGTGGGTAATAGGAAAATGTTTAACCTTAACCCCGACGGCAGAGCTCAAGCCCTTTCGACGGCTATTTCTGGACTCGGCTTGAGCTCTGCCGTCGGGGTTGAACATTTTCATATATATTGGAAAGTGTGTGAGATCCTTGGTACAGTTAGATATATTTGAAAAGAAGGAAAAGAATGACTTCACTTGTAGTGTTAAATAATTTGATTTAATTTTATAATATTATAATATTATGAGTTGGTAGATCTAGGTAACATTCAGTCATGACTTCGCCACCTACATTAATCACAACTGGAAACACTACCTAGACGACTGTTTCATCTTCTGGAATAGAAGCCAAGAAGACCTGCAAAGATTCCATTCCATCATAAACAATGTTCACGAAGAAATAAAATTCAGCATGGAATGTAATAAAAAGGAACTACCGTTTCTGGATATCCTTATCATTAAGGAAGGGGAAAATATCAAAACGGACTTATTTTACAAACCAACAGACACACACCAATACTTGAATTTCCGTTCAGCACACCCATCACATACCAAAAGGAACATTCCTTTTAACATGGCAACACGCATCTGCACCATAGTAACACACCCCACACTACAGGAAAAAAGATTATATGAATTAAAAGAGTTCCTTAAAAGACAAGAATATCCGGTGAATCTCATCAACACAGCCATCTCCAAAGCCCAGAACATCCCAGTGACAACATTGAGAAAAACAGAGCAACAAAATAGAATGGAAAAAATAGTTATCCCTTTTGTCATCACTCACAATCCAAGGAACTTCAACATTGTGAAAGCTGCCAAACAATATCTCCCGATTCTCCAGCAGTCCCCCAAAATGAATGCACTCATAAAAGACGCTCAAATTATATATAGTAGACGCCAAGCACGCAACCTAAAGAAACTGCTTACCAAGGCAAAATTTACGTGTAATAATGAAGCAATGCAAGTTAAGAAATGCGGGGATTTTTGTAAAACCAAAAATTTGATTTACTGTGCAACCTGCCCACAATGTAAAGAATACTACATTTGTGAAACCGGAACGGGTCTACATGACAGAGTTCGAGTACATAAACAACAAATTAGAGACCCCTCTGTCAGAAACACCACATGCAGTGAACACTTCGCAACATGCGGAAAGGGAAATTTCACAATGTTCCCCTTCTTTAAAATATGGTCGGACAACGAACATTTCCGAAAATATAGAAATGAATTCTTTATTAGACAATACAAACCACTACTGAACACAAAAAAGTGATATTCCATCTTCAAGTAACGGGATTCTCCCCCTCTCTTTTCTTTAAAAAAATCTCATATTGAAAAAGAAAAATAGTTGATGACACCCATACT
>OZ024740.1:175612855-175620939 GCA_964016885.1 Eledone cirrhosa
TATTTTCTGTGTTTGGGATTTTACATTTTCAAATTTAATTTGAGGATATATTCATTTAAATTCATTTAAAATACAGACTCAGTGGAAATGTTTTTTAATGGGCGAAATGAATCTACTATATTCAATTTCGTTTTTCTTTGTTCGTCGTTGAAATTACACTAGAGTCGGCTAAATAAATACTAGTCATGTATTGGTGTCATTTTAATCAACAAGACCACTCCTTCAGCAAATTTGTTGCCTTGTGCTGATTTAAACAATCGATATAGTCGACAATAGAATTAGTATGAAGTAGAAAACTGAAGCAAACCGTTTAATGATTTTTGTTGTATTTACTTTATGCAAGATAGCCATCTTTACCGTTTTCTTCCATCTTCGTTGATTGTATCTTTTATTGATCATGTAGGTAGAATAATTGTTATCTGAGATCTCAACTATGTTTTTATTCTTGTCACAAATGCAAAGGAACAATTGATTTATAACAATAGGCCACACAAAAGAATGTATTATTTAAAATGTCCCCGACAAACAAGCGTAGATTGCATACTGTATCTAATATCCCCAAACGCCACATGGTAATTTAAGAACTCAGATACCCTCCACCCTCGATCTAACATTATTTGTTTGATTAAACGGAATTAATGTTCAGATCGGTTAATGTTATATGTTGGTACCAATAAAATTGGTACGATCTGTTCTGGTCGTGCTGTCCGTTAGTACCAATAAAATTGGTACGGTCTGTTGTGATCGTGCTGTCCGTTAGTACCAATAAAATTGGTATGGTCTGTTGTGGTCGTGCTGTCCGTTAGTACCAATAAAATTGGTACCGTCTGTTGTGGTCGTGCTGTCCGTTAGTACCAATAAAATTGGTACGGTCTGGTCGTGCTGTCCGTTAGTTTCGATGACATTTGTGCCATATGTTTCAATCAAGCGTTGTCTTTTATTTCTGATTGGATTAATTTCCCCTCTTTAAGTCTAGCGTCGTCTCGTATCCCGATGTTTTGTCGTCGGCCTCAATTAAGTGTCACATAGGATCTTCGATTACATTAACCCCTTTTTAGGTCCAGTATCATAATCTAGTTTAGATTGATGTCGTTTGCACATTTTAGCCAAGTGTTGTCTAATATCCTAGACTGAATGGTCCTTAACGGCAAGAATTTTAGTTCATAAAAGCCTATCATCCTTTGTATTGGAAGTATTATAAAAGTCTACTCTTTATAAGTACATACTTCAATACAAAGTGTTTTACATTGAGATTTTTTCTGGCCAAAACTCAACGTTTGACAGCTGCGTCTGTAAGAATATATGCAGCTTATTTGCCAGCGAATTAAGAGGCATAAAAATATTTGTTAATACCACAGTGCTACTACTGCTTACACAAATGAACAATATCACCCTATTTACAGTTAGATGGACTGTACTTCAATGTGGTACCTACTTACATCAGTGAACAATATCACTCTTATGTGTTGCTTTTGATGTTTTATATCTTCACCATGTGCTTGGAGTATAATATCATTGATTCAGTGATGCAAAATATTTTTTTTCAGTATGTTTTTTATTCATTCACTTCAGCAAATTAATAAAACTAAACTGATGTTGTTGTTGATAAGACTAAGATCATCTCTGATCAAGTATAACTATGTATTAACAATTAAGTAAAATAAGCACATTCTTAGAGCATCAAGGAAAGAGTGGTAACATATCATTTAAATTAAATGTATTTAACATCGTCCCAAATTTTGTTTTGCAGACTTTATATATGGGAGGCCCCTTAATCTTTTAAGTGTTTAGGGTCTCAAAATAACAACTTGGGTCTGGATCATATGCATTTTAACAGTGACTATCCTGTCATTGATTCTTTTTTCAAATATTGTGTATCGTGGGCTACATGATCCTTCCTTTTTCAAGATTGGAATGATAGAGACGAACTTAATCTGTAAGCAGAAATGAAGTAAAACAATGATAAATTTTAAGGATTATTTTATCGCCTGGATTATCCTATAACTGTCATTAATAGACTAAAAATGACAGCCAAATCTCACCGAGATCACGGCCTATCATTTTAAAGACAGAGAGAAGGAATATATTGGATAACATGGTTCTGTGTTATGATAAAAGACGGATGATCACGATTGGAGGGCTTTTGATGTTACATTCGTTCGTTCGATAGATCCTTATCTGGACCAAACGACAGCAGCACCAATATCAACAAAAACAAAAAAATCAACGACGACACCTACAACGACGGCAACAATAGTAACATCATTCTTTGAACCGGGACGCAAACTTAAACGATAACTTGACCATAGGGTTATTTTCCTTATTTATTTGTTTCTGTGTTGTTGTTGTTGTTAGTGGTGGTGGTGGTGGTGGTGGTGGTGGTGGTGGTGATGTTGCAGAGTTGGCTGAAAGGTAAAGAAATTCTTGTCGAAATCATTAGGCTCCGGGTTCTATCCATGTTATCTTAATCAATATTGTTTTTACCATAGCTTCGGGCCGATCCAAGTTTGGAATAAATTTAGGTAGATGGAAACTGTATGGAAGAGCCGTTGGGTGGACTGTATCTGTAATTCAAAGGTTTAACCTTGTCATATATTGTGTCACACAGATTCGGCAAGGGCCTTACTCTAAGGGTGCATGTGACTTCGGCATACTCAGTCAATCATACGTTCAAATAATCGAATAACTGAATGCTTTATCACCGAAACCGACGGAGGATCCTTTCCTCTCTGTCGCTGCTGCAGTTCTTGTTGTTGCTGCTGATGCTGTTGTTGTTGCAGCAGCTGCTGCAACTGTTGCTGCTACTGTTGTTGCTATTTCTGCTGATGTTGTGCTGATGCTGTTGTGGTCGTTGCTGGTTCTGCTATTTTTGGTATTGCTGCTGATGCTGTTGTTAGAGTTGCTGTTCCTGCTGTGGTTTTTGCTGGCTGTTGTTGTTATTGTTGTTGTTGTTGGCGCTTCAATCAACTCAGTTAATTTAACATATCACTGAATCGATTCGAGAGAAAAATATGTTTGCTGTCGGCTTTGCAACTCTTTTTATCTCTGTTTATTTGTTTGTTAGTTTCTTTCCTTCCTTTTTCACCTTCCTTCTTCCTGCTTTCATTTTTCATTCTTTCATTTTTTCTTTTTCTCCTTCTTTTCTTTCTTTCATTTTTTTTCTCCTTTTCTTTCCTACTTCTTTTTCATTCATTCTTTCTTTCTCTTTCTTTTTTGCTTCCATTTTTTGTCATGTCCTCCCCACTTCTTTCTTTAAACTCCTCCCTCATCGCCATACCATCATTGTCATCTCGTGGAATAAAAGACCTGCTTTATCACAAGACCTGTCACCATAACCAGTCACCATTCATTCACAAACAGACACACAGACCAAGGAGAACAACTACAATACTGCAGCAGATAGATAATTAAAACAAATAGACCCAATTGAAAGACTCGCTGCACTAGCTACCGGATATCCGGTATTTCAAACATTTCAGCTACTTTAAAAATGTATGCATACTTTATAACAATCATTAGTGTAGTTATTATGATTAATATTATTATTGTCTGTGGTGTACTCAGAATTACCCCTTTGTGATTCCCCATCTATTTGTGGTTGGTGGTCCTTTCTTGTTTTATATTATAGTTGCTATGTATTGTTATCTATTTAATATGTATTTATTGTTGATATCATACATGTGCCCGATGTGAATCCGCCCCACTGTTTTTCAATGTGTTGTTTTCTTTTGTATTTCGACTTTGTATGTACTGTCCCCAACATATTTGTCAATGACAAGTTTGGAAAAGGGGAATTTTATTTACATAAATATTTCACACAATAAACAAGAAGAGAGAAACAATCGAATAATGAAAAGAAAACAATTAGAAAAGAAAGAAAAAGTGTGAAAGGGAGAGCCAGACTCTACACCACTGACTATGTGGTATATCTCAGCCGCTCACCACGGAAAAGATGGCGAAAATATTACAAAAGGGAACACCCACAGCATCAACCATTCCACCTCAAGGAACTTTTCTTTCAGGTGGTATGCACTCTTCCCGATTTTACAGAGGAAAACGGCCGTCTGGGCACCGAGAATCCCGGAAGTCTCGACGGCACCAAAAGGAAGCGGTCGAATAAGTTCTGGTATTTGGATATCTTTAGCTCCTCTGCATTACAGGGGCAGTACGCGAAGCGATAAGGTTGGAACCGGAGAACGTGTCAATGGCAACTCAGATTAGAGAGTGACCACCCCTTGAACGGGAAAAGTGTTATCCCATTTGGACACTTATCGTCAGCGCGGTCGAGGCCGGCAGGCCCCTGTTTTGATGAGAATCCGACTGTCAAGGCCCTGAAAGAAATTATTTGTTTTGTATAATTATCATGATTATTGATTACAATTATTGTCATTGTTATATCTAATGTTTCCTCTTGTTGATATCCCTTTCCCTTTACTCGATTTAAACCTTAAGCTTCTCTGTTTTTCTTTTTCCTTTCGCCCGTGTATTGTCATCAACATATTGGGCCTTTGAGGGAAATAAAAAAGTCATCATCATCATCATCAACATCAACATCGACATCATCGGCATTGTCATCATCATCACTATCGTATTATTATTATTACCATCATTATTAATATTTTTGGATAGGGCGGTGGATTGGCAGTATCGGTAGAGCGTCGGACATCATACTTTGAAGCAAAGAGTTACGTCCCTTGCCATTCTGAGTTCAAATCCCGCCGAGGTTAACTTTGCCTTTCATCCTTACGGGTTCGATAAAATAAAGTACCAGTAATAATCTTGGATAATAACTGGCCTTGTGCCAAAAGTAGAAACAATTATTACTATCATTATTAATATTTTTGGATAGAGCGGTGGATTGGCAGTATTGGTAGAGGATCCGACACCATGCTTTGCAGCATAGAGTTACGGCCCTTTATGACCTGGGTTCAAATTCCGCCGAGGTTAATTTTGCCTTTCATCCTTACGGGGTTGATAAAATAAAGTACCAGTCACGCACTGCAGTCGATTTAATCGACTTTCCCCTCCACCAAAAATTGCTGGCCTTGTGCATATAAAAGAAATCATTATTAATATTTTTCGTCTCCTTCGCTCTAGACATGTTTGTTGTACTTATTACTACAAACTGTTAATAAGGTGCCGTACATTGCCCACGAGAAATGTGACCCCTTAATATAACGGATCTTCGGCGAAAATATTGTAATTTTAAAAAAATCATTACGCTAATATTTTTCTATGGAGCCCCCCCCCCCCCCCCCCCCCCCCCCTCACACAGCACACAGATTAGTACAAATTAGTTCGCACGTGCAAACCATGACTCATGATTTTACCAAAAGTCAAAAAAGCAACAACAAAAATGTTACCACCAAAACCACTACTGTCACCACTACACATTCAACCACCAAGGCTGTCACCGTCGACAACAACAGCAGCAACAATAACAACAGCGGCAAAAAGGCTAACACTAACAATAGCAACAAAAACAGCAGCAAGAGTAACAATAACAACAGCAATAAGTGCGAAAATGTAACAAGAACGTAGGTTCAAAGCAAACTGGGATGATCTCCGACAACACGAAGAAGATCCCTCCCACACGGTCACCTCTTTTGAGGGGGCGACAAAACAAATATTGATTAATAAAAAAGGATATATCATTGGGTTTTGAGAGATGTTTTGAAGCTAAAGGTGTCAGCCATTGTTCCATCTCCCCTAGTAGATTATCGCTGTGGTCTGGGGCTGGTTATTCATGCAGCAGGAACCCGCTAATATTGCAGCTAGCCATGATATCTAGTGGCTGTATCGCTGTCCGCCACATCCAACCCGTCCCATAGCATAACAAGGTGTCCTGGATCTCTGGAAAGGCAGCTAAGCAATGACAATCGGGAGTCGTATTTTCAACTTTCAAAAAGGTAGACAGGGGAGATTGCTACAACCAGGGAGGGAACTCCTTGCTATGACTCCCCGGTAAAGTCTATGCTGAATGTATTGCAAAGAGGTGTAGGGAGATTGTCGAGACCGCGGTAGCTGATGAACAGTGTGGTTTCCGTCCTGGACGCAGCACAGCCGGCAAACGTATCTATACCACGGCAGGTCTTTGGGAAATATTGGATTACTACTTAGAGGTGTATGCTTGCTTCGGTAGATCGCAAAAGCCATACTGCTGCGCTCCACGGGACCTGCTGTAACAGATTCTGCAGGGATATAGTATTGAGGGAGAGCTTCTTGTTGATATCTATATAGGAATGCCCTATTTTTTTCCGGATAAATGATGCTAAATCGAAACCATTCAATGTGGGAGTCGGACTCCATCAAAGGTGTGTTACTGTCACTTCTCTTATTCTAATCTTCATGAACAGGATTGACATGCCCAGCCGCGCTGGAAGTGGTATCACGACTGGCGGGTGTATGGTATAGTATCAGTCGGCTGGAATTTGCAGACGACATGGTATTACACAACTCGCCAGAAGCTCATCTCTTTCTGATACTGTTACTGCTGATGTTGGTGCTTGGTTCTGATGTTGGTGCGTTCATTTTGGCCGCCATTGTTTTGTTGACCTTCCCAGGTAATTTTTTGTTGGCAGGAAAGGGGGGGGGACTTGTCTCCTTCTTCTGTACTTTGATTACAGAATTCCTTTGACTCTATTTTCTCATTCATACCTCCTGGAATCAATGTATTTAGCAAAATAATCTATTGCCTTAGAAATGCTTACAAAGGTATTGTTAAACATTCTCAGTCTTGTAAATGTTACTCTATTATTAATATTTCAAAAGCAATATTGCAAGAAAACTTTTCTTTGGTTTTATATATTTTAACACTAAACCTAATGTCACTTCTTTTACATAAGTCAAGTGACTGATCATACGCTAGAAAAAAATAATGTAACCTATAATTTCTTTTCTTTGTCGATGTGCTACGAGAAATATCTATTTCTGAGAAACATCTGGAAATAATAACAGAATTAATAACAGCGTTTCCGTTGACTTAGGGGTGGCCTTTCGCCAGATTGATAGTTGAATGTGAAAAACCTGCTTTCCAGATTAAAAAAAATATCCCCAATTTCCAGTTTGTGTTGCAAATAGATTGATATTAATAAATATGTATCATACGAAATAGCAGGCAAATTTCATTAAAGTCACTCCTGTCAAGGAAGTTATTCTTCAATTCCAACAGACCATATTTATCATGAAATTTCACATAGCGTTGCTGATCCTGCATGCTGTACAAAAACACGTTGTGTAATTGAACCGTTACATGAACAAATGTCTCTTAACATTAGGACTATGTGACAAGCTTACAATACCGCTGGAAATAGCAGTCACAAGACCGTCATTAAGATGTTTAAGTATTAGAGACAAATTAATATTTAATTATTCTTTTAGCTGCTCCTGATTTGTTGATCTTGATAAATATATATAGAAAAGGGGGTGGAAATTATGCGCTGGCTGAGTGTGTCAACAGAAAGTTGAGGCGAAAATGCTTATTATAGATTGTGATGTCAAGTATTTGTAGAAACCCTGGGAGTACAATGTTGTGCTATTTATGACTGGACAGAAAGAAGCATAAAATTGTTTCTTTGATATGTACAATTGTATATTCAAGCTGCTGAAACTAACAGCATTGATAAATCTCCATTGGTGAATATGTTCAATGTTTCCTTTTTACGGAGGTTGAGCAGGTTCTATTTGAACTATGAAGGTTGTATGTTTGTGTACGGAAGCTTTATGAATTGGGTGAAGATTAATATCATCCGCAGAGGAATAATTGCTATTAGAGGTAACAGGAATCTGTTTCTTAATTAACACCAGAAAGGGTGTTGCAGCTGTTACAGAATGTTTACAGAATCTACAGTGGTAGAATGGGAATCAATGAAAACCTCATCAACACCTTTTAATGTGGTGCTATCTGACAGAACTCTTCCAATCTAACAGCTTAGTAAGTAGATTATTGTACCAGGCACGGTTAATTATTTGCTAACGTTAACTGTAACAACATTATTTATGTTTTCTATGACAACGTCAATGCCTTGATAGGACTGCTATAGGAGAGCAGCCATCAGTAATACTAAATTTAACGAAGCTGTACA
>OZ024740.1:175626139-175656139 GCA_964016885.1 Eledone cirrhosa
ACAAAATATGTTTGGTAACTACTGTTGAATGTGGTAATGTGCGTACGTTGATTTAAGAACCAAGTAGTCAGTGACATTATTGCATATACAACATACATGAAAGACAGGTTATTATTGAGGTCTTAACACTCCAAACCGACGAATTGGCAAGGCCGTTAGGATGTCGGATAAAAAAAAATACGTTGGTATTTGTTGGGGCTCATTGTGCTCTGAGTTTAGGGCACACCGAGTTTAACTTTGCCTTCCAGCCTTTCATTGATGCATAAAGTACTGGAATTTGATCTCTCTCTCTCTCTCTCTCTCTCTCTCTCTCTCTCTCTCTCTCTCTCTCTCTCTCTCTCTCTCTCTCTCTCTCTCTCTCTCTCCCTCTCTCTCTCTCTCTCTCTTACACACATATTCCAGCATGCTAGCTGTTTATCAAATTGTTGGAAGAAATTGGCACTGTTCCACTGCTACGACTCCATCAAGAGTTAAGAACCCTTTGTCTTTGTCCGACATCCTAATCTATTAAGGAACTTATTTCGCAACCACACGTAATACAACAACAACAACCATGTATTTTATCTATATCCTGTGTCAAGATTATATCATTTATTATTGTTCTCATTGTTGTAAACGTTGTTGTTATTATTGTCAGTTCTCCTTGTTTTGATTGACACGAACGTGTGTGAATTATTTTTATAGTCTCTGATAGAAATCAATGATATTGTTCCTGTGTGTATGCGTGACAGCAGCAATACTTCTTTGTCTCCAATGCATGACTGCCATATATACTATTCCCCTATTCTTTTATCTCTATTGTATGTATTATATGTTTGAACTGACATCGTCAAGAACAGAGCAGCAGTATTTTCAATAGTATAATTGACAGCGAAAGTATTGCTTTATGGCTATATACACACATACACACATACACACAAATACCTGCATACATACCTGCATACATACATATATCGCATACACACACACACATATATATATATATACATATTTCTTTCTCTCTCTCTCTCTCTCTATCTATCTATCTATCTCTCTCTCTCTCTTAATATACACACACACACACACACACACACACACACACACACACACACACGCGCGCGCATATATATATATATATATACATATATATATTACAAAGTGACACAGCGCACACATTCGAGACAATTCACAAATGCTTCTTTTATATTGTAGAATCGGGAGCAAACAACTCTCAGGTAACTGGTAGGACACATTACACTGATCTCTCTCTCATTCTAATTAGGTATATATATGTATATATATATATGGAGGAAGTTATAGTTCACTTGAAGCATTGTGTAATGAGGTATAAACGTTTGTATATGTATAATAAAGCCAAAACAATGCAGGTATGGACATAGAATAAAGAATGCAAATGCAAAAGATATTGTTGACAATTAGTCTTTTACCTTAGATTTATTTGTACGAACATTTGAGATCGGCCCTCCCAGCCGGTGCTAAGTTCGGATACATAAGGAACGAACTAACACGTATCCGGAACAAATGCACCGACGCTAGAGACCGAGACACACACACCACACATTTCTTGGAAGTATCAAACAGAACGGATACACGACATCCACCACAAACCGTGCCAGAAAGAACAGAGGACACCACACCCGAGGCACTAACACTTGCTTCCTGAAGCTCCCACACTTCAGTGCAGAAACAACAACAGCCATCGGCAGAGCTATCAGACGAGAGGGACTAGATATCCAACCAGCCCACTCAGGTTCTTCTCTACGCGGACCAAAACCAAAAGACACTCCACCAGACATGATAACCGCTGCAGGCTAGCCAACTGCCCCATCAACGACACAGACCTATGCCACCAGGCTTACGTCGTATACAGACTAGAGTGTGACAAATGCAGCAACTTCTACGTAGGTAGCACCACCAGACCACTCCACATAAGAATAAAAGAACACCTCAATACTAACGCTTCCTCATTTAAGAAACACCTAGTTAAATGCAAAAACACCGACAAAACCATAACAGTTAGGATAGAAACTAAGGAAAGAAACCTCGGCAATCTTAGAATTAAGGAAGCACTAATTATGGACAAAACACAACCACCAATCAGTAATAGACTAGAACTCAACACCCAATTTATAACTTGATAGAGCATCTCGCCCCATATTTACACCCCACCCTCCCACACACACACACGCACACACACGCACACACACACACGCACACACACACACACACACACACACACACACACACACACACACACACACACACACACACACACATTTACACCTCCACTTATTCTCTCTCACACACATACACACACAAAGACCAGTTCTAACACGAGATAACATCTATCCCCCACATTTACGTATAGACATATCTTCTCACACTCACACACACACACTCACATACTTACACCTTCATGCATTCTCCCACACACTTAAACAGGCATGTACAAAAAAAAAACCCTTTTAAAGGGAGACTACTATTTATCCACCTAACCTAACTCTTTGACATTAGAGATAGAACAGATACTCTATACCATTTCCTGTCAGCATGACTTGGCAAGCTATTTACTTCCCTCCGAAGAAGAGATATTATCTCGAAAATTAAGGACATTTAAATAAATCTAAGGTAAAAGACTAATTGTCAACAATATCTTTTGCATTCGCATTCTTTAATCTATGTCCATACCTGCATTGTTTTGGCTTTATTATACATATACAAACGTTTATATATATATATATATATAAATTTAGACGGGACAAAGTGCTGTGTGGTTACTAATAAAGAGAGTTTAGAAATGCACGGAAAAACCGAAAGACAGGCCCCCTTTTCAGTTGTCTGCTGTAGGTCTCAGACGTTTCGACGCATCAAAGACAATCCACAGTGCGTCAATAACTGGGAACTTATTGGGGAAGGAAATGACAACGAGATGATGGCGAAGAAAAAGAAAATAACCAGAAGAAAAAAAGGAGAAGAAAAAAAACACAGAAAGCATACCGATAGAGGAGTAGCACATGTATGTAGAAGTAGCCAAAGGGAGAGAGGGGAAGACGCTAAATCGCTGGCCGGGCGTAAGCCCTGGGACCTTATTAACAGCAAGATAGTGAGTGCGAAGAGAAACACGTCTGATCTTGGCGAGAACAGGCGTAAACAACAGGGAGAGACGAAGGTAAACGGAAGTAGTAAGGGAGCAGAGAGAAAGAGGATAAGTGAGTGGAAGAGAGAAGGAGAATACGTGAGTAGGGGAGAGAGAGAGAGAGAGAGAGAGAGAGAGAGAGAGAGAGAGAGAGAGAGAGAGAGAGAGAGAGAGAGAGAGAGAGAAAGAAAAAAGAGGGAAAAAGGAGGAAGGAAAAGAAAAGTTAATGTACTGGGTAATATTTTTCCTTTGACAGATATGGATGGTGGAATATATGGTTTTCCTGATGGATGTTGGTACATCATCACACTGTGCCGAGAAGATGTCCATCAAAAGCTGAAGGTCGTCTTCCGTATGGATAACAAGATCACAGTCGTCAATATTAAGAAGCTCAAGTATCAGTGCAATATGATGTTAAAGCGCCTTCTTATTGTATATATATACGGCCAGCATTGGTGTTTGTGAATGATTTTATGAAAACAACTGAAAACAACCTGGGAGCGAGCAGAGAAAGTTTCTGACTCAAAACCACACCACCGTGTCGTCATACAATGAAGGTTTAAGCGCCGTAATTGTCTCAGGTACACATATGAATTTCAATGTAAAGTATTCTAATTATAGTTTTTAGTTTTATCACAAGACCAGCGATTTGAAGGGAAAGGCAAAATCGTTTAAATCGACTCTAGTGCGTTATTTGTACTTTATTTTATCGACCTCCTAATAATAATATTCGCTCAGTAAATAAACGTTCAAAAAGCACCTTTTATCTTTTTTTTTCTGTTTCTATGGACACTTTACTCGGTTTTGTAAACTATTATTTATAGTTTTTTTTAGGGTAATTGGCATTGCTACAGACACAGTTCACATTTTAAATATTCCCAATGCTTCTTAAGCTACCTGCTTTGGTTATATATATATATATATATATATATATATATATATATATATATGTAAATAGGGAGAAAAAGGCGATTATTAGGAAGAAAAGTATATTTTTTTCTCTTTATTTTTTCTCTTTTTTCTGGGTTAGAAAATATCCACAGGGTATCGGTATATATATATATATATATATATATATATATATATATATATATATATATATATATATATATATATATATATATATATATATATATATATATATATATATATATATATATATATATATATATTATATATATTAAATTCAAATATTAATAAAATAGATGCTCTTATGATCAATTAAATTTTATTATACATATTTCAGAGGTACTTGAATCCAGTTCAATAGTACGTCCTCATCAGATAAAATAAAATGATACATGACATACCCTGACATGTTAAATGGTTAAGATTTAATCAAGGTAGTGATTTAATCAAGGTAATTGATCACAAGAACATCTATTTTATTAATATTTGAATTTGATATTAATAACTCTGGAAAATATCTGGCTGTAGAGTGCTTTCAATCTACTGTAAAACTCATTCTTTGATGTACTCATTGAATCTTGTTTAACTCTCTAATATATATATATATATATATATATATATATATATATATATATATATATATATATATATATATATATATATATATATATATATATATATATATATATATATATATATATATATATATATATTAGAGAGTTAAACAAGATTCAATGAGTACATCAAAGAATGAGTTTTACAGTAGATTGAAAGCACTCGATGGCTCTCATAGAGCAGAGTATGATATCACAGAAAAAAAGAGAATCAGTGTTGCGACGAATGGAATGTATTGGACATATTACAATCGTTTCTCTGACGACCAGCTCGAGGCACGATCGATGTGATGATCGAACATGACTCTGAAAATCGCAAGGTCCTCAGATACGTCTTGATTCTACGAAGCAGATTTTCCGATTTTCAGAGTCAGGTTCGATCATCACGTCGATCGTCCTTCGAGCTGGTTGCCAGAGAAACGATTGTAATATGTCCAATAAATTCCATTCGTCGCAACACTGATTCTCTTTTTTTCTGTGATATATATATATATATATATATATATATATATATATATATATATATATATATATATATATATATATACATACATATATATATATATATATATATATATATATATATATATATATATATATATATATATATATATATATATCAATCCACAGGGTATCAGTATATATATATATATATATATATATATATATATATATATATATATCAATCCACAGGGTATCCGTATATATATATATAATCATTTTGAAAGGTATCTATATTTGAATTCTAGTTAAACCTTAATTAGTTACCTACCTAGCTATGTGTGCTTACATTCGTTACAAATTATTCCCTGCGATTGTTCCATATGTTTATTTTATATATATATATGTCAATCTATTTCTAGTTGATATAAAATGCTCGGATCTATTCATTGGAATCTTTGAGCTTATTCTACAGTGGATATGGCGCATGCCTCGAACATGACTCCCTTAATTTAATTTTTGTATATACATATATATATATATATATATAATATATATATATATATATATTCTTTTTTTTACCTGCAGTTGCGACCGATAGATAGTATTAGCAATTGGAAAGACCAACGCAAACATTGTTTCCTCGGTCCGATTTGACGAAAGTCGATCGACTCTCTCTCATATTTATATATATATATAAATAGAGAGAGAGAGAGAGAGAGAGAGAGAGAGAGAGAAGAGAGAGAGAGAGAGAGAGAGAGAGAGAGAGAGAGAGAGAGAGAAGAGAGAGAGAGAGAGAGAGAGAGAGAGAGAGAGAGAGAGAGAGAGAGGGAGAGAGAGAGAGATACATCCATAAATATATATGTCGCTGTGTGCGTCTATATGTGTGTATGTATGGCAGCCATGTATACTATTCCACCATTCTTTTCTCTCTATTGTATGTATTGTATGTATGAACTGACATCGCCGAGAACAGAGCAGCCGTATATTCAATAGCATAATTGACAGCGAAAGTCTTGCTTTATGGGTTTATGCATACATACATACATGTATTCATACACACATACATATGCATGCATACAAACATACATACACACACATACATTCACACACACATACATACAATGGTAAAGACGCCGTTGGGTCACGAATGACCATGGGATTTACACCTAGAAAGTTTCCCTGCTAGGCACAAATCCAGGCAAGGTTGTTTGTGGAAGACCAACAGTCGCTCATGCATACCAGCCTCCCCTCTCCACGCTCCCGACGTTGTCCAAGGGAAAGGCAATGGCTGATACTGCTTGGCACCAGTGACGTCGCAACTCATTTCTACACCCGAGTAAACTGGAGCAACGTGAAATAAAGTGTCTTGCTCAAGAACACAACGCATTATCCGGTCCGAGATGCTCTAAACACTAGTTGCTCTAAACACTAAGCCATCATCTTCGCATACATACACACATACATACAGAGATACATACACTCATACATACATTTATACGCATATATATAGTTGCATCACCCCCACTCTCTCTCATTCTCTCTCTCTCTATATATATATAGAGAGAGAGAGATATGTGTATATATATATATATATTGCAAAATGACGCAGCATATACTTGCGAGACAATTCACAAATGTTTCTTTAATATTATAGAGAGCAAACAACTGTCAGGTAACAGGTAACTGGTAGTTACACTGAACTTTCTCTTCTCATTAGGTATATATATATATATATATATATATATATATATATATATATATATATATATATATATATATGTTATTCCGGGTTGAATCGGAGGTAACCACAGTAAGTAAGGTACTCAATACATTGCAGAGTATAAAAGTTTTAATATAGATGAGATTCTACAGGACTAGAACTGTTTCATTCTTTAGAAATCATCAGGAATCTCTGATTCCTGATGATTTCTAAAGAATGAAACAGTTCTAGTCCTGTAGAATCTCATCTATATTATATATATATATATATATATATATATATATATATATATATATATATATATATATATATATATATATATGTGTGTGTGTGTGTGAGAGTGTGTGTGTGTGTCGAAGGTCTATGTATTGGGCTCAGTTTCTCTAGTCTAATCATCAGGCAATAATGTGATGGGGCCAGAATTGTTACGCGCTGCGGCAGGTTAAATCTCCAGGGGAACTACGTTAAAGGTTGTACTTGTCTGTTGAATACTCAGCGCATTAATTACATGAGTATGATTTTCCTTTAAAGCACACGCCGTTGGAAGCGACGGATGTCCAACAACAATAAATATATATATATATATAAAATTTCAGGTTATTTTATTAATCTCCTATACAGTTGAGCAACTAATTCAGCATACGCTTCTAAAATGGAAAGGCACCAATTGGATATGTCGTTAAAAAACATACCTATTCAGGCAAAAAGGGAATATATTCTAGGTATGATACGAAGGACCAATGATTTTATTCGACGAATCAGATGGAAAACATTCCATTTTGACAAAAGCCGTATAAACCAAACATCGGATCTTAACAAGGATAAATTTGGATTTAAATCTTACAAGAACCCCACCCTCAAACCCACTTTTGGATGCATTTGAACAAGACCTAATGGATATGATCATGGAGATCAAATTTACAAAACGTAAGAACAATAAACTACAGAATGACATCACGGCACTGCTCAATAATCTAAAAAACGCCAATGGAGTTATTGTTAGAGCAGACAAAACATCAAACGTATATACCATGGATGTGGACACTTACAATAACTTCATCCGTAAGGAATTGCATAAAAAATACAGGAAAACTAATGAAGCCACACTTAAAAACATCAACAACTCGGCATGTGATATTGTTAAAAAACTTTGTATTGACGATAGAACGCAACCCTTAACACCAGCTATACCATCCTTCAACCTGAAGGACCACAAGGTAAACTTCGATACTAACCCTAATATTAGACTTATATGCCCCTCTAAATCTGATATAGGTAAAATTAGCAAATATATACTAGACAGAATTATCCCCCAAGTTAAGGTTAAAGTAGAGATTAAACTATGGGGTAACACTCATGAAGCAATAAGATGGTTTAACAACATTACTGATAAGAAAAAATCAAAATTTATTCAGTTTGATATTGATGAATATTATTCCTCAATTTCACCTGATACTCTACATGAAGCTCTTTCGCTCGCTAAGGATAATTCCGACCTTACGGATGCTGAAATTAAAATTATTATGGAAGCGAGAAAAACTATAGTTAAATTCGATGATAGCTACTGGGTTCGCAAAGATAGACCTTCTAATTTTGATATCACTATGGGTTCTAATGATTCGGCGGAGGTAACAGATCTTGTGGGAATTTATATCACCCACAGATTACAAGGAAAATTCAAGGATCTCCACGGTGGAATTTACCGTGACGATGCGCTCCTATTAGTTAAGAATATGAATAACCAGAATTTAGAAAGGATGCGTAAAAATATCAGAAAACTTTTTAAAGAACTAGGATTAAATATTACATTTGAATATAACCTCAAAGAGGTCAATTTCCTTGATGTTACTTTCAATCTCAATACAGATACGATTAAACCGTTCCATAAACTAAATGAGAACCTTAAATATGTAAATACGAGTTCTAACCATCCACTCTCTATAATTAAATCCATCCCTAGAAATGTTTCTCTTAGAATCTCCCGCCTATCGTCCAACCAACAAACCTTCAAAGAACATGCCGAGTATTATGATGATGCACTTAGGAAAGCCGGTCACCTAGATAATATAGAGTATATAGTCAATGATCACCAAAACACCCAAAATAAATCACATAGGAGTAGAAATAGCACAGAATCACCACCATACATACACTACCGCAATAGACACAATAATAGTCGCACACCACCAAACAGAAGGCGATGTAAGGAGTATATCTGGTACAACCCGGTCTATAACAAATCTATTAAAACCAATCTACCCTCAAAATTCTTTCGATTAGTTAGAAAACACTTTCCAACATCACATAAATATAATAAAATCTTAAACCCTAACACCATCCGACTTTCATATTCAACCGCCCCTAATATTGAACAACATATAAAAATGCTTAACGCAAAACGGTTGTATAAACGCCTTCCAACACATAACAATACACGTAAAACATTAGCTATAACATCACAAAACAACAAACAACATCCTGTCCTACATAAGCAACCTCATCAACCCATCCATGGCAATATAACAACGCAAAATTGTAATTGCAACTGTGTCCAACCAGGAATGTGTCCGTTGAACAACCAGTGTCTTGAACGCAACATCGTATACAAATGTACTATCGAATCGGATAGACAGAAGTGGTACTATGTGGGATCTACAGCCACCTCCTTTAAATCACGCCTTTATAGACATCGTTATTCGATAAAACATGAAAACCAGCGTTATGTAACAACACTCGCAGACAAGGCTTGGCAGCTGCGTGAAAATAACCAACAATTTCACCTAAAATGGCATATAATAGCGACTGCCCCCCCATATTCCAATGGACAGGAATTTTGTAGATTATGTAATGTAGAATTATTTTGTATTATGAAATCCAAAAACATTTTATTAAATAACAGAATAGAGCGATCGTTATACTGTAACCATCGCTTAAAATCTACATTTTCATATTATAAATACTACCAGGATTGAACGCCTGTCTCTATCCCCGTTTGATTGTCAAAATAGATATGAACATTCTTTATTAGTCTTAATTCTATCAACTCTTCTATTATTTACCTTTTAATACAAACTGCTATAGATAAAATGAGATTTCTGATTTTTTGATTCAATTCCCTAGTGCAAATACCAGCTGACTACTAGCATTGATGTTATTTAGTAGCAATCGAAATCTCCCCCTTCCCCAATTGACACTTTATGATTAATACTACTGCACCAAATGACCAGCCCTGTCCACTGTCCAGTTGGTCAAGTAGAGATTAAAATCGGCACCCCCAAAATTCTTATTTAGATTTACTCATGGTATTCTCATTAAAAACCCATTATATACTTGTTTAGCAGTAAATTATTTTACCATCTGTCATATTCTATCCCCTCTGTTCCTTCCTCTTTTACTAATATAAATACTTCAATTTTTCTGATTTTATCCAGTTTATCCAAAATCTCTGAAGAAGTGACAACTGATTATACATTTGCTATCGAATACTTGCTAACATTATATGATTACGCAAGCAGCGATACATAGGTATTCGGTCTGTTACAGAAACATATGTCAATACCTAATAAATTCCTTTTTTAACAAAAGCACTTTCATTTTATATTCATCCTTTCTATATATATATATATATATATATATATATATATATATATATATAAGCCAAAGGATGAGTTAATGGAAGAGTTAATATTTTATATATATATATATATATACGAAGCTACAGTCACATTTCGGTCAAACGCCACCGGCTCCGAACGCCCCAGACCCGTTTCTCGCCCTGGGCCGACGACCATCTTCTTGGACGCCGGCCCCAGGGCAATTTAGCACCCTGGACGCGTTCGTCGATGCCAGCCGTAGCGCCGTAAATCGTTTCGACTTCCGCCACCGTTCCAAACGGAATAATATCACACGGGGCGAACTCCTCGCTCTCCGCTCCCTCCGTATCCGAGATGACATCGTCATCAAACCGGCGGACAAGGGAGGCGCCGAGGTGGTGTGGCGCGCGGAACTCTACACGGCCGAAGCCCTCAGGCAGCTGTGTAACGCCCTCTTCTACCACCCTCTACCCTCCGATCCCACACCCCTCTACCAACAACAAGTTTCCTCCACCATCCAACACCTTGTCTCCTCCCCCTCCTCCCCCTACCTCTTCCCACCTCATCGTCCGCACCCCTCGCACCCCCACCATCTACTTCCTCCCCAAACTCCACAGACCCGACAACCCCGGCCGCCCCATCGTCTCCGCTTGCAACTGCCCCACCGAACTCATTTCCGCCTCGCCCCCCTTGTCACAACCCTCCCCTCCCACATCTCAGATACCAACCACGCCCTGCGCCTTTTAGACTCCTTCAGCTACCCACCCGGCCCACAGCCCTTCCTCTTCACCCTAGACATCAAGTCCCTCTATACCGTCATCCCCCACGCCGACGGCCTACGTGCCACGTGCCCTCAAGCACTACCTCGACCTTCGCCCCTCCACCATACCCTCCACCATACCCTCCACCCCCACCCTCCTTCGCCTCGCCGAGCTGGTCCTCACCCTCAACTGTTTCTCCTTCTCGGGTGAGTTTTACCAACAGGTCACGGGGGTAGCCATGGGTACAAGAATGGGCCCAAACTATGCCAACCTTTCTGTTGGCCATGTTGAGGCCCAAATCTTCGCCCAGAACACCGGCCCCACGCCCGAACTGTACGGTCATTACATCGACGACTGTATCGGAGCCACGACCCTCACCCGAGAACAGCTCGACTCCTTTCTCTCCTTCTTCGGCTCCTTCCACCCCTCCCTCCACTTCACCACCTCTATCTCCACCACCCACGTCCACTTCTTAGACATCTCCGTCTCCTTCGACCCCTCCCACCACTCCCTCGTCACCTCCGCCTTCTTCAAACCCACCAACTCCCACTCCTACCTCGACTTCACCTCTTCCCACCCCACACACACTAAACACTCTATTCCCTACTCCCAACTCCTCAGGATCCGCCGCCTCTGTAACTGAGATGCTGACTTTGAGTCCCAGGCCCTTTCCCTAGTCAGCCATTTCATCCGCAGAGGTTACCCCCCTCTCTCGTCCACACCGCTCTCACTCGCGCCCGTGCTGTCCACCGCTCCACCACCCTCACCCCACGCCACCGCACACCCACCCACCGTCTCCCCTTCCCCATCACCTACCACCCCTCCACCATACCCCTTCACCGCACCATCCTCCGCCTCTTCCTCCGCCTCCAGTCCGACCCCTCCACCTCCCACATCTACCCAGCCCCACTACTCCCCTCCTTCAAACGCGCACGCAATCTCCGCACCCTCCTCGTCCACAGCTCCCTTCCCTCCAACCCACGCTCTCTTCCCCCCGGTTCCCTTCCCTCTTCCAGGCCCCGCTGCAACACCTGACCCCACATCACCAACACCACCACTTTCCAGGGTCCCAACGGCCACTCTCTCTCTATCCGGCATGCCTTCCGCTGCACCTCCTCCAGCCTAGTCTACAGACTTCGCTGCACGGACTGCAGCGCGACCTACGTCGGACAGACTGGACGTCGCCTGGCGGACAGGTTTACTGAACACCTCCGATATATTCGTCTCGGTGGTAGTTCCCCCATCGCCTGCCACTTTAGTGCCCCTGGACATTCCGCACACTACCTCACAGTCTGTGACCTACTCCAATGCCACGGAACACCCGCCACTCTTCTCAGGGTCGAACAACGAACCATCTTCACCCTACAGACCCACACTCCCCCCGGCCTGAACTCCCCACCCTTATTCCTTTAGCCTTCGACCTCCCCCCACCTATCCCCCACTAACACCACTAACACACCCCTCCCTTTCACCGCCCACCCCACAACTAACAATACTAACACCTCCACCCCACACCCCACCATCCATCCTCAACTAACATACTAACATCCCTCCCTTCTTCTCCCCCCTCCTTATCACACGCACACATCCACCGGTACATATATACACGCGCTCACACTAAACACACACCCTACTACCACCACTAACCTTCACCCCCCACATATCCACCCCACCACCCCGCAACTAACATCACTAACACCCCCTGACCCCAAGCACACGAACACACACACCCACTTACACCACCCACTCTACACGCAACTAACATCACTAACAACCCCAACATTACGCACACGAACACACTCACCCTCTTACACCACCCACTCTACATACCCTACCACCACTGACCCCCACTCACACCCACATTCAACCCCTTCCCCACCTCCAGTACACTAACACCCACTAACACCCCATTCACCACACACACACTCATCCAAACACGCACACACACACCAGTACACTACACTCCCTCCACCGGCCCCCACACCCTTCTCTCCCGGCTCCACCCCCACCCTTTCTCACACACACACATCCCACTAACACCTCTACTAATACACCCCCTCCCCACTCCAACTTTCACACCTACCCATCCTCTCCCCTGTCCACCGCACCTCCGCACACACTGACACACCGACTTTCTTCACTTACCATTCTACCCGACTGCTGCTATGCCCTTATCTCTGACCACCTCCCCGCACACACAGACACACAACCCTCCTCCTGCCTTGACCCTCTGACCACTTCCTGTTGCGCGCGCACCCAACATCTCCCTTCTTCCGACCAATCTCTTCACGGATTACACATATGTGAACATCGATCACTAGAATCCACCACATCCCAAGGATATTACTCAGCATTCGACCACATCCTCTACGGAACTACCTTAAGGACTCACCCACTGACATACACTAAAAAAAAAAATTTTCCCCACACGCCACCTCCATCCACAACACGCATAAACACCACACACACACGTGCGTACCACCACATATTTACACACTCAGCCTCCGGAATCCTCTCCCCCACCCCTCGGCACCCTCACCATCAACACACGCACACCCACTCCGACCTACACCCCACCCCACACACACCTCTTCCTGAACATGCAACCCCGTTCTTCCCCCAACTCTTACTTTCACATACACGTACACCTACTCACACACACCACCTTCAGCCCTCCCCGCTTGGACACCCCGCCTCCCTCTCCCCACTCCACCCGCCACCACCCCTAGACGCCCCACACCCTTCCACCACCTGTTTTACTTCATGTGTATTTTTATTTTTATTTTTATCATGCTTTTATATTTAATTTCATTTGTACCGTTTCCTCTCACCTCTTTTTTCTATATGTCTTTCCACCACTACCCTACACACCCTTGGAACTCTCTTCCCACACAGTTTTCACCTGAAGAAGGGCTTATGCCCGAAACGTCGTTCCCCACCACCACCCCACTCTCAAGAGCGTGAAACTAATAAACCTTTGTTCGTACTGCCTCTCTGTTTTGTTCCCGTTCAATTTTTTATTATATATATATATATATATATATATATATATATATATATATATATATATATATACGGAAAAAATGAAACGAAATTTCATTTCTCACCGAAAACGCACCGAAAACACACCGAGCATTATAATAAATGTTCGGTAAATCCATACGTACATATATGTGTGCATGTATGTATATATATATACATACTACTGTACGTCTATATACATATATGTATGTACGTATACATACTTATATTTAAATAACAGCCGTACTAAGAGTGAGAAATGAAATTTCGTTTCATTTTTCCGTATATATATATATATATATAGTCTACGACTTCTTTATACCATAAACGTGGGTCTGTCTTTGCGTGTAATTGTTTTTCACCGCTCCTATTAATGGCGTATTATATTCGTTTTTTCCCGTTCTTTGCCAGGGAACGTTTCCACGAACCAAAGTATCGTCTTCCTGTCTTACTCCGGTTGCAACGTTTTTTGAAGTATCCACTTCTGCGTTTACAGATTGACTTTGTTAGTTTCAAAAGATCCCGTTAAGGGTGAAAGCAGCGATTCTTTGCTTAAACTTTAATCTGTTATTTTAATAAATATTTGCTCTACGGTTCTTATATATTTGATATATATTTATCCTTATCGAATCCTCTTTGGATTTTAGTCTTCAAATTTATTATTATTACTATATATATATATATTTATTAAAATAACAGCTTTTAAGCAAAGAATCGCTGCTTTCACCCTTAACGGGACCTTCTTTTCGAGCCCTCTTTGGATTTTAGTCTTCAAATTTATTATTATTACTATATATATATATATATATACGGGAAAAAATGAAACGAAATTTCATTTCTTACTCTTAGTACGGCTGTTACTTAAATATAAGTATGTATACATACATACATATATGTATACAGACGTACAGTAGTATGTATATATATACATACATGCACACATATATATATATGTACGTATGGATTTACAGAACAATTATTATAATGCTCGGTGTGTTTGTAAACAAACTTCCCGAAATAAGCCGTACAGTGTTTAGCAACCATCGTTGCCCTTTTGTTCAACACTGACAAAGGAAGGATGTACTAGTTTCAAGCTTATTAGCTATCGTCAGCACCGTATACCTTCCTGCCAGATGGTTGAACGTCTGAAAGTATATACGTTCCTTATGCATATTAACGGCTGAGCAGTCTAATTTGCATATCGAGTGAGTTAATCGGCCGGGCGCACCGAAAACACACCGAGCATTATAATAAATGTTCGGTAAATCGATACGTACATATATATATGTGTACATGTATGTATATATATACATACTACTGTACGTCTGTATACATATATGAATGTACGTATACATATATATATATATATATATATATATATATATATATATATATATATATATGTGTGTATATATATATATATAGAGAGAGAGAGAGAGAGATATGGTGATTGCTTAATCTATGTAGATCATTGCCATCTCCATATGCACTCCCATCAACCATCACCAACTCCAAACGCCCGTTCATGGCCCCTTATGTGGCTTTTAAGTCCAGCATTAGATTTGCATGGTCTGCAGCAAATGTGACAGACAAAAGATATGCCCTCTATTGGATTGTTTGGGTCAGTTTGTGGGATGTCATCCTCATGTTGTCTCACCTAGCATTGGAGGGATAGAGTTGCATACAATTGGCTTCATATGTGATTTTAAATGAGTGATGTACCCGGATTTAGAGAGCAGTAAACGACCCAGACTTCACAAATCCAGCTCCCTATGTTCCTATTGAAGTTCATACTGTGGCCTTTTCGAATCTGATATTTAAGTTTTCGATGATCAAGAAGCCTCTCTTCAAACATTCAGCAGCCTTCCTTCACATGTCTTCTCCATTTACTCCTCTTTAAAGCAAGCACTTCCCAATTCTGTACCAAACTGTAGATCTTTAAGGTTGTTTTTTATTCAATCCTTATATCGTTGTGCTGAGGGCGTTTCGCAGTGTGCAATTGACTGCATAATAGCTGTTTTGAGAGTCTTTCCTCATTCATGCGCACAACATCTGAGAGAATATGATGGTAGATTCAATGCTCGTGCAACCAGCATCTATAAGGATTTGTGTGTCAGGTATCTTTTGTTGCCGTTTGAAATACTTTTGATTAAAGTGTTCAAGTAAATTAAGGTCTCTACGATGTACTGTCCACGTTTTCGAAGAGTACAACAGATCACTCAGAATGCAGGCCTTATTCACACTAATCTTAGTCTTGATATTGTTAAAACTCACAGTAGTCAAAAACGGATCTTCAGCAAGGGAGAAGATTTAACTATTTGTATTTACACATCAAATGCAAATCTGCGAGTGACCCGTCGCCCGCGTTGCATTTTTAAAACTACTCACAGCGTACCAGCATTTTTAAAACAACACACATCGTACCTTGCTGAAGATCCGGATTTGACTACTGTGAGTTTACGGATTAATGGTGAAATATATTTCTTTAATGAAATATATACAAGGAAGATTAATCATTTTAAAAGGTATCTATATTTGAAGTTCTAGTTAAACATTAATTAGTTACCTACCTAGCTGTGTGTGCTTACACACTTTACAAATTATCCCCTGTGATTGTTTCATGTGTTTATTTTATATATATATATATGTCAATCAATTTCTAGTTGATATATATACATACATACATACATATATATATATATATATATATATATATATATATATATATATATATATATATATATATATATATATATATATATATACATAAATACATATATAGTGGAAGCCAATTCATTACCGAATATGACGGCTTAGAAAAGTCGACAAAAATTTGTTATTGCTGTTGCTGTCATTGATGTCACCTTAAATTACTCATCAAACCAGGAGGTGATTTACACGTCAAACCACATATTGTGCACATAAGTTGCCCTCCTAATTGAGTTTGATTGGCGTGGCATGCTTTGCAGTGCCGTGTTAGCACCTAGTGGATGTTGGTACATCACCAGCCACTTTTTCAGGCTGATTGTCAGCCCAAACTGATCACACGCTGCCGAGAATCAGTCCATCAGAAGCTTAAGGTCTTCTTCCGTATGGATAAGAAAATCACAGTCGTCAGTGTAATATTCGTTCACTAAATAAAATTTGAAAAAGCATTATGTATCTTTTTCTGTTTCTATGGATACTTTACTCAACTTTCTAAACTAATATTTATAGTGATCACCTACTTAAGGTCTTTTGCGTTGGTACGCACACAATTAACATTTTAAATATTCTCAATGCCTCTAAAGCCAACAACTTTAGTTATATTAGTGATTGGGATGAGTGGAGGTCATTGGCTGATGGAATACATATACATATATATTACATTCATTTGATTTATTGATTTATTGATTTTTTATCTGAGTGTCCCGAATCTTCCAGATCGCAACTTTTCAATCGTACGGTTGATTATGGACTTGTTCTATGTGTGACGGTATTTTAGCGATAGTTATAGCTCTGATTTATCTAAATTATGGAGCCCTCTGCCGCTCATATCGAATTTTGTTTATCGTGAACTCGTGCGCCGATTTTTCGATACTCGATTATTCTACTATATTTAGCTCTAGACCTAGCTATTGACCAGTTAATTTTATTGTTCATTTTTTGTCGATTCTATTAAATGATGAATAGCTCCTGTTTATTTTAACATGTCTATTGAGCACTCTTATTCGATATGTGTATTTCCACATTTTCCCGAATATTTTTCGCGGATATAGAGGTTATCTCCCTTGCCGAATTCCATGTGCGTATTTAGCTTGGGTTATGCCTTTTCATTCGTTTGGACAAAGCTCGTTGAAGAAATAAATTTCCTGTCCACTGGTACCTAGAAGTCTTATATATTTTTATGTGAGCTGATAGAGAACAGTTTAAGGATTTACAGAAACCCAAGAAGCTAGATTTAACATCTTTCTAGCGGGTCCGGGTATGCTTTTTACATTCATTTGATTTATTGATTTATTGATTTTTTATCTGAGTGTCCCGAATCTTCCAGATCGCAACTTTTCGATCGTACGGTTGATTATGGACTTGTTCTATGTGTGACGGTATTTTAACGATAGTTATAGCTCTGATTTATCTAAATTATGGAGCCCTCTGCCGCTCATATCGAATTTTGTTTATCGTGAACTCGTGCGCCGATTTTTCGATACTCGATTATTCTACTATATATATATATATATATATATATATATATATATATATACATGAGTTTCAGAAGATGCCGTTAAGAGTGAAAGCAGCGATTCTTTGCTTAAACTTTAATCTGTTATTTTAATAAATATATATATATATATATATATATATATATATATATATATATATATATATATATATATATATAAACCCCTACCACACCACAGACATGTTAAATCACTATATATAGAACAACACACCACATACACATCAGTTTGACAAGCGCACCTCAGCGTGAAAGGTCTTTCTAAAAACGAAACAATACTTCCTACGTTAACCAAGAACTCCTAAGACCTAACCAACAACCAACAACTTAATTTATAAAAAACATTTTTTTTTTAAGAAAATTTTTTCTAATCCGGAAAAAAATTATTTTTGGATTTTGTGAAGAAAATAAATTTGTTGAAAGCACAAGTGAAGCCATTTTTTTCTTCCCCTGTCTTAATATACATATATATATATATATATATATATGTGTGTGTGTGTGTGTGTGTATGTGTATATATCTGTATATGTATATATATGTATATGTATATATATATATGTGTGTGTGCTTATATATGTGTACATATATATATATATATTGTGTGTATATATATATATATGTATGTATTCGTGTATATATATAAGTATATGAGTGTGTGTTTGTGTGTGTGTGGGAGTGAAGGCATATGTGTGTGTGAGTGTGTTTGTAGGCATCTGACCATTAGCCATTGTTAGCTTAAGTGAACCTTAAAAACAAGGAGTGTGAACCTGTATATAGAATTTTTTCTACCTTTGGTACTCTAAATATAGTTTTTAAAGAGTTCCCTTTTCTTGAAACCCATCATCCAATGACTCCACCCATCCCAATCACCACACCTTCCCACCACCAGAAAATATATAAATACCACCACATTACTTGGACAGTCGGCTTCCCGATGATTTCTCCCGAATGAAACAGTTCTAGTCCTGTAGAAGCCATTTCTAAATTAAATATTTATACTCTGCTTTGTATTGAGTAACTTACTTACTGTGGTTACTCCCGATTGAACCCGGGATAAACTTATATATATATATATATATATATAAGTTTATCCGGAGCCACCCAACGGAACCAGCACGCGGGACACACCAGACCCCGGACAGGCCCATCTATCACACTGGAACCCAACGACCCTGTGCTGATTGCGGTGGCTACTCAGCCAACTCCAAGTGATGGTAACCACGCGGTACATGTGCTGGGGCTTAAGAAGTCATGCAATTGCAGAGACCCATCACTATGCCCCCTTAGTAATGAATGCATGACGAAAAACGTAATCTACAGGTGCAAGGTCACAACCCCTAACTCGGAGCACCACTACATAGGATCCACGGCGACGAGCTTCAAAGATAGGTGGTATAACAATCGCCATTCCTTTAACAGAATATTCCTTTCTGAATTGTTCTGGAAGCTCAAACTTGAAAAGACCCCGCACTCTCTAGTCTGGTCTGTGGTTAGAAAGGTTCCCTCAGACAGAGGTGGGTCTGGTATATGCAACCTCTGTCTTAGGGAGACACTTGAGATACTTCATGGCGGAACCAAGCTATTAAACAGAGGGGCGGACTTATTCGGCGCCTGCAGACACCTAAGAACGGGAACTTTCCTCAAGCTATATGGATAAACCCCGGTTCTGCTCCCTCCTCCCCTTGTAGGTCCCCTACACCCCGTACCAATGACCAATGGACTACAACCACCCATAGTTTGTGGTCCCTACGGTGGATTGTCCACCGGATCCTCTTCTGGTTAGGAGGCAACAAAACCTCGTTTATTGAACCTGAGGACCCCCCCCCCCCGGGAGTGGCCCACACAGGAAGAACATTCATACCAAGGTACTAACCCTATACACATGAATGAATGCCCGCAACCGTACAAAGTCCTCAATTTAAGATTGACTTGTAGTATCGAATTTCATACTATAAACCCCAATTGAATATATATCTGACCAGGAATACTTTTTGTGAAAATTAGTCATATGGAACTATTGTCATCTTGCCTGATGGTTTAAACTTTACAACACCACCTGCCTCTTTGAGGTCAAATACCAACCCTACTAGCATCTACAAACTGACCAATGAGAATTAAGATTATTCCTGCTGACAACATTAAATTATTCCTAACAAGCTCATATGTCCCAAGGCTCTGATACAATCAACACCATAAACACAGAGCTGGCATATCTAAGAACTAACTAACTGCCTGATGAGGTCATAGCCATTCAATGGCTATCATCGAAATATATATAGCAGTAAATAAAGGATTATGAGTTCATGCAATTGACTTGTTTCGTCACTATATATATATATATATATATATATGATTGAGCTCTGTTGTTACAATTAAGTATAATGAAAAATTAGAAATTAGAAGTTAGGATTATCCATCATCAGTTGTCTACTAGGCATCATAAGCATTTCTTCACGTTAGAGACAAGATACCTCAGCCTAGGGCGAAACAATAACTAAACTAAGTTATTGGGATAAAAAGAAGAGGGTGGAAAAAGAGAAAGACATGTAAACAAACACGATAGGTGAAGCAGCGTAAAGAGAGGAAAAAAGGAAAAAATCAAGTCAATAATTCATTTTGAACATAAGAACGGGGGAATTTTGACGAGAAGAAAAAGACAACGTCTTGACCGTACGAGTGTGAGCGAGAAGAAAGACTGCGTATAGTGTTGGACGATGGAGGAAGTGAGAGAGAGGGTGAGTAGCAGATAGTGAGTGAGTGAAAGTGCGAGGAAGAGGCTAGACGAGAGAGGGTGACTAGCAGAGGGGGTGAGTGAAAGTAAGAGGGAGAAGGAGAGAGAGAAGGGGGGGGGGATATATATATATATAATTTCCCCCGCTGTGACCCGTCGATTTCGTTCATACTGCTTCCTCTTTCTCTGTATCTTTACCCTCTCTAACAGTCACTCTCTCTGTTAGCCTCTTCATCACCCTTCACCCACTCACTCTCTGGTACTACCTCTCCTACTTCCTTCCGTTTGACCTGTGCGTAATTCTTTTCTCTCGCACACTTGGCCAGGCTGGTTCCCCTTTTCTCTCTCTCGTTTACGATTTCACAGTACTTATGTTCACCGAATTCACAGACTGGACTCCTTCTTCCTCCCGTTTGACCTGTGCGGAATTCCTTCCTTGCTCACATTTCGACTAGGTTTGATGGTTTGTATTCTCTCTCGTTCACGATTTCACCGAACTTATATTCATGGAAATCTGGGACTTGACTCTTTCTTCCTCACTTTTCATTGCTTTACCATCTTTGTTTTTTTACACTCTCGCTCGTTCCCCTTATTTACGTGTCCCAACGACTTTCTTTAGCCGTTGCTCGCACCAACCGGAGGTATATGATCTTTAAAGCGATGAAATAACAATGATGGTTGGAAGATCACTGATGAAGGACTAACTTTATTCATATATATATATATATATATATATATATATATATATATATATCCAAGGTTCTCCATGAGTACACATAAATGCAATATCAGTCCCACAAAGGCACCTTTATGCTAGAGGTCTGTCTTCGGAGAATCAGTCCACAAGGTATCAAGATATATATATATATATATATATATATGTGTGTGTGTGTGTGTGTATTTATACGTACTTATATAACTAGATAGATATATCCATAAATATATATATTTCGCTGGGTGCGTGTACATGTATGAATGTATGTATGTTGTATGTATGTATATATGTATATATATATATATATATATATATATATATATATATATATATATATATATATATATATATATATATATATATTTATTTATTTATTTATTTGAAAAGGGAGTAAGGTTCTATACAAAACAGTCGTTAAAGAGAAAAGGTGGAATTGGAAATAGTACGGAAAATATATTTAAGGATCTGTTTTTCTTTTTCTCTTCTTTGATTCGTTATTGAAAAAATAAGAGGGACAATTCTTTAAAACAAAAAAGAGATTTATAATGTATATGAAATATATAAAATATAACCGGTTTCGATCTATCAGGGAAATCTATCAAATGTTGAGTATTACAATTAAAAAGAATTAAATATTAAAGATTTAAAATTAAGTGTTGAGGCAGGTTTGTTCATCTTTCCTGTTGAGAAGAAGGTTGGATCTAAAATGGAAACTTATATACGTGTGTTTGTATATATATATATATATATATATATATATATGTGTGTGTGTGTGTGTGTGTGTGTATGTGTGTGTGTGTGTGTGTGTGTGTGTGTGTGTGTGTGTGTGTGTGTGTGTGTGTGTGTGGGCGTGTGTGTGTGTGTGTACGTATGCACACTTACATTTATGTATCAGCTGTGCTAGGGCGAGAAATGAAATTCTAATTTTATTTTTAGTTTCCGGCACGGTCAGCCGTAACTCGCTCGGTATGCAAATGAGGCTACTCAACCGATGTGCACTTAAGAAAATACTATATATTTTCAACCGTTCAACAGACTGGCAGAGGTATGCAGTCATGGTGAAGGGTAGTGACCCAAAAACATGTTGATTGTTCCTCAATTCCAGTGTTCAACAAACGGATGATTTGTCCTCGGCACGGAATAGCTTTAATCCGGCCGTTTGTTTACAAACGAATCGAATATTATTATTAATGTTCGATATAAGCGATACGTATATATGAATATATATATATATATATATATATATATATATATATATATATATATACAGGGGTTGGACAAAATAATGGAAACACCTAGCATCATAGCATCGTAATTTTGAAATATCTATAAAACCGTCAAAAGCTTGTTTATTTTTATGTTTTTTTTTATTTATTATTAGTGTTGCTTAATATGTTTTGCTAAAATTGCTGTTTCTTTTCAGATATCATCAGAAAAAGGTAATTAAAATTCATTAAAATGACAGATCCATCGGACTTTCAAAGAGGTCAAATTGTTGGGGCTCGTATGGCAGGCGCTAGCGTAACGAAAACAGCCGAAATGTTTGGTGTATCACGAAGTACTGTCTCAAAAGTAATGACAGCCTTTGAGAAAGAGGGAAAAACCTCTTCGTCGAAACAAAACTCCGGAAGAAAACCAAAATTCCAGATAGGGACCGTTGGACTCTTACGCGAATTGTTAGAAAGGATCACAAAAGTACAGCTCCCAAAATTACTGCAGAGATTAATGACCACCTCGAGAACCCAGTTTCCACAAAAACTGATCGCCGGATTTCACGGGAGGGCTGCAATCAGAAAACCACTACTTTCAAAAATAAATGTTGCAAAGCGTTTAAAGTGGAGTAAAAACCTACAGAATTGGTCCCTAGAGCAGTGGAAGAATGTTATTTTCTCGGACGAGTCATCATTTACCTTATTTCCGACCACCGGCCGAGTATACGAGTGGAGTCAGCCAAAAGAAGCATTTAACCCAGACTGCCTTATTCTAACTGTTAAACATGGAGGAGGATCTGTGATAATCTGGGGGGGGGTGGGGGGGGCTATATCTTGGAAATCCGCCGACCCAATGGTTTCCCTTCATGGCAGAATTAATAGTCAGGACTATTTAAGCATTTTATCTGATCAAATTCATCCTATGGTTGCGGAACTGTTTCCGCAGGGAAACGCAATCTTTCAGGATGATAATGCACCAATTCACACAGCTAAAGTTGTTACTGAATGGCACGAGGAACATTCTAGTGAAGTTGAACATCTTATCTGGCCCCACAGTCCCCAGATCTCAATATTATTGAACATTTATGGTGCATTTAAAAAAAACAAGTAAGGAGTCCTCCACCATCATCACTACAAGAACTGGAGACTGTTTTAGCTGAACAATGGACAAAAATTCCTTTGGAAACAATTCAAACTTTGTACGAGTCGATACCTCGTAGAATTCAAGCTGTAATTACTGCCAAAGGCGGTCCTACCCTATATTAAAATTAATTTTTTGAAATTTTAAGGTGTTTCCATTTTTTGTCCAACCCCTGTATATATATATATATATATATATATATATATATATATATATATATATATATATATATATATACATACTTACATTTATGTATCAGCTCTTGTTAGGGCGAGAAATCAAATTCTAATTTTATATATATATATATATATATATTACTGATATATATATTCTATTGTGTGACGTCAGTAATATAGATATAGATACAGGGTTTTCTTTTCCCCATCACTGAATAGTTGACATTAAAAATACACGTTGTTTTTCTTCTCTGGTCTATTGCTGATGTCAGTAATATACTTTGATCTTTGTTTCATGTCATACAAATCAATAATGGTTTCTCACATTGGCACAATACCACATATTTCATAACATGTTTGGGTTATATAACTGATTACTATTACCATTTCATTTTATGAGTGGTATTTAAGTTATTGATACACACATTCTGCAGGAAAAGGATTCAAACTCTCATTTCCTGTTGTGTTCAAACTGTAAACGGGTGATAGTTTAGTTTATGGGATTGCATGTAACTCTTCTCTAGCCAATTTTGTGTGGCTCTTACAGAGGACCGCGTAGCTATTTTTAGGTTTGTGTATGTAGGTTTTAAAGAAAAGAAGCATCGCACATACGCATAGAGCACACACAAACAAACAACCATACATAAGTATTCTCATATATATATATGTATATATACATATATACATATATATCATATATATATATGTGTGTGTGTATATATATATATATATATATATATATTAACTCACTCAAATTTGAAATTTGAAATGCTGTCGTCCCAACACAAATGATTATAATTATAGTCGAACGTTATTAATAATAGTCTCGATTGCTACTTTACCAGATTTTTTTCAACTATTATTTACAGTGATCAACTAAAATTTTAGTCATATACGTCGAGATGACTACATAGAGAAAGAGAAATAACAAAAGTGTTAAAATGACAAAAAATATTTTTTATATACACTTTTGGGTGGGGGAGGGGGGGGGACTGTAACCCCCGCTACTCCGCGATTCCTATCTCAGATGTTCTATTTTTTTATTTTATTTTATTAAATTACCAATATGGTATTATAATAATTTCTGATATGATAAAGGGCAAAAAATTGCAATGAGTAGAAAAACGTTGGCTAAAATCGTGTTTTAATGCATTTATTTTACTTTATATTAAATTATGCGACTCCGATCGTCGTAAAGCTAGACAAAAGTTCTTTTGATTAAAAAGTTTCCCACCTCTGCTCTAACCTGTGCAATGATTTCATGATTTACATTATACAGATGTGCATTCAAATCATTCTCCCGCTCAATGCCGATGACAGTACATGCTACGTTACCTTTTGTTCAGGCAGTTGACACACACACATATATTTATATAAATATACATAAATAGGGCTGCTCATTTCTTTGAGGATATTTTTATGAATTAAGAAAAAGATCTGAAGTTATGAAAGAAGAGGTTTATTTAAGTAGGAAATTAGCATAAATTGCGACTCTTCTTGACGCAACTACTAAATGCCTCTAAGACAACACTTAGAGCGAGCCTTTTCATTTACTGAGTTAGCCCGACGCCTGCCATCATATATTTGAAAATGAATAATAATCAGAGCAACGTAGAAACATATTAGAGCTGTTACGTATTCTCAAAGAACTGTGCAACCCTGCATGCACACACAGAGACAGGGACACACAGACACAAACACAACCCCCCCCCCCACACACACACATATATATATATATATATATATGTATATATATATATATATATATATATATATATATATATATATATATATATATATATATATATATATATACATATATATAAATATATACCGAAGTAGAGTTTATATAATGTTCTTGTCTGATGACCAAGTGATACACAGGCGAAACTCAAGAGTTAAAAACTCAATATTTAGCCTTAATAAATTGAGTATATATATACATATATAAACACACACAGGCACGTACTCTTACACTCACATGCACACAGCCTCACGTGCATACACACATACACGCATACAATATATACATAAAGGTATAAATGAAATATTTCATAATCATCATCTTATAAAGTTTGGCTTAGACCTCCTTCTTGCAATTGCGGTATAAGCAGGCGAATATCATCGCAACAGCGATAGTAAAGGCGTCAAAAGTTAAAGTATAGGTAAACTTTAAAACTGGAATCCGACTTCAGATCGGAAAATAAAATATTCTGCCAGATTTGCCGCCAACTTTATAATATAAAGTCCTCCGTACTGCCTATCAGGAACGCGTGTGACTAGGAATTCTTGCTTTCAGGAACGTAAAGTGTAGAGAATACATTACCGATTTCCTAAATCCGGTGACAACAGCATCTGATGTACATGAGCAGCATTTGTGAGCGATGACTAGCTTCTCGGATGCTGATGTCACAAGAGCAATTAAAGAGCTCAATTGATGCAAGGCCTTTGTGGAGCATGAAATTTGGATTGTGAAGGTATTCTCTGGCTGACTCGTGTAGTCTGGATCTTTGTAAAGAACCTAGGCAAAGGGAAATGGGAGATATAACCCCGTTTACCTATTTATATATATATATATATATATATATATATATATATATATAGTTATAGGAATAACCAAAGAGTGCTTAGAAATACATTGTTTTATTAGCTAACAGTGTTTCATCCATACACCATGGCAGGAATCATTCCTGCCATGGTGTATGGATGAAACACTGTTAGCTAATAAAACAATGTATTTCTAAGCACTCTTTGGTTATTCCTATAACTATAACGGCTCTATAGTATACTAGTTATCCTACATTGAACTAAAACCACACTGTCATACCAAGGGCTATATATCTGCATGTCTGGGCATATTGATATATTTGTCAACGAAATATATATATAGATATATATACATAGCCGCCGAAACGGTTTGAGCTCTGCCGCCTGGGTCTTGAACATTTTCCTATTACCCACTCTACTACCCTAACTATTGAGTACTCTGGTGCGTTATGGTACACCTGGTTAATTACCACACTTCCTTCGTTATATATATATATATATATATATATATATATATATATATGAAAGACGTAAAATAAGAAAGTTTTCAAACTTAAAAATTAACTTACTTACTAAAATTTTCACTCCAACTAATTAGTTTCTTTAATGGGATAAAGATAGTTACGCAATGTAACCATCGAGAATTCATTACGTCATCAGGGAGTCTATTCTCAGCTAAGTCTCCAGGCAATGCGCGGACACTAGGGACTCATATAAAAATAATAATTCATTGGATGGAACAGCTAGCGGGGACTAAATTCCATAGCACTGAAAAAGTTCACTGGCTCTGGTCAAGTGGCAGATTCTAAAGAATCAATCACGTGACACTGAGGCTAGTCAGAAGGAGTGGGATGGTATAATGACAAGAGCTTACTACTACTACAATGACTTAGTAGTGGATTTGGCAAGTTTGCTCAACAAATAAATAATTTGGAGATAAATATAGAGAATTAGTATATTTACCAACATATGCGTACAGATGTACACTAATGCTAGAAAATACACAAGTTATGTCATAGTACCTAGGTGGTTCAATGCAGGAGGATGCAGAACAATTATATGAAAGACATAAAATAAGAAAATTTAAAAAATTAAAAATTAACTTACTTACTAAAATTTTCACTAAAATTTTCACATTACAGAAAATAATTAGTTGGAGTGAAAATTTTAGTAAGTAAGTTAATTTTTAATACATAGACGAATGTATTATATATATATATATATATATATATATATATATATTGTCTCCCCTTTTGACAAGATAGCTTGCTTCAATTATAAAGAGATATTCTTGTTAAGCCTCTCTGTTTATATCTATGCTAAGTGTCTGGTGAAGAGATGCAGGTATATTGTCGAGCCGATGCAACACGGCCCATCAAATACTCCCACTGCAGAGGGTCTTTGAGAAATCGCAGGAGCTTTACCAAGAATTCTATGCTTGTTTCGAAGGCCTTGAAAAAGTATATGACCGCGTTCCACGAGATATGATGCGAAATGTTTGCAGGAGTATGGGATATACCAATGTCCTAATATTTGTATTCGGATAAATGGAACTAAATCTAAAACATTCAATATAGGAGTCGTACTCCGCCAAGGCTGCGTACTCTCATCTCTCCTGTTAATGACCTTCAGGAACAGGATTGGCATGCACAACCGGACTCCAAGTGATATCAAGACTTATGGGTATAGGATCAGCTGGCTGGAATTTGTGGACGAGATGGTATTACTTATCTTGTCAGAAGTGATCTCCGACATGCATTTGATAGGTTTGTTGCCGAGTGCTGCATGGCTGGAATGAAAATGAGTGCTGCAAAGACTGAATCACTCGTCCTCTCAAGGAATTCTGCGTATTGCACACTCTATGGGAGTGAAGACCCACTGAAGGAGGAAGAGAAGTTCAGATATTTCGGGCCCGTGTACACGAGTAATAGAAGGTATGAGGCTGAACTAAGTACAAGAATTGCAGGAGTTGATGCTCTAATGCGCCAGCTTCTACATTCGGTCATTAGAAGCAAATGTAAGTGTAAAAGCCAAACTCGTAATCGATCGAGAAATACAACGAGGTTCCTCCGAAGGATTTTTAGAATAACGTTACTCGATAGAGTGCCTAGCCCGGAGATCAGAGAGTTGCTCCAGGTAGAGCCGCTACTCCTATGAATTGTAATGTCACAGCTCTAGTAGTACGGACATGTGTTTAGTATTTTACGAACAAAAACCAGCCGGTAGGAGGCACAGGGTTTGAAGACCCCGTGCATAATGGTTGGATAGTATTCAGGAGCTCGGTTGGTCTCGCTCAAGAATCCAGCCAGATCCATTGGAGCTGATTTCGTCTCACAGGACCCGGTGGAAAGCATGCTTGACGAATCTGCCGCACGACCCTCCCATGCATAAGTGGGCAAAGAAGAAGAAGAAGAAGTAGAGGAAGAAGATCGTCTTAATATGTAAACACGTGCTATTATTAACATCTATATATGTCCGCGCATGTGTAATAATATATGCATACATATATATATATATATATATATATATATATACATACACACACACACATGTCAACCATATACATACATAGCGGGTGGAAGTAGATTACATAATCGAAGGCATAAAGTCATTTCCCATCAATATTTTTTAAGGAAAGCAATCTATTACGACTGAACCACAGAATTTTTGGCATGAAAATTATGGGATATCGATTTAAAAGTCAGTCGATCTCATCTATCTAAACTATTTCAACCAATAGTATAAAAAGAATGAAAATAATATAAATTAAAATAAAATAGACTTTCTCTCGTTACAAAAAACAAACTAACAATAAAACTAGAAATATAATCTAATGCAAGACATACATAATAAATATATAACTACACAAATAAATACAAGAAATCTCCGCTAACAGACTGGCCATTATCGATATGTTAGAACTGGCCGACCAATATCGATCAGAAAGCGAAATGAATCTGTGAAAAACCTCATGTGAATAAAATAGCGGTAAAAGGAAGCCGAATGAAAAGTTGTTTGTGAAGAAAAGTGATATTATGTAAGTGGAAAATCACTGGTAGAAG
>OZ024740.1:175658639-175706139 GCA_964016885.1 Eledone cirrhosa
AGTGAAGCAGTAATTAATATTGACAGCATGACCCTCACAATGTATAACAATATCTACTTCAACAAACTAGAATTTCGCCAAACAAATACAAAAATAAAATATTACAGATATGTAATTAAGAATTAGAAACTATGTAACATTGAAAAAATTATTATTTCAATTATATTGAATATAATATAAAAACAAACAATCATGACACAAAATATTACTATAAAACGAGATAGAATGCAAAAGTGTGTGATGGATTTTATCCTTATGTTTACTTCCTTATTTTTAATGTCTGCTACTCTGGGTATTTTGTCGTCTTTTCAGGAGTGATTTTCAACACCACTACTAGCGCGAAACTCGGAAAGTTCGTTACGTTGAATTTCTATATTCGAAGTAGATGAATGAGAGAGAGAGAGAGATAGAGAGATAGAGAGAAAGAGAGAGAGAGAGAGAGAGAGAGAGAGAGAGAGAGAGAGAGAGAGAGAGAGAGAGAGAGAGAGAGAACACACAGCCTTCTCAAACATATCCTTGTAGTCCCATTTTTGAAAGCAAAGAAATTCACACGCGCATAGACATCTCTTCAACACAATTGAAGTGTGTGTGAGTGTGTGGCTGTGTATTTGTGTTTGTGTGTGTTAGAGAGAGAGAGAGAGAGAGAGAGAGAGAGAGAGAGAGAGAGAGAGAGAGAGAGAGAGAGAGTAAGAGAGTGAGAGAGAGCGAGAGGGAGGGGAAGGGGAAAAGTTTGTATGTGTGCGTATGAGCGAAAATAGAGTTGTGTCCAAGAGTTGTATGCAGTTGCTGTTTGGTGACATAATGAGTTTTGAGATGTGCGAAATGTGCCAATATATACGTTTAGTGGATGTGTAGTGAAGTGTAAAAATTAAATATATATACACTAGCAGTGGTTCCCGGCGTTGCACGGGATAAGGTATTGTGAAATATATAACCGCCTTAGCTATGCTTAGTAATGCCACAACCACGGCTGGCAAAGAAGTAAGGGTCTGGTGGTACGTAAGTAAGCAGCACTGGCTTAAAACGCGAGGAAGAAGTTGTGTGCACTTACCAACTGTTTGGGGAATGAGTGTGAGATTTGTTTTGAGCAAGGGTGGCTGAATAACCGGAGGCAGCAGACAGCCAGGCATACAGACAGATATTATAAGAGCGCGTTCTGGACGTAGAGCGAATTGTAGGAAGTGACGTAATGCAGACAGCCAGACATACAGACAGATATTATAAGGGTGCGACGTTATATCTATGTATGTATCTAAAAAAGAGAAAGATTAAGAATTATAGAGTGAGATCACTAAATCGCTTACTGCGGTCCCTAGGGCAGGGCATTGAACATTTGAAATCTTCTTTGCTCAGAACACTCCCTGAAATATAAGTATTACATGTGTCAAGTTTGAAAACAGTCGGTTGGGTGGTTCACTGGTTTTAGGGATTCAAACTCACACACACACACAGACATCCTCAGTTTTATATATATAGATAACGTACGCATTGTGTTCTCTATCTTACTTTATCATAGGTCCTGCACTAACTACTATGTCTGGTTATCCTCCCTAAAACCTAGGCCTTCAAAAACCCTCTCTTTCCAAGCTTTTCGGGCAGTTATCAACTTGCTACTATTGAAGAAGAACATTAACAGCTTCACTCTTATCGGCCTGCAAAGGAGATTGTCACAGCCCTTGCTTCACGACCAAACCACGAGGAACAAACTATAAATTAATTCCTATTCGATTTATAAAGGATAAGGAATATAGCATGAACAGCATTTTATCAACGTTTCTGTAATTTGTTCCCCAAGATTGTTCCGTATCTATGTTTTACTATATTATTTAAAGCAGAGCTTCTCAAATTGGGCACTAACGCACCCAGTGGGTGTTGAGAAGAACCAGGGGGCGCTGGAGCATAACGGGTGGTGGTAATGATATAATAGTATATTATATTTACAAATTGAATATCAAATAGTATATTGAATATCAAATGATACATATTATGATTAAATATAGTAAAATAAAAAATACATAATATTGATTTATACATAGTATATAATATATTATTTATCATATATAAATTAACGATTTTATTTATTATATATTACTTACAATTTGCGTGCTCATTGGAAATAGGATTGGGGGCGTTGAGGGTATTACATGGCCGTGAGAGTGGCGGTGGCCCAAAATGTTTGAGAATCTCTGATTTAAAGTATGCGTTACACGGTAGAAAAAAGTTCACTGACGTTAAATTGATTGTAGCTAACAAATAACTAACAATGTTCCAGGTATGCCTTGCTGCAGTAAACAATTTCTGCTGATGGAGTGTCCTTATATAAAGTTTTTGTTGTTGTTGTTTAGTTCTAGTTCATGATGAAATAAACCTTTAACGAACGGTCATCTATCTGTGACACTTCCAGTTATTTCATGTATATGATACTTCATTGTCCACCGTGTCCTTTATACAAGATTGTCGAGAGTAATTGAGGGAGATTTGGTTACAGCTTCTATCTGTGTAGAGGCTGCCTCGCTGGCTCTTATTTTATTTTTATTTTTTTTTGTTTACTGGAGAGGTGTGAATCATTTGGCTTATCATTCGGTTCTTTTATTCGTTGGTTTAAATCAGATATATATCCCACGAGCCCAGTGTTCCTCAATTGTGGCTATAACAGCTGGTAACTGTGGTGACAGCAGTAATGCAGCGATTAGAAAGTTTTTCAATTGTTTTTTATGTATTAGATATCTTGCTTAGATATAAGGAATCCACCACCTCCGACGGTGGCATTTGCTTCATTTCTTCCAGCAAGAAGTTGTAATGAGTTGATAATTAAGATGCTTTTTGCGATACTTGATTTCATCATCCGGGTTATAAATGTATGGGGCATGTGGCTAACTGGTGCTAGGACATCAAAATATGTAGAGCCCTGTCCTAGAATGCATTTCATATGCTGGATAAAATTTGGAAATCCAATATACCAAACTTAAAATCAGCTTATTGAGAAAAATAGTAGAGTATATCCTTGCACGCCCGTCTACAGAGCCTTTTAGATAGATGTTACTCTACCTTTCTAAAAAGAATGTAAAAATATTCCTAAGCAAACCCATCCCACGCTTAATCATATACGGAAAAATCCCAGAAGTAAGTGCATGACTGATTGAACATCGTACAACGTTTGCTGGTTACTATTTCTATGCAAAAGATGAGATGGTTTCAACCCTCTTGCTGTGGGAGATCTCCTCACCAGAAATCTCAGATACCATTACAAGAGCAACTGGAATTAACAAGGAAGACCTAGAAACCTTGATGGGAAACAGAGACTGTTGGCGTGAAGGTATGTTTGCTGCCTCGCCCAAGTGCGATGGATAAGATATATAAACAGATTAAGCTTACATTAAAGTGAATACCTCGCCATAAACCTATGTGCTATTATTGTGCATATCTTAATTTATAGGTAGGCCGTTAGATTCTAGGAAAGCTCAGAAATGCTTTGTTTCTGGCATGTACATGACTTTACACAAATAACTTAGACTATAATAAAACCTCTGTGAACTTTAGCAACATATTACAAAGTATTTAAATTAATTTTAGGTTTAGAGTGTATTTAATTCAATTATTCAATTTCAAACGGCGTTGCTTCAAATTGTATGATGTTAGTTATGTTTTTCATATATTATGGTATAAACTTTCACTTGATTAATTTATGCTTGGGGAAATGTTTGAGATCATTGCTATTATAAGGCTTCAGTCAATTCATCTTCCTTGTATATCCTCTATTGATCAACGGAAATTCAAAAACAATCCTTTCTTAGATCTGCTAAATGCAACGCATTTGTAAAGATAGGTAACGTTGTTTTGTTGTTGTTGTTTAGACCCGGTTCAACTCAGATCAAGTACACCCTTGAACGTGTTAGGCTCTGCTAAATGCACCCAAGGAACAGGTGGTAGTCGTGGTGTTATACAGGGCGAGGGATTAGATATGCAACTCAAGAACGTTTTACAGTTTATCCTACTGGCTTTCCAAGAGTTTTCATTTACTCAAATTTCGCTTAAAAGTTATAGTTCGCCCAAACTTACTATTGTCCAATGTGCTACGCAATACTATTGAACAGGGAACCGGGTGAATGCAAAGCAAACTTCTTAATCGTGCTGTTATGGAATTATAAACCAGAAAAATATTTTAGTGAAAAATTATAAACAGAATTTTAAACGAAATATAGGAAGTGATGGCAAAGATGTTGAAAGGCTGTGTGAAATATGTTCATGTATTATATTGGACACGGGAACTTGAACAATTGTCAGTTCCAAGCGAATGTAAGAGAATGTTTACAATGTCTGACATTTTTGGTCAACATCCGTATAGTTGTTTTTATTGATGTGTATTGGTCTGCAGTAACATGTTATTAGAAGCAGCACACATACACACACGAATAGATACTCACACCTATATACACATATATAACGAATACATACACACACGCACACACAAACACGCACACAAATAAAGATTTATGGTGAAGAGAATATGTATATGTATATGTGTATATATATATATATATATATACACATCATATACATATATATATATTCTCTTCACTATCAATCTTTATTTGTCTTGCAGTTAATATGTATCCGACCATCTGTTCTCTTCATCCTGACTTTGTTTATGTGTGTTTTAGTGTGTGTGTGTGTGTGTGTGTGTGTGTGTGTGTGTGTGTGTGTGTGTGTGTGTGTGTGTGTGTGTGTGTGTGTGTGTGTGTGTGTGTGTGTGTGCGTGTGTGCGTGTGAGTAGGTATGTGCGTGTGTTCATATATATACATACATACATAATACATACGTAGATACATACACACACACATACATATATTCATACATACACATACATATTTTTCTCCGAACCACAGAGAAGGATCGATTTTGTCGTAGCCAAAAATATTAAAATAAATAAACAAATAAAGAAGAAAATCAATACTGATTTTCCTGCAGGATATCAAATATTTTATATCTGTTGGAAACTACAAGGAAGGCAACACAGAATAAGAAAATAAAGAAATATATAAAGAAAAAAAAACAACAACAAATAAACAAATGCAAACAACAATATAATAATCTCCCTCCCCTCCGTGGAAACAAAACAATATAAAAATAACAAAAATAACAAAAATAACAAAAATAAAATCCGAAATAATTTTAGAAATAAATATATAAGTAAAAATATATAAATAGACAACAGCGACAACAAATAACCAAATAAGTGCCGGCATTGCTTTTCTTGAAAAATTGAAAAATGAAAGTAAGAATCCGAACGGATAGTTTAGAAATAAACATCGATTTATCAAAATATAAGAGTTTCGTGTTTTTAAGTACGATTAACATTAGCTCTTGTACTCAGAGAATAAAAGGCCATACATAGAATTGTGAATTTAGCATTAAAAAATAGAAGGAAAAGAATACATAAGGAAAAACTAAGCGTTTGGTAGACAAAGCACGGTGAATGTAAGTGATCAATGCGTCTCTTTGTATGTTATGTATGTATGTTATGTGTGTTTATATGTATGTTATGTGTACATGTATGTTATTTTATGTGTATATGTATGTTTGTATGTGTTTATGTATGTTTGTATGTGCGTATGTATGAATGCATGTATGTATGTAAGTATGTATGTACGTATGTATGTATGTATATATGTATGTATTATGTATCTATGTATGTAAGTATGTATGTGAGTATGTGTGCGTGTATGTGTGTATGTATGCGTGTATGTATGAACGTGTGTGTGTATGTATGAATGTATGAATGCATGTAAGTATGTATCTACGTACGTACGTATGTATGTACGTACGCATGTATGTGTGTATTATGTATGTATGTATGAATGCATGCATGTATATATGCCTATATGTATGTGTATAAATGTGTCTATGTACGTTGTATGTAAGTGTTTATGCATGTGTCTATGTACATGTGTATGTATATGTTTCCTCCTTTGTATGTATGTATGTATGTATGTATGTATGTATGTATGTATGTATGTATGTATGTATGTATGTATGTATGTATGTATGCATGTATGTATGTATGTATGTATGTATGCATGTATGTATGTATATATGTATATATGCTTGAATACGTTTCTCTACATTTGTATATTTACGTGTGTACCTGAATCGAATCGCTTGAAATGGTAAGCCAGAGAAAGAAAAACATCTTTGTGACAAAATAAAGTTGAAACACACATAATCACACACCAAAAAGTCACGTGTGTGAGTTTTGTGTATAACAGGAAGAGGAAAGAGAAGTGATAGTGTAGATGCTCTCATTACACTGACTTCACACATTCGTAAACAGCTTTGTTTGAAGTACAACTTTATCTATCTCCTTGCCATACATATATTATATATTACACACACGCACACACACGCACACACACACACACACACACACACACACACATATATATATATATATATATATATATATATATATATATATATATATATGTATATATATATATAAATACATATATTTATATAGTCACACATCTATCCCTAGAACATAAATAGCACCAAGTTGTTAACCACCACACGCGCACACACAAACATACACACACACACATAAACACACACACACACACACACACACACATATATATATATATATATATATATATATATATGTATATATATATATGTATATATATATATGTATATATATATATATATATATATATATATATATATATATATATATATATATATATATATATATATATATAGTCATACATCTATCCCTAGAACATAAATAGCACAACTTGTTTAACCACCACACGGTTGAAATGGAATATTCCTGTACCAGGAGTATGAAATCCCGCCTCTCAAATAAACACCGGAGTTCGCAAACCTATTGATGGTCATGTAAAAAGCCAGACACAGGCCCGTTGGATCATTAGAGTAACATTCCAGTCATTAAATACATGGCTGAAATCACATCCTCAAATCAACACCATCAGAAAGAAACCTGGACATACGTGGTTATATTGGAATGTTGATTTATAAACTGTTTCCTAAATCATGGAAAATACTGAAATATTCCAGACCCTGTATAAATGGATAAAATAATCTGCTATCTATGCACGGACGAACGTTGGTGTATCCTCAAAATCCTTTCCACTAACAAAAGATCCATAAATAATCGCCTGGTTTTTTTAATCGTTATCCTCATGCTTCGAAGAACCACACACACACACACACACACACACACACACACACACACACACACACACACACACACACACACACACACACACACACACAGACACCCCCTCACACATATATATATATAGTTGTTATATAGTAAGGTGCATTATTGGTTGTGTAAAATGGTCCAATAACTTTATGTTAGCAATATTAAGTTCTCCACGCTTTTGTATATCTCCAATTCCATTCAAGGGAACAGCTAGATGATGTAAAACGGAGTATAAGTGTCAAAATGAAAATCCGAAGGCAAGGTAAAATTCCAATCATTTAATCACGACAAATGTTTCAATAAGAGATAGATCGATTGTGAAGCCATGATCGATTATCACTGATCTCATCAGGTGAAAATGAATTGTCTTCAAATTCTTGATATGAGGGAGAAAAATAACAATGTTCTCTCACAGAATTCATTCCCTCATATGAAGACACACCGGTCAGAGACACGGCGACTGCTATTAACTTCAGTTGAGGTCATAAAAGTTTTCAGATTTCTATCGCTGCAAAAGACGCTGGATATCAATCAAATCTGTAGGGATACACTCAGTTACAGTTAATGTGAGTGGGTACACACACATTCCACACCCACATACACCGGCTCAAGGTCAAAGAAAAATATATACACACATCAACACAGTATTAAACCCGTAGAATTAGTGTGGGTGGGTACACACACACTCTCACACACACCCAAGCGATGTCCGAGAAAAAACAAATATAAGGAAACAAATATAAGAATGTACTAACACAGCACTCACCGAAAATTAGTTTACAAAACAACAGAAGCTATATTGGTCAAATCTCAATTTGACGATGTAAATTGGAAATATTGGGTTAACCAACGCCCCCCCCCCCCCCCACACACAAGCAAGTAAGTTCAGTTCAGTGTTCTGCTATACGTGTATAGATTGAATTGTAATATCCATATCTTCAAGTGTATGTTATGGTATATACACATCCGAATCGTCCCAAAAAGGGTATGTCCGGGTATATACACATCCATGTGAAGAGTAAGCAATCAGCTCATATCGAACTCAGTATGTACCGCTGTTCCATTGAGAATCCGAGTCACCAAATCCGTGTGTGCAAGCAACCGCAATGTAGGCCAGCAAAGGGCTCCGTGTAGGGTTGGGTATTGGGTAAATGCGTCCGTAAGTGCGATTTCCCGTCATATGGGATAATGAGCTTTTAAGATAGTTGTTTGAGTGGTGGAGGTGTGTTATCCAACACAGAAGGTGAAGTAAAAAAACACAGGATAGTAAAATCCAAAGGATGTGTGTAGGCCCATTAATGGTGTGTCAGTATTATTGTTCAATCCGTAACAGTGAGTCCTCGATGGTTAGATGATCACGGATTAAAACCTAGTGTAGTGTTCAGTCGGTATGAACATGACAGTCCTAATTGTGGGAGCTCAATGTCTAAAGGAAACGGGTACTGTGTGTAGAGTTATGTATAGAGAGCGTAATCGGTCCTAACTAAGTGTGTAATACGACTAGCTATATCCCAACTGAGAGAACTCAATGGTTAGGGTATCTTAAAGTAAAGGTAGGTGCGCGCAATCGGTCATGTCTGAGTGTGTAATCAATTACTAACTAGGTATACTAAGTGTGTAATCAATCCAACTATTTACTAGCTAGGTATTCTAAAAAAGTGCACTCAGCTGTGAGAACTCCGTGGAAACAGGCCGAGTATCGTTTGTAAGTGTGCAAACAATCTTAGCTGTCTAACTACCTGAGTGTGTGACTGTCTGTTTATTGAGGGAACTCTATGGCTAAAGTAGAGAGGGAGGAGTTATTGGTAGGTTACCTTCCAAAAATCCCGCGGAAGGTTTTCGAGGTTCTATGTTGGCAGTTGCTGAAAAAATCTGCTCTCCTATTAATTAATAGGGGCCGCCTCTAATAATATTAAAAGTTTCAGCTATACATAAATTGCAGACGCCAGTGCTGTCGTTATAAGGTTGGGCTGAGCAAACTATGGACCAGGATAAGGAGTGCTCTATATTCTGATGTTTAAGCTTCCAGACTAATTCGGAAAGTGCTGTGCTATTTTTTTAAATCTAATCTATTAAAGGTATGGCGGTGATTATACCATCTCTCCTTAAATTCCGTGCCAGTTGCCCCAACATACCTAAAGGTTCTATCAGTAGTGGAAACCTTACAGTCGTAGACTATGTTTTTGGTAAGACATTTCTCATCCAATGGGCAAGTGGCCGTGCTTCTGCAGTTACATTTTTTGCTATCGACCTGGGTAATTCCAGATGGACCACGGTACCTTTGGGTCGGGTCTCAATTCCTGTCTGCTCTATGGCTAAATTCCCTCGGGTTGGAGAGACCCGACTCGCCTCACGTGTATGAGTCAGTTCCTCAATAGAGCTGCCATTGTTCCTGCCATGCCTAATTCCCTCATTGGCTGTCCTAAGTCTACTATAATTCATCTTAGCTATATTCTGAGCTATGTTACTAGTTGTGGAGTAGGACAGCTTGATGGTTTTTGTATTGAATATTTTATAATATCTGTGCGATCTAGGGAAGCATTTGTCTTAGGCCCTAAAGAAAAGCTTAGCTATACTAGTGGTCAGGCCAGTGGAGTAAGGGGAATTATACCACAGGACTTTTCTGGTCCGATGCCTCTTGTTCTTACTAACTATATTAGAATTACCTGTCTCCCTAGTAGTAACTGGAAATTGCCTGTGGGTCGATGGTGTCCTGGGGTGTCACGATTGTGTTCGGAATCGTCCCAAGTCTCCAGGGCGGTGGACCCCCCTTGCAGCCATTGGGACCACCCTCGATAGCTGGGGTTTTATCCACTATGCGTTTGCTACACCTGTCTCTATTCCCCCTACTCGACCCTCGTTCCATACTGCGTTCAACGGTAGTTTTATCGGTTCCACAATTAAGGTTACCATTAGAGTTCCCCTGTTGTTACGTTGCTCATATCCCGTGTTAGTACCTGGGTGGTTGTTTCTATTGGTACCAACAGCATTGCGACTAGGCGGCAATACAACATGAAGTCTATATAAATCCTCCCTCGTATCACGCCTGCTGTTAACTAGAGTGTCACTATTTAGGCCTAAGCTATCGCACGCAATGTTGCTTCTACTATTTAATGGACGTTTGAATGAGATTCCCTCGCTATGCCCCGCGCGTTCCAGGGCGCTATTATAGTAATTCGAGATCTTATTAAAGGTATCTTCATTGGAAGATAGTCCTGAAATTCTACTAGAGACGTTTTTTAGTAATACCGTTAGTGACTATTCTAGGGTGGTTCGATTTTGAGTTGACATAGTTTAGATTCCCGTTGGGTTTGTGGTAGGGTTGGAAGAGTACTGAATTGAGGTTAAGTGTAACATCTAGAAAATTAACTATCTTTAAGTTCTCTTCATATACTATACTTAGGTCTATGTTCTTGAAGAATTTGCTAAGTTTTTTCCTCACCCTCTCTGCCATACTATTATTATGGAACGACACAGTAAACAAAACGTCGTCACGGTAAGCGCCGCCTCCCAAGTGGGGCATTTCCACTCCGAGACAGTCAAGGAGGTAAAGGCCCACCAGATCCGTCACCTGGGCCGAGTCCGTGGATCCCATGGTGATGTCGAAATAGCCTGGCCAATCCTTCCTGGTCCACAGGTCACCGTTGAATTCAATTAAGGTTTTCCTAGCTAGGAGAATAATGTTAATTTCTTCGGATGTAAGGTCGGTGTGCAAGCTAGCAAATTTAAGGGCCCTACCTAGAAGAGTTGGAGAGAGTGAAGAGTAGTAATTAGAGATATCGAACTGTATAATCTTAGTGCTATTCTTAATCTGCGATTTCTCAAACCAGTTAATTACCTCACTAGTTCCTGACCACAATCTGTGCTTCGATCTCCTAACTAGAGTGGGGATTATTTTATCAAGGATGTTTTTACTTACGATTCCTATGTCCGACTTCGAAGGGGCTATCAGCCTGACAGGTCTTGATGATTGAAAGTCCAATTTGTGGTCTTTCACCAAAATCCTCGGAGTTCTAGGATGGAAGGGTTCGGTTTTATCCTCAACACCCAGTTTAGTCATGACACTATTGGCCTCCGTGTTAATTAAATCCAAGTTGGCTCGTGTAGTTTTTCTGTAGCTTTTCCTAAGTTCTCTAGTTATCAAATCGTCATAAGTTACTCCATCCATATCGACAGGTTGTTAGTCTTGTCTGCGTGCACCAAAATGCCGGTCGAGTTCTTTAATTTTACTAGATCACCATTCAGTCGTCTTAGGTAGCTTTTTCTCCTGAGTGGGTTTTTCCTAAACTTAAGGTTGGACAATATGTTAGACATTTCAGTCTCGAATTCTTCCAAGTATTTATTGTGTGGTGGATTTCTTCTGGATTTGAATATTTCCTCGATGCCACGCGTTCCCTCCCTGGGGTGGTTTGTTGGTGTTCCTCTGTCGAAGTGGAAGGCCTTCCAACGCATTCTACGGACAAAGGAATCCGATTTACCTATGACCAACCTTGTGAATTCCTTTATGTTGGGCAAAGGGATGTCCTTAAGTGAAGAGTTCACCGAGAATTTCTCCATCATATTCCTTGCTTAACAGCATTAAGTGCTCAACAAAATGAGGAGCTTTAAGTTGTTATATAGTAAGGTGCATTATTGGTTGTGTAAAATGGTCCAATAACTTTATGTTAGCAATATTAAGTTCTCCACGCTTTTGTATATCTCCAATTCCATTCAAGGGAACAGCTAGATGATGTAAAACGGAGTATAAGTATCAAAATGAAAATCCGAAGGCAAGGTAAAATTTCAATCATTTAACACATGTTTCAATAAGAGATAGATCGAGTGTGAAGCCATGATCGATTATCACTGATCTCATCAGGTGAAAATAAATTGTCTTCAAATTCCTGATATGAGTGAGAAAAATAACGATGTTCTCTCACAGAATTCATTCCCACATTGCCAAAACAAACTCACTGTTTGGTTTAGGGCGGTTTTCGCTTCTGTATCTTTTATATCGCCATAATTAATTTATCTGGCAATCAATGTTTGATGAAACAGTTCTAGTCCTGTAGAAGCCATTTCTCTCTGTATCTATATATATTGAGTATGTGTTGGTTGTTTACCGACACCTCAGTATACAGGTAGGAGCACTAAACGAAGTGCGCAGGATGGTTTGTTCACTCCGGAGTAATGTAAAATAATAAGTGTGAGTCAAACATGTTAAATTTGGCTTCGTTTATTCCAATTCAATATATATTTCAGCGACAGCTATTATTGGCTATGACCTCATCAGACAGTAAGAATTTAGGCAGAAAAACAGGAAACCATGATGTTGTAATGGTTCTACCCTTTTAATTCATCGATATGTCCAGCTCCTGGGTGTGTTATTAGTCCCCAAAGCAACTGGAATCATATGGGCAAGAATAAACGGGGGTACATAGAAATAGTCGGGCTGGACACCCAATCACGCGGTTAAACCACTGGGAGTGAAGGACTCCTAGCCTTTGTCAGGGCATTCTTCTAGGAGAAGGCAACTCAGGAAACTGGGATAACTCCGATATAAAACCTGCGGCTCAGTAGTTACCGATGATGTTGATCTTTTCTTCTTTTCGGGTTATAGCTACTGTCGCTCAGAGAGTGGGATTGGCTCCGTGCACAGTCTTTCCTGGTTCAATGGCAAGTTACTTGTATCTCTGTGTGTATTAATTACATGTAGGGACACATACCTTTATTATTATTCTCCCCAATGGTAGAGAAACCTTTGGTCATTTGAACGGCTGTTATTTTTAGCAGCACGGGATTGACCTGTCCACCTTGCTTTGTCATTGCACACGGTCCATAAGGAAATTGTTTCATCATTCATTCACTCTAATTCTGAGGCAGTTTTGTCTGGCGCCAGTTTGTAATTTGAACTCGGGAAACTTATATTCTTCGAGAGAGAAAAGCCACTTCAATGGAAATCCGCTTGGATTATCTATTAGTTTGGGATCTGAAACCGCGGTAAGGGCACATATAGTAAGTACAGTGAATTTTTTGGAATTTAATTATTATTTTTAAAGATATTTTCTGTGTTTACACTCCCTTGATTTTACACACACACACACACACACACACACACACACACACACACACACACACACACACACACACACACACACACACACACACACACACACACACACACACACACACACACACACACACACACACACACACACACACAATATTAAAATCATTTGTTGTCTATCTGGACTTTCTTTTGACTGCCCATCTCATGAGTGGAAGCGAAATGATTTCATTTGTGCACTTAAATACCAGACAAACATTTGTTTATGCAAGCTAAGTCATGTTTTTTGAAGAACTGAAAGAAGAAAAACGATTTTACTAGCATTATTGCGAGAGATCAATACCGCCGAGTGTTCTTTCATCATGGCATGGCAACACGACAATGTGCTAATTCTAAATAGCTAAATACCAACCAAATCACTTTCGAATCACCACCTACTTTTCTTAAAACAACGAATGATAAATAAATAGATAAATGTTTAGATTGAGATAGTGTGTTTGAGAGAGAGAGAGAGAGAGAGAGAGAGAGAGAGAGAGAGAGAGAGAGAGTAAAACCATTTGTTAAATTTCAGTGGGTATTATCTGTGTGTTACTTGTTTGATAAATCTTACGAGGCAGTCATATGTGGTTGTCATTTGGAGGGTGTTGTTTTGACTGCCATCTTTGTAATGTTTATCATTTCCTTGGGGATATACCTATAAATCTAGTGATTGTGCTCTGGAATGGCCAGCAAGCTATAGGAATCAGTAAACATCTTAGAGATTACGGATCTAGGTTGTGTACCTTACACATCTTTAGAAACTACATTGTCCAATAGATCCTTTCTCGGTTATCAATGTCTTCACGGTTGATTTTTAAGAAAGGGATGGGTGGCGTAATGCGCTGGTGTACAAGTAACATTCTTATATTGTGGACATAGAGCCGATGTTCATAATAATTCTTTCTACTTTAGGCACAAGGCCAGCAATTTGGAGGTCAGGGAAAGTTGATTAAATCGATCCCAGTACATTACTGGTGCTTTATTTATCGACCCTGCAAAGATGAAAAGCAAAGCTAACCTCGGCGGAATTTAAATTCAGAACGTAAAGAGCCATAACTCTATGCTGCAAAGCATAGTGTCTAAGACTCTACCAATACTGTCAATCCACTGCCCTTACTGCCAATGCCTTGCCGATATTCATAATAATGGTTTCTTATATAGGCACAAGGCCAGAAATTTTGGGGGGAGGGGAAAGTTGATTAAATCTACCCCAGTGCGTGACTGGTACTTTATTTTATCGACCCCGTAAGGATGAAAGGCAAAGTTAACCTCGGCGGAATTTGAACTCAGAACGTAAAGGACCATAACTCTATGCTGCAAAGCATAGTGTCTGAGACCCTACCAATGCTGCCAATCCACTGTCCTTACTGCTAATTCACCGCCTTACTACCAATCTCTTGCCGATATTCATAATAATTGTTTCTACATTTGGCACAAGGCCAGCAAATTACCTAGTACATTACTGGTACTTTATTTTATCGAGCCCGTAAGGATGAAAGGCAAAGTTAACCTTGGCGGGATTTGAATTCAGAATGGCAAGGGCCGTAACTCTATGCGTCAAAACATAGCGTCCGACCCTCTACCGATACTGCCAATCCACCGCGCGAGAAGATAATATGTCAAAAGACAAAGTGACGTAATATCAAAATAATATCAAATCAATGTAACAGACGATAGCTGTCCTGTTTGTTTTAATGCTTTCGCATAATGATAGATGAGATGGCAGAGATAGGTAGATAAGACCAATGTTTATATCATAATACATTCTTCGCAACTAGATGCATTAATAACTAATGGGTAGGAATGTTACTAAGGACATTTAAAGGGTATTCAAACTATTGCGACTGATCTCTCTTCTGTTCACGATGATACTCCATATCAAAAGAAGGCACTTGATCCCCTCTGTTACACACACAATGCTGGCTAAAATCTATAGATATACTCCATAGTACATGGCAATTGAACAAATGACCGCTCACGCTTCCTGCAATAATAAATTATTCTCATTCCCCGAGGGTCTCTTGAATGGGTGAGTGACTTGAGTTTCAGTTATATAGTTATATTAGAACATACACGCGTACACGAGAGTGGTGGATGTCTGGCAATTTGGACGATGACTGATTTAGTAAATTCGATCAACGGAACAAGCTGCTAGTGAAATTAAGGTGCAAGTAGTTAAGCATTCTACCGACACATGCAACCGTAACCTAAATTACCGGGGTGTTTCAAGGTGACACTCTGCGACAACGTCGGCATTCTGAATAACAAATACAACTCATTTTTCCATGTTGAATGGACTGGGGCAACTTGAAATAAAGTTTCTTGTTTAATAGCACAGTATACCGCATGGACACGAACTCCCAATGTTACGATCGTGAACCAATCATCCTAACCTTTAAACCTCACCCTTTTACCCCACACACAGGCACACGAAACAAACACGCATATGCGCATGAGCTAAGAAAGAGACGTTTAGGTATACTCGAAATAACAACCAAATGTTTCCCAAACTACAAACTACTTTCGTCTTAAAGACGAAATGAAGCAATCGATAACAAAAGAAAAAAACATGTAGAGAATATAAATTTACCCAAAATACGAAATATAGAATAAATTGATTATGATGGTTTTATTCTACTATTATCACAAAATATATTCCTTAATTGTTGATACGTTAATTGGACCGTAAGAAGTCTGATCAACAAATAAGTTTATTTATAATATGAAATGGCTTCAATATCGGCGTGAAGAATGCTATAAGTAAAAACGGGGAAATGGTATAAAAGACAGAAATGAAACCAGCATTCTACAGAAACAATGTATGTATATATGTATATATATATATGGCAAAGAATGAAACGAAATTTCATTTCTCACTCTTAGTACGGCTGATACTTAAATATAAGTATGTATACGTACATACATATATGTATACAGACGTACAGTAGTATGTATATATATACATACATGCACACACACATATATATATATATGTACGTATGGGTTTACAGAAAATTTATTATAATGCTCGGTTTGTTTGTAAACAAACAGCCCGAGTTACGCCGTACAGTGTTCGGCAACTATCGTCGCCCTTTTGTTCAACACTGACACAGGAACATGTACTAGTTTCAAGCTTATTAGCTATCGTCAGCATCGTATAACTTCCTGTCAGATGATTGAACGTTTGAAAGTATATACTTTCCTTATGGATATTAACGTTCAATCATCAGACAGGAAGGAATACGATGCTGACGATAGCCAATAAGCTTGAAACTAGTACATCATTCCTGTGTCAGTGTTGAACATAAAGGCGACGATGGTTGCTGAACACTGTACGGCGTAACTCGAGATGTTTGTTTACAAACAAACCGAGCATTATAATAAATGTTCGGTAAACCCATACGTACATATATATATGTGTGCATGTATATATATACATACTACTGTACGTCTGTATACATGTATGTATATACGTATACATACTTACATTTAAGTATCAGCCGTACTAAGAGTGAGAAATGAAATTTCGTTTCATTCTTTTCCATTTATCGTTTTCGGTACGCCCGGCCGACTAACTCACTCGATATGCAAATTAGGCTGCTCAGCCATTAATATGCATAAGGAAATATATACTTTCAAACGTTCAATCATCTGACAGGTAGGTATACGATGCTGACGATAGCTAATAAGCTTGAAACTAGTACATCGTTCCTGTGTCGGTGTTGAACAAAAAGGCGACGATGGTTGCCGAACACACTGTACGGCGTAATTCGGGTTATTTGTTTACAAACAAACCGAGCATTATAATAAATGTTCGGTAAAGCGATACGTACATATATATATATATGTGTGCATGTATGTATATATATACATACAACTGTACGTCTGTATACATATATGTATGTACGTATACATACTTACATATATATATATATATATATATATATATATATATATATATATATATATACAGTATTTTCCGTTGTATTGTAATATAAATATTACACACAGTAGATTGACAGCTCACGTAGAGTTTGCTCGACGGTTCCAGTTGTAGTTCCAAAAGTACTCCGGAGAAAAATAGAAAGATTTGAATGGATACAGTTTAGTTGAAAGGAATTTATTGACACGTGTTTCTATAACAGTTACATAACCTGAAAACAGCTGCTGTAGATAGCAGCTGTTTTCAGGTTATGTAACTGTTATAGAAACACGTGTCAATAAATTCCTTTCAACTAAACTGTATCCATTCAAATCTTTCTATATATATATATATATATATATATATGTGTGTGTGTATGTATGTATGTATGTATGTATGTATGTATGTATGTATGTATGTATGTATGTATGTATGTATGTATGTATGTATGTATGTATGTATGTATGTATGTATGTATGTATGTATATAGGTAGATAGGTTGGTACGTATGTAAGTGTGTAAATAGGTAGGTAGACAGGCAGGTATTTATGTGGGTAATACTATGACAATTTCGCGCATGTTTCGGGCATAGATTTCCTCAGTGAAGCGTAGTCTACATTTTACTGTAGAACCTTCACATTGCTGTTACACTAAAATATTGTCTTTCTTTTATCAAGAATTATTCGCTACAAAATCCAAGATAAACTGCAATGAGGTTTGTTAGATCTGAAAAGCCTTTAGTCATAGCTTTGTTCGAGCAGAGCTTATCTGGAATAACAACAACTCCAACAAGAACAAAACTGCACACATGTCGTTACTGTTATTGTATAACCCAGCTCAACTCCGATCGAACAGTTGCACGCAAGATGTAAGTTGAAAAACAAGCACGAATCACAAATCTATTTTAACACTTTACTCATGCAAACGCATCTAACTGTAGGTTTGTATGTGTATCTGTTTATTTACCAAGCAAGAGAGAGAGAAGGTGTTAGAAAGCAATAGGGTGTGTATGATAGAAGCATGCCTTTGCATTTCGTGTGATGTTGATTTGTTACGTTGGGTAGCGTTTATTAATCCCAGATTCTCCTGCAATAATTTTGAAATAAACATGCAATGTATATTCAATTCCATAACATTGTTATCGTCATTTCGAAAAATTTGTTTTAAATTATTTTCTCATATAATCGCTATTTTCATCTATCTCTCGATCTATCTACTTATCTGCATATATATATATAAATACATGCCGACTATATATGCTCACTCCACTTTTCCCTCACTGCTCTGTATACACACATAACATACACAACCTTATATTAACATACTTTATCTCATAGCTTCGTACTTACATGCACACACACTCTTTTACTCACATATACACAAATATTTCTTCTTAGCTTCCTACGGACGTATAATAATAATACACACACACATTCACACACACTCAAACACACAAACACATGATTACGCATATGTACAAATATAGCTCTTTTTACAAAATTTTTTTTTCATTTCAGGTAGACGCGCTCCATCATCCACTTTTCTAAAAACAAATCATACACAAAACGCCAGCATCAACAGTTTTGCAAGAGATGTCAACATGAATGGACCTGCTATTTTTATCTAAAGACATTTTTTCCAATTCCCTCCCGCCCGGCCCCTCACTCTATCTTACTTCTCCTTCTTTCTTCTGATGAAGGACTAGCGTCCGAAACGTTAAGAGCCTCCTCCTGCTATATCAAGCGTTATCCTAATATATATATATATATATACACACACGCACACACATATATATATATATATATATATATATATATATATATATATATATATATATATATAAGTAAAAAAGTAAAAAAACAAAAACAATTAGAAAGTGTGCAGTACGAATAGTCTTAGTATTAGGTTCACGCTTGACAGTGGGGATGGATAGTCCCGTTTCTCGCTCTATTTTTTCATTCACACGCAACAACGCAGCACCCATTTTTTCATTCATATATATTTTCCCCCCTCGCTGTGGTTCGTCTTTTTCCATCACCTTACTGCAATCCTCTTTCTCTCTCCTTGTACCTCTTGCTTTCATTCACTCCCTCTGCTGGTCACACTCTCTTCTCGGCTGGCCTCTTCCTCACACTTTCACTCACTCACTCTCTGCTGCTCCCCCTCTCTCACTTCCTCCCGTCTGACCTGTGTGAAATCTTTTTCTTGCTCACATTTCGCAGGGTTCGGACGCGTCTGCCGTCTTCTCGTCGTTGATGTGGTCGAACTTAAGTTCACATGTATCATTGACTTGTCTCTCATTTCCTCTCTTTACGTTGCATTACTACTTTTGTTTGTTTACTGTCCCACTTTCTCCATCCAATTCGCTCTGTCCCAATAACTTATTTTAGTTATTGCTCGCACTGATTTTGAGGTATCTGGTCTTTAATGCGAAGAAATATCGATGATAGTCAGAAGATGATAGTCACTGATGTATAAATATTTCGTATCTCCAAAGAAATACGATTTTAGGAAGCCGTAGCTATGCAAACCAAACACCGAGGGGCTAACGCCTTCTGGTGATGTCCAGCAGAAGAAAGGGGGGACAACTGTCTATGCATTTCAGGCTTAACTGGCCTTCGTCAGGACGGTCCCTCCCACCGCTTGCGACTGCTGGACTAGAAGAAAGGCGAGAATATATACTTTTCTCGTCTGTGTAAATGAGGTGATTAATCTCATTTGCATATGAAACTGCATAAGTTGGCTCAACTTATAATAAAAAAGAGATAGGATTTCGCTTCAAGCATAGCTTTATACAATATGTGTAAGGATAAATATATATCAAATATATAAGAACTATAGAGCAAATATTTATTAAAATAACAGATTAAAGTTTAAGCAAAGAATCTCTGCTTTCATCCTTAACGGAATCTAAGGGTGAAAGCAGCGATTCTTTGCTTAAACTTTAATCTGTTATTTTAATATATATATATATATATATATATATATATATATATATATATATATATATATATATATATATATATATATATTTTATATATATATATAATATATATAATATATAAATAATATATATATATATATATATATATATATATATATATATATATATATAGTATTAAGGATACTATTTATGGTTATGTATATAATAAAACCTTCTATGGTTATATATATTTAAACTCTAAACAGTGTGATAAAAACAAATCTAGCAAGGCTAATAATACTAACAAATTTGACTCCTTCGGCTTTAAAACCTTTAGAAGCCCCCCTCATAACACACTACTAAACTCCTTTGAAAATGACCTAATAAAACTAGTTAAGAATATTAAATACAAAAAGCACCGTAATAAAAACAACACCTTCTTAAACAAACTTAGCACCTCTATTAATGATTTCAAAACTAGTAATAAAATTATTGTACATGCGGACAAAACTAATAACATATACAGCCTAGATTATAATACTTATAGAAAGTTTATATATAATGAACTACATAAAATCTATAAGTAAACCACTATGAAAAACTTAGAAGATATTAATATGGAAGGCTATAATATAGTGTCCAAACTAGGACTCCAGAGACATACACAACCATATACCCTAACCCCCCTAGATTCTCTCTGAAGGACCATAAGGAGGACTTCATTAGCAGCCCCTCGATTAGACTCATCTGCCCTTCCAGGTCTGACATTGGCATTATCAGTAAGAAAATTTTAGATAAAATCCTCCCACAGATTAAACACAAGATATACCTTAAACAATGGGGAAATACGGGTGAAGTGATTGAATGGTTCAAAGATATCAAGAATAACAGGGATAAAAAATTTATTCAATTTGATATCAATTCTTACTACACCTCTATTTCCCCTATCCTATTAAATAAGGCACTTATCATGGCCATGGACAATAGTGACTTGACTAGACCCCAGATTGATGTCATACTTGCGGCCCGTAAAACACGAATCACCTTTGAAGACCAATTATGGACCCGCAAAGATACGCAAAACAACTTCAACATAACTATGGGGTCTAGTGACTCGGCGCAGGTCACTGATTTAGTCGGCCTATATTTACTTAACGAAATCCATAAGGACCTTCCATACCTCAACGGTGGTTTGTACCGCGATGATGCACTTCTACTTATAGATTATAAAAAATTCAATATAGAAAGAACTAGAAAACTATTGCACAAGACATTCAAAAACTATAACCTTAGTATTACCATGGACAAAAACACTAAAAACGTCAACTTCCTGGACGCCACCCTCTACCTAGACTCTATGATATATACACCTTTCCACAAACCTAATGAAAAACTCATTTACGTAGATACCATGTTTAACCACCCTAGATCTATATTAAACTCTATCTCTAAGGGAGTATCTAATAGAATCTCTAATCTATCCTATGACGTAAACATATTTAACAAAAACTCCCAATATTATAATCAAGCATTAGCTAGATCAGGCCATAACATAGAGATCGAGTTCCTACCTACAAAAACACATAGCTACAACATTATTTCGCACAACATGTCCATGATGAAATCTAGTAATAGGAATAGCAACCACACACACACTAATACGGAGGATGCCAACAAAGGTAACCCACACCACAGAAATTACCATAGTACCATAAAAGGCAACAACTCACCAGACATAAAAAACAAAAATAGAAGAAGAAATAATACATTTTTCAACCCTCCTTTCAATCTAAACGTGTCTACCAACCTACCTAGGGCTTTCTTCTCACTACTAGATAAAAACTTTCCATCCGGCCACAAGTACCATAGCCTTTTAAACAAAAACACTATTAAAATCTCCTACTCTACTACGCCTAACATAGCATACCACATAGCTAGTAGCAATAAAAGAAAAATTAATTCTTACTTGCAACAAACTAAATCACAGCAGACGATAAACCTTCAAAATAACATTATAGCAACTAACCCTAATATCAATAGAAATAATAGTAATAGAACTAGTGTAAACAATAACGCTGGGAACGACAACCCACATAACCATAACCCTATAGCTACCATCCAGACTTCTACACAACATAATAACCGGTAGACTAACACCCAGAATAATTGTAATTGTAGATCAAATAGAACCTGCCCTTTAGATAAAAAATGCTTAATCAAGGATATCATATACTCATGCACAGTCACAACTACCAACTCTTCTGAAACCTATATAGGCTCTACTTCTAACTGCTTCAAAACTAGATACAATTCGCACCTCCACTCTTTCAAAAAACACAATCTAGCCAACTCCACTTCACTATCTAGCTACATACACTATCTAAAAACTAAAAATAAACCATATACACTTAAATGGGGAGTGATAGGTAATGCGACATCGTACAAACCACCTAATAAATTTTGTAACCTCTGTCTACTAGAGACCCATACTATCATCTTCTCTAACCATAACCTCCTTAATAAAAAATCAGATGTGTTCGCGTCTTGCCAACACCGCTTCCGACACTCTTTCCAAAACTTTAAACCCAAAATATAACAATGTCAGACTTGAACCCGACACCACCTCTAGCAACTAGCATCAGGGGCACACCTTACACCTCATCTCCACACCCATTAGTCCACTTTAACCCTAATAGTACCTTTACCCTAGAGATATCCCCATGTACTTATACTTTTGGTATATTGAATTACTTGGACTACATTACACTAATATATAATTAATGTAAACTGTAGGCACTGAATTGGTTGTGCTAACATTGTCCTGTGCATGGAGTGCCACCATAAGATAGATAGAAGATTAAGTATTGAATTTATTAAAAGGGCTATATATTCTATATGCTGAGTACAATGAATTATATACAGGTGATATATGAGTTATGAGTATATGTATGGCTTGATGGCCAGATTAGTGTCTTTATATGAGAGAATTGATCTCTGGACCACCCTGGTGATATTTAACTTTGCCATGCATTCAGACATACAATGACTCAGAGCTTACCGGGAGTCATATATAGTAATAAGACCCTGCCAGGTTCTGCGGGTGGACTACACTTACAAAGATCATTGATTTGGAGGTCTGACTCTTCTTGTAGAATGTTCGGTTGTGGCACTCCATGATAGAAGGTAATCATACTGATATGAACACCTTTAGTACTTCTTAATAGACTACACTGTAATTTATAGATAAGATACTTAAATTTAGAAATTGTTTATAACGTTATATGATAGGGACTCATTTGAAACACCATTAATGTACTTTAGGATAATAAATTTAACTATGATAATCAGCTAGTTACCTCCCCTTACGCATTAACTCCCCTTACACATTAACTCCCCTTAGTCACACACACTTCCGGAATATAATACAATGTCATCTCTCACAACAAAAACATCCTGATCTATGAATCAAATTAAGAAACGACAAGATATGATTTATATCATGATTCAACAGACACCCAATGTTGTATCATTGGGGATTGAGTGATGGACATGTAAACTATAAATTGCGTTTCCTGGATTATGTGAATGGTGGTGGGTGCGAGGACAGTGCTGCTGTTTTGCTTCTCATTTGTAATATTTTTGATATTTTTGGTGTTTCTCTACAAACGGGCTTATATATCGTACAGGTGTGTGTGGAAAATGCTTTAACAATACAGCCCCCATGATGCTATTGATTGCCTGCTTTTACTGGTTGTTTTTACATGTAACAATCTGCCGCACTATAATCCTGTATAAATAAGACACGCGTGCATGCCACACGTGAGACTGTTTCATACACTGAATACTCTAAACTTTCCTCTTGCTTTATCTTCATAAACTGCCAATGTTTTATTTTTATTTTTATTTTAACTTTAATTTTGTCCTTTAATATGAATGTAACCTTTGTATGTAAATTGCCATGCTATATCATTATGATGGATGTCAACCCACTGTGGGTCAATATATACATATGTTTTTGCATGTCTCTTGTGTTGATAAGGAGGTCAAGTATGTGAAAAATCACTAAATAGTTGCTCCGAAGAATCCAAACCGAGGTTTGGAGGAAACAATTGTAAGCAAATAAATGATTTAAACTGAACTTTGATTCATGTAATTTCTCTCTCTCTCTCTCTCTCTCTCTCTATATATATATGTATATATATATATATATATATATATATATATATATATATATATATATATTATTTATCTTTCTTTCTTTATTTATTTATCTTTCTTTCTTTATTTCTGTCTCTTTCTCCCTCTCTCTCTCTCCCTCTCTCTCTCTCTCTCTCTCTCTCTCTCTCTATATATATATATATATATATATATGAGATTCTACAAGACTAGAACTGTTTCATTCTTTAGAAATCATCAGGAATCTCTGATAATTTCTAAAGAATGAAACAGTTCTAGTCCTGTAGAATCTCATCTATATTAAAACTTTTATACTCTGCAATGTATTGAGTACCTTACTTACTGTGGTTACCTCCGACTCAACCCGGAATAACGTATATATATATATATATATATATATATATATATAGCGGCGATGAATTAGTTTTGCGAGGTTTTTTATATGAAATCGTGTGTCGAAACAGATATTGTTATATTTGGGGAGGGTCATATTTGCGTAATATTGCCAGAATTAATAACAGAACACACTCACTGTTTGGTTGGTTTTCGCTTCTCGCTGTCTTTTATATATATATATCTGCGATCTAACTTCCTCGGTCCTCAATGTTGCCATTGACTGACCGGCGGTCAAAAATAATACAGATACAATATAGACAAACACATATATATATAGTTTACATAAATCTTTCGTTGCACATCTGCAACATCGTCAGTGGTGTTATATTCATTGTTCCTCCTGTTGTGTTGTATGCCTACGCCATTTTTTGCAATGAATATAACACCACTGACGATGTTGCAGATGTGCAACGAAAGATTTATGTAAACTATATATATATGTGTTTGTCTATATTGTATGTGTATTATTTTTGACCGCCGGTCAGTCAATGGCAACATTGAGGACCGAGGAAGTTAGATCGCAGATATATATATATAAAAGACAGCGAGAAGCGAAAACCAACCAAACAGTGAGTGTATTCTGTTATTAATTCTGGCAATATTACGCAAATATGACCCTCCCCAAATATAAAAATATATATATATATATATATATATATATATATATATATATATATATATATATATATATATATATAGAGAGAGAGAGAGAGAGAGAGAGAGAAAGAGAAAGAGAGGGAAATAAAGAAAGATAGACAAATAAATATCTATTTTCTCACTTTTTCTTAAATCTGTATACCTCTCTTCACTCTCTCTCTCTCTCTCTCTCTCTCTCCCTCCCTCTCTCTCTCTCTCTCTCTCTCACTCTCTCTTTCTTTCTTTCTTTTACTTCTGTCTCTTCTTTTCTATCCAACACTATATATTTGTGTATATCTCGTTAACGCTGTCATTTTTTGGTTAATGACGTAATTTTCATTAATTTCATTAGTGATACCCGTACTAATTACCAGCAGACAATTTCTAACTCGTAATCTGTTGTGTCTAATTACCGTAATTAGGTGGTTTTCACTTGTATTTGCTGCAATTAATTTAAGGCTACATGAATATCAGTGCTGTTGTTTGTTATTTTTATATTATTTATTATGTACTTGGCAGTTTTATTTATTATTCTATTTATATATCTGTTTATTTTTCATTATATATATCGTGTCGAATAGATTGTTCATTTACTGTAAGATCTCCCGTGATTTGTTTATATTTATTATAGGGTCACGCCGGGAAGAAGATATCTATTATTTAGTCCATAGTCGATAGATTACCGTATATTTTGACGCATAGATCACAATGTTTAACCCAAAATGGTCTGTGTATAAATATAATTATATATGGAAGAATGTTTAGAAAGCATCGAGTGAAGTTTGGAAATTGAAATAGAAAAGTAGTAGGCTTTGCTGTAACATTTCGACTAAATGAAATAATGAGCAGAAAATGAAATAATGAACAGAAAGAAATGGGTATCGAGTCTAGAAGTTTAATGTCTCTCGATCAGTCTTTTTCCATGTTTCCATTCTCCTATAAACCAATTTTCAATTTTACTTAGATCTTGCCTTAATCGCCTTATGTCATTTTCAATGCGGCGTTTCATCCATGATTATTTTGCTTTACTCTGCTTTATTTTCGTTAGTTGTAACTTTTCCCGAACAATTAGCTCAATAGCTCCGATAAGGTTCTTTGTTTAGGTTATGTCCTCTATCTGGATATGTTGTATGGCAACATTTATCATTTTGTAATTTCATTTACCATACTCTTGTCTACACTTCTCATGTTCATCGGGGTTTTCTCTTCAGGGACATTCATCAAATCCATAAGCTGTCTTTGTAATGCAAGCAATTCATTATTCAATTTGATCCCTCCTCTTGTATAACTACCCTCAGAAGTGTCAGGGTTCAATCTGTAACCTTCCTCTTCAGCAGTCCTAATAGTGTCATTATAATTTCCCTGTTCCTGTTGTCTATTCTTCTCTTTGACTTCAACTGTAGACATGGTTTCAGCTTCTACTTTAACCAAAGTTTATTACTCATCTGCAGGTTCTCTTAAACGTTCATTAATTCGTGATTATTCCACTTCTGATAAACAACTCTTCCCCCTAATCACCCTCACCTGATTCATTAGTTTACTTTCTGAGATCGAAAACAAGTCCTTTTCTATTCAAAAGTCAAAAGTACGTCGCTCTACTCCATGGCTTCTATCAAGTTTTGCTCTTTCGTGACATTCAATGAGTGCAGCATACTTTTCATTCGTCCACTTGTGTCTAGTAGCGCGCACACTTTTGTGTGATCTGTTGTTTGGTAAGAATCGGTCGGGGCCAAATCACTTCTCCTCTTAAGGAGGGCTTCAAATAGGCTGGGCGAGAGATCTTCACCGTAACTGGTTGCAGCTTCATCCACGGCGTTAATTATTTCAGTATATGTTTGTATCATGATTCCGTGAGTGTTGTCTCTGGTCTTTTCCTTCCCTCAAGTATTTACATAGAAATACCATTTGATGCTTTACCAGGCTAAATAGAGTCAAAACGGGTATAAAACCTGTAAAGAGTGACCTATCTTTCGGAGCTAACGTAGCAGTATCAGTAGAGCGTCGGGCACAATGTTTCGTAGCATAGAGATACGGGTCTTTACGTTCTGATTTCAAATCGCGCCGAGGTTAGCTTTGCCTTTCATCCTTACGGGGTCTATAAAATAAAGTACCATCTGGGGTCGATTTAATCGACTTTCCCTTCCCACAAAATTGCTAGCCCTGTGTCTAAATCATAAACCATTGTTATTATTATTATTGCTTTTTTATATATCGGATGTCTATGTGCCGGCTTCTGTAAGATTGCTGTTGTTCACCTGTTATAGAGATCCGTTTTGCTTAATTTGTTTATATTTATGTGTCTATGGCGACCAGCTGAGAACAGCGACGACATCACTACTCTCACCACCACCACTACAGACTTCACCACTGACTCTACCAACAACAACAATAACAACAACGACAACACAACAGTAGCAGCACCACCACCACCACAATCAACGACAACAACATTAACAGCAGGAGTTACAACAGTAGTGCTACCAACAACCAAAACCAAAGGTGTTGTGAGACAGGTGATGATCTAAATTTTTCTCCACTGCCAAAGTCTTCCATCATGAACGCCGCCGCCTCCACCGTCACAACAGTGAACACTAGTACCACCATTACTAACAATACAATCACGATAACAACAAAAAATGCAACACAAACAAACAACAAAAACAATGGCGATAACAACAACAGAAACAATTATAACAAAAGCAATGAAAAATTAATAGCACCAACAACAACTCAACAACAAAAAACCTTTTTCAGACATTGTCGCTAAAAAGAAATGCATCAATTAACATTAAATAACAAAGGACTGTAATTGGCTCAAGCCAAGAAATTAATAAAATTTTACGGTGGGAAAGCGGTGGTGATGGTGCCGCCAGAAATAGTAGAAGAAAGGGTAAACATAAAACAAAGCCCTCCTCTACAGAACTGAGTTGCTGCGAGGCCGGCAAACCTCTTCAAAAGTGAGGACTTCATGCGAAAATCTTCGGTGGTTCCCTGTTGGAGTCAGAGGTTCGTCCTCTATTCCACGTATTTTTCAAGGAGAACTGTCAGGCGGAGATTATCGGCCGTTCCGCCGGGCGTCGTTGGAGACCCGGTCATACTCACAAGTTAAAAGGAGTGAAAACCATCACCATCACCACCACCAAGAACACAACCAACGCCCATGTTAGGCATGTCCCTCCTCAACGGCACACATTTGACATGCACTATAACGAGGGTAAAGATTGACAAGCCGTCAGCCACAAGAAAAAAGAAAAAAAAACAACAACGAAAAACTCCTTGTCTTTCGTTCAAAAAAAAAAGACGAAATAGAAATAAATAAAAAGTTAAAACAATGAGACAAATAATGTCAACAGACACACTACATCCCCACGTTGTGAGGGATGCGCTCCCTTATATCTTTCTAGGTTTGAAGGGACATTCGCATTATCATAACATTTTGTGGGATTTTACATATTGGAATTTACTTGGTGCTATGAGTGCCCTAATTTCTTCGTTAATCCTCCCCACTAACACGAAATTTGGTGTCTGTCTAGCTGGTTATTATTGTTGCGTGTGATTTCCTTTCGTGGGTCGTTGTGGTTGTTGTTGGTGTTGTGGGTGTTGTAGATGTTGTTACTGCTGCTGCGGTTGTTGGTTTTGCAGTTGATGTTGCTGCTAATACCGAGTTTTGTGTTGCTGTTGTTGCTGTGGCTGTTGGAGTCCTGTTGTTTGCAACAAAGGAGCCTTATGATTCCCCGTCTTCTGTTGAGGGCAAAATGTGTTGTCTCTCTGTAAAATGCCAACGTGGTTTTTTTGCCCTCGATGACCACGTCTAGAGCCTGGCCACCTGGTAGGTGTATGAGGTCAGGTATGTTTTCTAATGTTTCAGAATTAATATGTAAGAGGATCTCTAAACACGATTAGTGTTCCTATTCCTACCATTTGCACCTGATTTCCAAGAGTGTGTCACTACCTTCTCATACCATACAGGCTAGAATCCTCCGTAAGTCCAATCGTGGCAATATACCGGTGACCATGATATTTACAGTTGGTTGAGGGCCAGATCTTCGCTTTTGAAAAGGCGTGAAATGTCTGCGTTTTACCTTGCTCTAGCTCTATGCTATACATGAGACATAACGTTTTTTAAGTGCTCTTTTGCACTCACTTCATGTTACCACATCTGATCGTCTCGATTTTAATGTAGTTGTTCTGCACATTAGTCTTTTTTCCCTGCTGCCAATACATCGCGCGGGATGGCTATTTCGCTTTTTCTGTTTTGCCGCTTAATTAATCCAGCCGCTTGTGCCAAATGGTCATTCTTTGTATGTCGATGCTGAAACGTTTAGCTTCTTTTGCAGCCTTGGTTGCGAATGTGTTGCTGCTGTTGTTTTGATTGTTGTTATTAACGTTGTTGTTGTTTGTGTGGTTTTTGTTGCTGTTGTCGTCATTGTTTTTGTTAATTTTATTTTTGGTGTTTGTTTATGTTGTAGTTTTTGTTGTCATGATGGTGGTGCTGCTGGTGATGGGGTGATGGTGGAGGTAGTACTGTTGGTTTGGGCTATGCTTACAGTTACGGGGGTGGAGCGGCGGCGGCGGCGTTCGCAATTGCAGAGATTCGCAGTGGCGGGAAATCAAGTTCAGGAATACCTGCATGTGATTTGGGGTTTATGTTTTGGTTGTTTTTTAAATTGTTGTCATCGTCGCTGGTGTTGTTGTTGGTACGGAAGAATGGAACAATTAAAGCAAAGGATTTTGTCGAAAAGCCAGATGAGATGATATGTGAAGAGAAATAAGCATTTAGAGGAGAATAGATTGTTTAAAAATAATCCACAACAATTCCTCCACGCTTTGGAAGGAGACAATGGGAAGGGTTGCTGTTCTTAATGCTAACCAGAGCAAGCATTTGTAGAACGGGATATGAGGAAGCACTCTGATGAATCGAATGAATGCTAATTTGATAGAAACTATCAAGACAGTATTGCGAGGAGAAAATTGACAACGAGATATTGCCATAAGCGCAGTGGACGTGAAGGATCAAGTGGTCAATATACCTAACTAGAAAGCTCCCGGTCCAGATGGGATCCATGGCTTTTAGTTGAAGAGATACAAACGGTTCGTAAAAGACTGGCAATTCCTCTTGGATGGTCTTGGGAAGGACAACACTTCTAATAAAAGATAGAAGCCAGGGGGATGCTGTAGAACATTCCCGTTCTAAAGCATGCCTGAACATATGGAAGGTACTTACTGGAATATTTATGGAGAAGGCATATACCTTTCTGGTAAATTTAACCCACTTGGTAAGTGGGTGTGAAAGCCATGTGCAAATAGAATGCGATATATTAAAGTCTGTCATTTTAAGGAAAGTGTTATCTGTTTCAGTTCCTTGTGACTTGATAGATGACTAAACTCCCCAGTACAATTTCCATCTACATTATGTGACAAAGTTGTAATTATAATAATAATGGTTTCTGAATTAGGCACAAGGCCAACAATTTTGGCTGAAAGGAAAGTCGATCAATTCAAACTTAGTGCGTTGCTGATACTTTATTTTATCAACCCAGTAAGGATGAAAGGTAACGCTAACCTAGGTGGGATTTGAACTCAGAACGTAAAGAGGTGTTACAAATGCCACAACGCATTTTACTCATCCCTAACGATTCTGCCAATCACCGGCCTAAACTTTTTCCTAACTTTAGCAAAAGGCCAGCAATATAATGGAATGATTATATCGATCCTAGTACTTGATTGGTACTTTATATCATAGACCCCTATAAGTATGAGAGGGTAAGTTGGCCTCGGCGGAATTTGAACTCACAATATAAAGGGCCACACCTAAACACCGCAATGCGTTTTGTCCGTTGGTGAGAATTAATAAGAAAATCAGGACCGTTTAATATAAAGAACAGTGGAGATCATTTATCATAAGAAAAAGCTAATTGACTGTGTAATATATTAATATTTATTAATGAAAATATGTTTTATTACCTGCAAATTTTAGTACTAATTGACGATCAGCTTTTCAATTGTAAACACACGTGAAAAAAACACAAATCAAATCACTGGTATATTGATTCAGTTCTCTTGCACATAAAATGACAAACGATACAAATGATAACCCTATCATTGAACCCAACGTTAAAGGAGCATACCTTGAATTTGTTAAGTAAAAAGTACGAAAAATTATGAGGCGTACAAGGCTTAGCGTTTGACAGAAATAAATATACTTGTCGCTTCGGCTACAAACACTGGTACCACAGCTCGCAATGCAGAGGACAAGAAGATAAACAAATACTAGGGCTTGTCCGGCCACGTCCTCTTTGTACAGGTCGCTGTGGAGACCTCAAGCGTCCTCGGACCTCGATCAGCTGACCTCCTCCGTAAAATCAGAATGACAGCAGCCCATCTGAGGAAGGAGCCCCGCGAGGTGGTGTGGCGGGGGCATTGGATGTCGCTGGCCATTGTCCGCGACATTGCCTTTGCCATTTTGTCCGCGGGGCACAGCCGAAACACCACTCTGAAACCATCTCCCCTTCTCCCTTTCTTTCGCTGTTTAATAACCTTTGCCCTTTCCCTTCTTTTCCTTTCATTTATGATATTTTGCAATGTTCCTTTCTTTTCCTTTATGATTGACTTAATTCAATATAAAAGGTTGGACGTTACTTTTTCAAAGGTTGGACTTTATTCGGAATCGAAGCAGAAGGGCATACCTTGACAGAGGAAATACATTTCTGTGCCACATACACTTTTTCCCTTCATTCAATCCCATACACAAAACTATAAGAATATTTTCGTATAAAATTTAGAAAGAAAATAAACATGCTGTAAATATAAATTTGAATATCCAAACATTAGCTGATTTAAGAAGATATATTCTGGAAGATAAATAGAACATTTGGAAAGAATACAGTATGAAAACTCAAATAATAAGCAAGACACATACAATGAAAATAAAACCATTTTTGTAATCATTTTAACCCTAACCTAAAGATGGAAATACTAAGTTATTCCTTTGTACCGATTAACACCGCAGGACATATATACACAGAATAGTACTAACAGTATCTGCATATATGTTACGTAGAGTTGTTTCAGTATAATAGGAAACACGAAAACAAACCAAAACACTGCACCTACACAAGACGATCTCAGCTGTGCAGATAAAATAATAAAAATGTAAGTACTAAAAAAAAAAAAAAAAATTATGATGATGATGATGATTTAGCGTTAGTTAGGGGTTTCGAATATTCAGCATCAGGCAGGAAAGAAAATATATATAATATCCAGAGGCCAAGACCTAAACATTTTCCTCGAGGCTCACTTACCTGGCAAAAGAATATGTAATTGAAAAGAAAAGAGATAGGAAAGAAAGTGAGAAAATATGTGCACGAGAGAGAAGGTGTAAGGGAGAGAAAAAGAAGAGAGGATAAAAAGAAAGAATGGAAGCCTGATAGTGTAGTACAGAAGTGGAAATTGGCGCTTAGTTTGGAAGTTTTGTATGTTGCCGAGATTGTAAATTAGATTAAAATACCGCTCTATTTTTGTTGCACACGAATTCAGTGTATGTTTAGATAAATTTCTGATCAATTCTGAGTCATGCGCTTTTTGTTTCAGAGGTCGGTCTTCTGTACACTTCACATGTAATCTTTTGTTTCCCAAATAAGTTCAGTCCAAAGTAATCTGACCCTGAAATTCTCTTATTTGAACAATATGGCAACGAATCAGACATTAACAGTTAATTTTTATATGTTCATCAGTGTTGGCATTTGTACAAGTGTTACGGAAATATAGATAAAAATAGAAATTCATTTACACTATTGAAGTTATTAAATCGTAGCTGGAAACCGTTATGCAGGGGCGGGGAACCACTTTAGAACAAGAGGCGAATTGCAAATACATAAAACCTGAGGAGTACAATTGTACTGAAAACATGATCTTTAATTTTACAAATTTACAAGCGTGCAACTTAAATTAAGCTACTATTTTGCTCTTAACACATAAACCATGATTTTCATACAAGATTATTAATAGTTACAAAAGACCAATAGTGCTATATTTATTTCCATTAACCTAGAAGCTAAGCAGATAGATATCGAATTAGACGTTGTTCATAGAGTTGAGTGGTTACATCTACAAACACCCATACAGAATGTTATTACTAATGCAACTTGTAACTTCATAAATCCATTATCGATGTTTTAGACTTTCATGGTCTCATCTTTAGGATTTGAAGTGTTGTTGGTTTCTGTACTTCCTCTTTTGTAACAGGGAAATGTGACATATTTCACCAAACCACACCAACAATTTTGACTGTTAGATTTATAAATTTTGACCCTCGTGTTTAGTTTAAGTATCACAGAAAACTGTAAACTAACAAGGAATTACTAACAAAAAAAACCTAACTTATCAACAATAAACCACACGACCAATTTACAAACGACAATATGACTTATAAATTCGTTCTGAAAGTTAAATCTGTAAATTTCGTGATTCAAACTTCTACATTGGCCATATGATTACCATAGCCTCGTGAGCTTACTATACAGTTACAAAAATGAGCGATCACGCCAGACTACACCACGCATCACAAAACAAAGATAAATTATAAAATATTAGTAGGCAATACATCCATATTATCTAGAATTCCATACAAACATAATAGACGATTAAATTGGGAAGCTTTATTCAATTTACAACATAATGCTAAAATAAACATACAAACATCATACACACCTGAAAAATAAAATAAACACGTGATTGATGACGTATAAATCTACCACTCAACATTTTTTCTGGTAAAATCTTCATATAAAAGCGCTATTACAAAAGCAAAAAATATTTCAAAGCGAGAAGGAGAGCCTGTAAAAGTCTAGAATCATTGATAAGGGTTTAAGAATTTTATTTTTCCAAACGAACGTCAAGAGAGTCATAAAGAAATATATGTAAAGAATTTCATTAAAAATCTAAAACTGAAACATATTTGAGCTCTAATACATGACAAGATTGAAAGCTGTTCCCCATACGTATAAACATCTCCCCACACATACAGATACATGCCCATCCATACACACAGATTCATATATATATATATATATATATATACAAATATATATACACACACATCATATATATATATATATATATACATATATATATATATATATATATATATATATATATATATATATATATATATATATATATATATATGTATATATAAAATATAGTATAGAGGGTTCAGAGAATTATTGGTGGTGGTACCGTTATAAGCGCAATCAACGAACTTGCAGAGTGAATATAAGAAAAAACGATGAAGTTTCGTTTTTGAGTGTTTAACACAACCGAATTTCACTTGGAACGTTTTTATTTATCATCGACCGTTACGTACATCTCACAGATTATTGGCTCAAGGTCCACATGCGATGGACCTGACTCCAGTATCGATCTGTTCATCAGATGTGGTTATTCGGCGAAAAACAATTCAAATCTGAGGGCGTCCAGTCTTTTATAAATATATGTACACATAGAAGACGTTTCTGGTTACTATCTTTTCCAGTTATTTTGCGCGGTCTGTATGTGCGCGTGTCACGCCCGCGTCTGGGTGCCTTTGTACTTGTATCTGAGTGTGGGTGCGCGTATGAGGGGGTGCTTTTGTGTGTTTGTGTGTAATGTCTGAGGTACGGTCAATTAGTGGTTCCTTCTTTGGGACTGGCACGAGTCGCCAAAAGAAGATATACCAACATAACATGATGGAATTGCGTGAGATTGACTCCTCTACCAAAAACATACCAACACCAACCAATACAAATTACACGAAAATGCTCTAGAGAAAGTGGAATATCTTGTGTGCTACTTGAAATGGAAGTTATTGCTATTCGCCAGAGGGATACCCACCCCTGCCACAGAACGTTTTAACATAAAGTCATGCAAATATCCTCCAAGATCTAGCCTGCTTCGATTCGGATTTATTACAAATGATTAATAAGTTCCATAAGTACTATAACCATTTCCAAACTAAACTTTCGCATGACATAAATAAAATTAGATCTAGTAATGTTTGGGGTTTTTTTTCATGATAAAATATAAAACCTCTATGAAATTGACAAGGATAAATATGATAACCCCTTATTAGATAGTGCGGTGAATTGGCAGTATCGGTAGAAGGTCGGACATGCTTTCCCGCATGGTTACGTCCCTTTACGATCTGAGTTCAAATCTCGCCGAGGTTAACCTTGCCTTTCATCCTTACGAGGTCGATAACATAAAGTACCAGTAATGTACTGTGTAATTGCTGGCTTTGTACCAAAGGTAGAAACAATTATTAACAAATACGAGAAAGCAAATTCTAGTACTTATAATGTAATTAATGACGAAGCTAAATACATATCTAGGTATCTAAAGAGAGATAAAAGAACTGAAAGCCTTGTAAATATAATGCTGATATCATTCTGAAAGATAACAAACAGGACTTCAATAAAAGACATAGTTGTAGATTAATTAACTAGAACCGAAATAGAATTAGCCAGTAAGAAGATATTAAGAGAGTTACATACACTAATTAAGAATAATACTTCTCTAATGATAGGTTAGTTTAATAATTGTTTCTACGTTTGGCACAAGGCCAGCAATTACCCAGTGCATTACATTAGTTTAATAATATTCCAGAGAAACATAAGGTCAAGTCTACACAATTCGAGATAACAGACTTTTACCCCTGCATCATTATATACACCCATATATATATATTCATACATACACCCATATATGTATATATATATATACACACACACACCCAAATATATATATATATATATATATTTATATATATTTATTAAAATATATATATATATATATATATTTATTAAAATAACAGATTACAGTTTAAGCAAAGAATCGCTGCTTTTACCCTTAACGGGATCTTCTGAAACTAAAAAAAAAAGAAAATCAATCTGTGAATGCAGAAGTAAATATTTCGAAAAACGTTGCAGCCGAAGGAAAATAGGAAGACGATACTTTGGTTCATGAAGACGTTCCCTGATAATGAACGGAAAAAAGCGAAGATAATACGTCGTTATGTGGATCGCTGAGAACAATTACACGCAAAGTCAAAACCACGTTTATGGTATAAATGGAGTCATTAAACTAATATTCTATTTAGGTAACCGAATGATTTTCGGCTTCGGAGTTCAGAATAATGTAAATAAAGTAGTTGAACCAGAATGACAGAGGTTATTAAAATCATAAAAGTAAAAATAATTAAATATATACACACATCTATATACACATATCTATATACGTACATACACATGCATACGCGAAAACACACGCCATGCATGCATATACGTGCACGTACACATAAACACGCGCACACGTACGTAAACCGGTGCTACACATACGAACGTATACACCAAATACACATATAAATATGTGTGTGTGTGTGTGCGTGTATACATATAATTACATATACATCTATAAATATATACACGCATATATGCGTATATAACGCCCATACACATATACTTACAGGTAAATACACATATGATCACCGAACCTACATATACCAAAACCCTTTATACACATATACACGACATATATACGTACACACTCATACATACCCATATATACACACTCACACATACACACTCATACATACCCATATATACACATATACAAAACATACAACAACTCATGCACATACCCAACGATAATCCATATATATATACACATACATATACTACACATATACACACATATACACATATACATATATACATATACATATATAAATAAGTCTATGAAAAACATATGCCCAAGAGGTGGGAGCAACCATTGGTGTTAGCATTGCAGGCGACATAGCTAACTTATTCATGGTATGGTGGGACAGTAGACTTAAACTTAAACTTAAACTTAAAGAACAATTAGAAGACCCCTTAACCCTGATAATGTACTCCCTCTACGTTGATGATATAAACATCGTAGTTAAAACACGCCCACTAGAGAACAGTCAGGAATTAGAGAAAAACACAATGGAAAGCATCCAGCAAATAGCTAACTCCATCCACCAGAGTATTAGAGTTACTATAGACTACCCAAGCAAACACCCCAACCATCGATTACCTGTACTAGACACAGAGCTCTGGTTAGATACCATTAATAACAAAAAACAAATCCTCCATTCCCATTATGCCAAACCGATGACTTCCAAATATCTGATCCACCGAAACTCAGCTGTTTCGGACCATACCAAAATCAACATACTGATTGCGGATTTGGTACGGCTGATGAGAAACGTGTCTCGCATGTGCAACCCCGAAGAACTAGAGAGACATATACAACACTTCATCCACCGTATGCAGTTCTCTGGTTACAATCAGAGAGATAGAATCAGAGTGTATAGAGGAGCCAGAACCAAATGGGAAAAAATGGTAAATAATGACACAAATGGGACCTGCCCCTTGTATAGGAGCAAATTTTGGAATAGAATAGAAAGAACTAGGAATAAGGCTAATAGAATAAACTCATGGCATGATAGCAATAAATACCAGAGTGTAATGTTCATCGATACAACTCCTAGAGGTGAATTAGGTTACAAATTTAGAAGGACCCTAGATAAACATAAACTCAATATTAAGATAGTAGAAAGACCAGGTACCTCCATAAAATCACTTATTAGCAAGACATACCCTTTTCAAAGACCCCCTGTATAGATAAGAAATGTATAACCTGTAAATTAAGCCGCCATATTAACTGTAAAACTAGAAATGTAGTATATAGCATAAGATGTACTGAAGGACAATGTAGAGATAAAAATACAGTGTACATAGGTGAGACAGCTCGTAGTGTATGGTAACGGATAAATGAACACTGGCGAGACCTTCAACATAGTAAAGAATCATCTGTACTCTACCAACATGCTAAAATAGAACATAAGGGTAAATTAGAGAACATAGAAATAAAAATAGAATCTACACACAGAAAAGACGCAATGTTTAGACAAATCACAGAGGCAATAAACATAAAAGAATTACAACCAAAATTAAATAGAAAACATGAGTGGAACAGCAACATCACAACTTACAATTAAGGACAAAATGAAAACACACACGCACATAGAACAAACAACCAACCAGTAACATGTAAATAAACAAATAAATAAACGAATATAAACACACACAGACACCCGGATTCGGCGCATGCGCAGACTGAGCACACAACACACACACACAGAAACAAGATGGCGTAGGACAGAACAAAGGAGAGGCACAAAAACAAAGAAAAGAATCCCCAGTCACTGAAGAGGTCACAGAATGTGTGACGAAAGAACTTTGACAATATATAAACAACCATCTGGTTGTGGAACCAACCAACCAACCGGAAATTTATAAATTCCTAAATTTATAAATTTATTATAATAAATTGAAGTGAAAGCATCTGGTGCGTGTGTTTCTTATTGGCAACATGACCCTCCCAAAGTATAACAATATATATATATATATATATATATATATATATACGCAAAGTAGACATGCCTACGCACTAAAGAATTTACATCTGCACATACTTATGCAAAACAAGGGGAGCCGATGTTTATATATGCCTAATATTTCATCGATCACTACGAACACTTTAGTTTTTGTTGAATCAGCAGTCTGATGAGCAGATCGATGCTTGAATCGGGTACATAATATCCACTGGTGGCAACAGGTAAATACACAATAAAAGCATAAATACATGTAAACGAATCTTCATCGTTTTCTAATTATATACACTGTGATTCGAGTACTCATATGAGTACCACAATCAGTAATTCACATACATTATATAGGCGAGACACCCGAAACACAAACCTTCCATCTCAATTTTACTATTCAAAAAGCATAAAAACTGTAAAACCGGCAAAGTAAATAAATTAATATTCTTAAAAGACTCCAGTTGCATTTTCAATTTCTTTTCCTTATATATATATATATATATAATATATATATATATATATATATATATATATATATATATATATATATATATATATATATATATATAGAGAGAGAGAGAGAGAGAGAGAGAGAGATAAATCTACCAAAAGTTTACGGTAGTGTCCAATCCGTATGAAGAACTCAATGTAATCTGGATATCATGAAAAGAAGAGATGCATTCAAAAATCACTTTCGGTGAAAGATAAACGGAATACAGAGTCAAGATAAATTATTAAAAAAATAATGAATAAACAAAGAAACAGTTCTTTATATTAAACAAAAAAAGTTCATTATTTTACGATCGTTTCTAGGACATATATGTGTTAGAATTGGTATGCATATTCAAAAGATCTATGTACAAAATTATACAAACTATCAGAGAGAATATACATACCTTCACATAGATATGCTGTCTTCAGAAATAATCTGATTATTTCTGAAGACAGCATATATATGTGAAGGTATGTATATTCTCTCTGATAGTTTGTATAATTTTGTACATAGATCTTTTGAATATGCATACCAATTCTAACACATATATGTCCTAGAAACGATCGTAAAATAATGAACTTTTTTTGTTTAATATAAGGAACTGTTTCTTTGTTTATTCATTATTTTTTTAATAATTTATATATATATATATATATATATATATCATAACTCATGTCTATAGAATTAATCAGATATTAAAATATATACTATTTCTTCTTCTAATCAGCATAATTATATATATATATACTAGCTGAGGTACCCGGCTTCGTCCGGGAGAACAGAGATAACGACTGTATTGGATGCTGGTATGAGGTATAACTGAAATGTATATGTGTGAGAGAGACAAAAAAAAAATCATAAAACCTCCTTATTAGGCTGGGGGAGTAAACTGCCAATTAAATAGTAGCTTTGGCCTTGGATTTTAAATGTGAAATAACCATAGTCAGTATGATCTTTTTCAGCTCCAAAGCACGTCATCTGAAACACAGCAATATACCGCATAACATTGCTTCTGAAGTATTGTTTCGTTAGTACGGTCTGTAAGTATTATATGGATAAAAGCTGGAGGGTAGATTAATTTCAAATAGTATCAATTTGTTCTGTAAAATCAAAGACTGTAAAACCACTTTATAAAGGCGAACGCAATATTGTTAAACCTTCAACTGATACTTTTGTGGGACGTCACTCTCTCTCTCTCTCTCTGAATATCTAACACATTACCAACATATTTAATTGTATCTCTGTCTGTATAACGGTCCATATCTCTCGTTTTGCCTCTCCCTCTCTGTGTGTCTCTCACTCTCTTTATATGTGTATGTATTTGTATGCGTGTGTGTGTGTGTAGTTTTCGTGTGATTCAGGCAGCCAGCCAGCCAACCGGCCAACAAACATATTTCTTTTATATTATATACAGATATACATATATATAAATATAAATAAATATATATACATAAAGAGAGAGAGAGAGAGAGAGAGAGAGAGAGAGAGAGAGAGAGAGAGAGAGAGAGAGAGAGAGAGATTCACATACTTGTTCACCTTTTGCAATTACGTATATAATTATCTAAGCATGACTAAAATCACAGAAGGTGATTTACAAAGAGGTTATCTAAATACGCTAATAAAGTCATCATAAACACCAACGTACTCACAAATACACATTCTAGCTCGCGCACACACGCGTACACACATATACACGCACAGACCATATGACCGTGTCAAATGAGTTCTACCGGTTAACGTGGGAGCGCAGTATCCAACGTTAACAATGTTTAACTAAATTGCCGATCAAACTCGTTATGTTTGCTTTACTTATCGTATGTTTGTAGTGCGGACATAGAGCCTTGGTTATATGTAATATTACACACGTATACACTATCACACACATAGACACAGATACATACAGCCCCCCACACACACACACCTCACACACAACAGGCATGTACACATACATACACAAACAGAACCACATGCTCAAACATACATTTCTACGTATACATAAGCATATATATAGAGACACACATGCATAACCATACACATATATCCACGGGATCAACAGGTTATTTCGTAATTAATGTATCATTTTTCAACTGACATATATATATGATAGGTGATAATTTATTACTTCAAGTTTCTCACCGGTAATGAGTTTGTCAGGTAGCATATTAGTATGTTTTTAACATGTACTAGTGCTGTTTGAGGTTAAGAGACTTAAACACTTAATCAATCCCACCTGGATACAGTGATGTATGCCCAGCTCTTATATATATATATATATATATATAAAAGGACAACCGTATATATATATATATATAATAAGGGTTGACGGACCCAGCATATTTATCAATGCCAGTACCAGTTGTATCTGAGCGCACTCAATGGGCAATGTAAGATACATTACCAGAGTATACACATAGTTATTTGCTTCAACACAACACACTTAAAACGGGTGCCTATAAGGTTCCCGGACTCTAGTTTCTGTCGCACTAATGCAGCAGTAAGGTGCACTGCACCATCTGTCTGCATATATTATGCAACAATGCACAATCGGCTTATGCGGCTTCATCAGCGGGTATCGCCTAATCAATAACCAATCGATCGACAGAATCCAAACACCGGCCCATGCCGATCATGACTGTTTGTGAGAACCGACACGGTAAAGCTATTAGCAACTGGCACCCGATAGGGCTCTATCTCTCAACTAGCCACTGATTTACACATTTTACGCGGGGGACGGGAAGCTAAAAAGAATCAATTTTTTATTTCCTGTCAGAAGCACTCAGCCAACGTATCTCACACACAAATTATCAAGGTGTAAAAAGATGGCTATTAGAAATAGCAGTTCATATTGATATAAAATAGAATGGTAGCATCCGGTTCATGTCGCCAAGCCCCATGGCTAGACGAAAGCGATGGTAACAATGGTAGTGCCAAGAACCTTTAACGGACTTTAAATGCGATCATCCATTATATAACAATATAGTAGCGAGCTGAAATGTGTCAGCCACGTGCGTAGATAACCAGTCTAATTCACAACTTAAATGAGTGAGAGACAAAATTAGTTGCAGGAAAAATAGTGCATATCAAAACAAAAACACAATAAAAAATGAAAAATTGTTTAACTTACTCTCAATATTCCGTTCGTTGGGAGATAATAATAATAAGGGTTGACGGACCCAGCATATTTATCAATGTCAGTACCGGTTGTATCTCAGCGCACTCAATGGGCAATGTAAGATACATTACCAGAATATACACATAGTTATTTGCCTCAACACAACACACGCAAAACGGGTGCCTATAAGGTTCCCGGACTCGAGTTTCTGCCGCACTAATGCAACAATATATTTACAGAAGTTATATTTAATTTGTTGGGATTCCAACAAGCTTAAATATATATATATATATATACGGTTGTCCCCCGGTATTTGAGAGAGCTACGTTCCTAGAGCACCCGCGAAGAGTGAAAAACTGTGATATTGGAAGTGGTCCATAAAAGTGCCTTATAAACTTCAAAATATAACGTAAAATATAATAAAAAAGAAGGACCGTCCAATAGGTCGGCAATTACGGTATATTGTTATTAATAATTTAGCGTTAAAAAATATATATTGCCACGAAAAAGCCATTAAAAAATCGTGGAAGATATTTATAATTCCGCGTACATGCGGTGGTTTCTACCAACAATGATTAGTTCTAAGTTCTGAGGAAAATTCAGCGAATAACCGGGAGCACGAATGCCGAAGGTACACTTTATACATACAATCTGGAGCTATGGTCAATATAGGTCCTTGAAACTTTAGGTAGCGCTTTTGTTCCGTGTATGAGCATAAATAGATAATATATCAGCTCTCAAACCTGATTGAACATTGTTTCCCTTATTCCTCTTTCACATACACGGATATTTTACTACACACACACACGCACACACACACACACAGACACACACACACACATACACACACACACACACACGCACACACACACACACACACACACACATATATATATATATATATATATATATATATATATATATATATATATATATATATATATATATATATATGTATATATATAGTAAAAGAATGGAGAATAACATGAACGGCTGTACATAAAGGGTTTATTTACAGTATTAACAATTGTTTCATAAATCTGGTGAGTCTAAAAGCCTCTGATCGATGAACGTAATTTTTAGCGATCAGCGGCTTTTAGACTCACCTGACTAATGAAACAATTGTTAATACTGTAAATAAACCCTTTTTGTACAGCCGACCATGTTATTCTTCATTCTTTTACTATTATTACTCCAAGAACCACCTGCATAGGGGAGCTCTCTTAAACTGACCACCTGACTAACGAAACATCTTGTGTCAAACAACGCCGTACTTTAAAACTATCCTCAACACAGAGTACTCACGACCTCTAGCTGAATTACCTTAAACGATACCTTATTATCCTATATATATATATATATATATGCGTTATAAGCAGCGAAATATCACGATAAATTAACGGATCCATAGACTCTCGTTATTCCCTGTAAATAAATGTGCTCAAAGGAAAAGGAATCCTGAGCTCTTTAAAATACAATATGTTGAAAGGGTAATACACTATAGAGAGAGAATAACGAAAGTCTATAGCTCCGTTAATTTATCGTGATATTTCGCTCCTTATAACAGTATTTCCTCTCTCTCTGTTTGGTTGAGCACATTACTTTGAATGGTTTTTTGGGGCTGCTCTTTCTAGCAGCTCGTTCCTCAGATACCACTGGTTCACTGCCCTGCGCACGCTGGCACATCTATCTGCCGCGTGTTGCTGGACGATCCTCTTAGATTCTCTAAGAGTTGTCTGGAATGTATAGTCTTGCACGCGCTGGTGACCCATAAGCTATTCCATTTCAGTCAACATCTCCCTGGCGAAACAGATCTCTTTGGATTTGTACGCGTGTGTTATATAGTTATAGAGGTGCGTATTTATATTTTTAATTATTGTATGTCTTCTCAGTCTTCCATAGGTTATAGATTCCATACACTGGTGGTTTTCCCTGTTTTATTGATGGCAAACTATCTCTCTCTTTCTCTCTCTCTCTAGTGTGTTACCCTTTCAACATATTGTATTTTAAAGAGTTCGGGATGCCTTTTCCTTGAGCACATTTTTCACAGGGAATAACAAGAGTCTATGGGTCCGTTAATTTATCGTGTTATATGTATATTCTACAGGACTAGAACTGTTTCATTCCGGAGCCTTTCTATATATATATATATATATATATATATATATATATATATATATATATATATATATATATATATAAAAGTGGATGAATACTTCAACAGGTACTATGTACTTGTAGAAATATGCAAGTTGTTTATAATATTTGTGGTTCAATGGTACTAATTCGAGATACCAGAACAATATAAAAAGTAGCGGAGCAAGCGTTTATCAAACAATTCTCTAAATAAATTAAAAAACGATTTAAATAATCACCTGTTCTATTGCTGTTACCGACGGTTTCATCATTCCGAAAGATTGGAAATCCAGAGAATTTCCAATGGAAAGAAATGAATCTTCAGACAGCCTATTTCCACACTATAAGGTTGCCAGCCCTACAGTAAGTAAATATTTCGCTTCCTGCCCAACGCATGCGGTCAAGCCGTTAAAATGACACACACGCAAAATCAGGTCGCAGATAATAGCTGTTTATTATAAACATGTTGATATTGCCACTAAAATTAGCAGCATTATTCAACGTTTTGTTCCCTACATAAGGAGAAAAATTATAAAAGTGGATGAATACTTCAACAGGTACTATGTACTTGTAGAAATATGCAAGTTGTTTATAATATTTGTGGTTCAATGATACTAATTCGAGATACCGGAACAATATAAAAAGTAGCGGAGCAAGCGGTTATCAAACAATTCTCTAAATAAATTAAAAAACGATTGAAATAATCACCTGTTCTATTGCTGTTACCGACGGTTTCATCATTCCGAAACGTTTTGTTCTCTACATAAGGAGAAAAATTATATATATATAAGTAAGTTTTGAAACAGCGAGCAAGTTTGTAATTAGAAAATAGAAGCGTTCACCGTATTTTTTTTATTAAAGAAATTTTAGCCTGATAGTGGGGTTTAGAACCCTCAGAGAAATGGAAAAAGATGAGTATGTACGTCAATACTCATCTTTTTCCATTTCTCTGAGGGTTCTAAACCCCACTATCAGGCTAAAATTTCTTTAGTCAAAAAATACGGTGAAAGCTTCTATTTATATATATATATTATATATATATATATTATATATATATTATATATATGTTTACAAATGTTTCTTTAGTAGTTACACAGCCTAGACATTCTATATGCAAATTGGTAGTTATTAATTTGCAGATACTCAATTTGGTGGTGCGAACACCGGTTCGCACCACCAAATCTTCAGAACGAATGGCTAAATCATGGTTTCTTTATATTCCTTAAAGGGAGTTATTGGGGAAGATAGAGTAGAAAAGGAAGAGAGAAAGAAAGGGAGAGAGAGAGAGAGAGAGAGAGAGATCTAAATTTTGTGATAGGGGTCCAACAAGTAATTTTATTATACTGCTTACTCTCAAAGCGACAACTTAGGCATTGTGTTGATATTATCAAGTTTGGAATTATTTATTGCTACAGAGAGCAGGTTAATAGATGTAGGAAGATAGACAGAGAGCGAGAGAGAGAGAGAGACTGGGGGGGGGGGGGGCAGAAAAAAGTTAAGAGAAGGGGAAGGTAAGGGGATATACACCGAGTTGATATTTGTAGTTTGCTGATCGTACTTAAGTATCCATTTATTACGATAAGCAAGGTACTGGTTAGCAGTGTGGAGGGATATAGTTAGGAAGTAAGTATTGAGTGAAATTAGTTAGCGAGAAAGTGGTGTAATAGTTCAAATTATGCTAAGTTACTTTTATAGTGAGAAACTTTAGCCTTCAGTTTGTGGTTGCAGTATAACGATCGTTCGATTCTGTCATTTAGTAAATTGTTTTTAGATTTCAAGATATAAAAAAGTTCAAGATTGCATAATCTGCAGTATTTTAATCCACTCCGATATGCACTAGCGCTGGATAATTTATCCCATTTTAGGGTGAACTACCGGTTGTATTCATGGAGTTGCCAGGTCTTATTAGCGAGTGTAGATACATAACGGTGTTCAGGATGTTTAATCGAAAATCGATGACGATACCAGCGTGATTTAAAGGAAGTTTTGTCGTTTGATTCGACAGTGCATTGATAAACAATGTTCGACTCCAGGCATTTATTTTTCAATGGGCATCTCTCGGGTAGGTGGCAATTACAGTTTTTGTTATGGGTAACAACTCTACCATGGATAGGTTGGGATAACAGTACAAGTGGGTTGTGTAATACTTGTCTCCCATTTGGTGGTTGGGAAGTTGATATTACGTTATGCCCATCTGTGTCTAAAATATTTTGTTTTGTAGTGTTGTTTAATAATCGCTTTAAGTTAAGTTTTTTTATGTGAGCTTCTAGGTTTGGTGCAGTGGAGTATGATAGCTTAACAGTCTTAGAGATTAGAATGTTACTGTATTTATGGGAATTAAGGAAATGGTTGTTAATTAACTTAAAGAATAAAAGAGATAGTTTTATTTGAGTTTGGTGATGATTTTCTATTATTAGTATGTCTGGTGATACTGCCTGTGTGTGTTTGTATGCCTGTGCCCCGGTTACATATTCTTCGATTCGATTCCGTGTGTTCCTATGTGTGCTCTGGTGATTCTTATCAATGTATTCTATTTTATCCCGGTTGTCAGCATTCCCCAGTGCGTTATTATAGTATTCTCCATGTTCGCTGAAAATCTGAGAGTTAGACGATAGGCGAGAGATTCTAAGAGAAATACTACGAGGAACCGATTTAATCAGAAAGTGTGTGATTCGAGTTGTAATTAATATAGGTAAGGTTCTCGTTTATCTTGTGGAAGGTTCGTATCAATCCTGTGTTCAAATTAAGAGTTACGTCTAGAAAATTCGCTTCTTTAAGATTGTATTCGTACGTTATTTTCAGATCCAGTTCGCTCAAAGATTTCTTAATGTTTTTGCGTAGCCTTTCAATATTCCGGTTATTTAAGTTATTTACTAATAGAAGTACGCCGTTTCTATATATTCCCCCCTGTAGATTATTAAATTTTCCATGTAGTATGTGGGCTAT
>OZ024740.1:175713639-175746139 GCA_964016885.1 Eledone cirrhosa
AGAGAACACAGTGGATTAACCACATGAGTCTATTTATTACCATAGCAAGGCTAAATGTATATTTATGAAACCCATGCATGTACATTCATTTACAACTCATCATATAGGCGTTTCTTTCTTTCTTTTTCGAACCTTAAATTTATTTTTTAAATAAAAAATAAAAGGTCAGGTATGGAACTAAGCACGAACAATAACACAGAGATGCCAGCTGTGTTCAAGACAAGTCTCGCAATTTGCACAGTGACAATTACCGATTGAATTTTCAGAATGTTTTAGAAGTAATTGGTCATAATTTCCCTATACTTCGCATAAAATATTTCACATTGACTGAGATACAATAATATATGCAGTTTTTCCTTATTAGTTTTCTCTCTTTGACAAATAGTATGAATTTGGCAGTTATGATGTAAATAATGGGGATGATGATGATTGTACTGGTGAGGGTAGTGATGTGGTGCTGGTGGTCATAATGGTGGGGGTGGTAAAGATGATGGTATGATGATGATGATGTTTCTGCTAATATTCTTTATAATATGAAACATATGAGCGTACACAAAGTTATAAATGTTTACAAGTATTTTGTTTTTAAAACAGCGAGCGAGTTTGAAAATAGAAATAGAAGCTTTCGCCGTATTTTTGACTAAAAACATTTTTAGCTTGATAGCGAGGTTTAGAACCCTCTACGAAATGCTAAAAGATGAGTACGTCAATATTCATCTTTTTCCATTTCTTAGAGGGGTTCTAAATACCACTATCAGGCTAAAATTTCTTTAGTAAAAAATACGGCGAAAGCTTCTATTTTTATTTATAAATGTTTGATTATATCTATTACATTCATTTCAGAATAGTCCTTCCTACGGTTGGCATTACACACACGGGCACGCGCGTGCATATATATATATATATATATATATATATATATATATATATATATATATATATATATATGTATATATATATATATATATATATATATATATATATATATATTGCTGACAATTGTTTCTTTGATCTGGTAGGTCTAGAGTTTGCTACTCGCCTGATTTTGCGTCAATAGATCTCCAATACTTTGTTTATAACCAGTCGTTTTCATCAGAGCACGCGAAAGTCAAGAAGATACACAAGGCATGGCTTTTATAGAGGAGTGGTATTAAACCAGAACAATAATATCAATAATAAAATAACTAGATACTGAATAGTTAAAATAATAACATCAATATAAGTAAGAAATAGAGTATAATGATGAATCTAGCATATTAAACGAACTGAAATGATACAGATGTATGAAATTGACATGTGAAAACTGATATAGGGTACATTAGATGTAGTGTTAAGGTGGTGAATAGATAACTAATAAAATGTACTTGGAGTCAGGATTTATGAGGTATCTGTGTCTGTTGTAGGTTTGAAGGCACGCTGGTAATAAACCGGATATTTATTTATTGTTTGACAGACAAACATTTTCGATGTATTAATTTAGTGATGCGGAGAAATATATAGTTTTTATGTGGTGTTAAGTAGAGTTGTAGATTCGTTATTTAAGTGGCCTATTCTAAAAGTTGGGATTGTTAGTTCGAATCATGGGGGTTTAGTTTTCATAACATCAATAACAAATAGTGTATAAATAAGACAATAATAACAACAATAATAGAGACAATAAAAGTAATAAAATAGTAAAATATGCATCGTAGATAGAGAGAACATGATGAATAATATTAGGGATACATTGAGATGATCATAATAATAATACAGGCAATATCAGCCACCCCCACCCCCAGCCCCCACCCACTGCCATGAAAGATTTAATTGTGTTTACAAGAAATGTTGACCAATCCTTTTGACAACTACAATCTTCTCATATAAGGAATAAAAAGTTCGGTTGTTTATTACCACCCTAAAAATTCTAATTTAGTCCAGAAATAGCCGTGGAAACGGCTTGAGCTCTGCCGTCAGGGTTAAACATTTTCCTATATATATATATATATATATATATATATATATATAGGAAAATGTTTAACCCTGACGGCAGAGCTCAAGCCGTTTCCACGGCTATTTCTGGACTAAATTAGAATTTTTAGGGTGGTAATAAACAACCGAACTTTTTATTCCTTATATGAGAAGATTGTAGTTGTCAAAAGGATTGGTCAACATTTCTTGTAAACACAATTAAATCTTTCATGGCAGTGGGTGGGGGTGGCTGATATTGCCTGTAGAACAATGAGGGAGTGGGTGGAGCCGGTCAAGCATTGAAAGTGAATTCTATACAGCAAATTCAGGTGAAAAAGAAATCTGAGAGTGGGACGTTATAAAATTAAAAGGGTAATAAATTGAGATTAAAAGAAAAAAGTAATAAAAATATTAAATAGTAAAAAGTAATAAAACAATCTCTAGAGTCTAAAGCAGCCGCTATATTTTTAGCTGGTATTGCATTTTCGGCCAATGCTATATAGAATTTACTGGAGCAGGGGTACTGAGGCTACAAAAGCCCTTTGGGCTGCCTCGGGGTAGGCGAAAGAGGAAAAAGAAAAACGGAGAGGAGAGGGAGTGGAAGGAAGTGATAAGAAGAGATAAAGGGAGAAAGAAAAAAAGTACATCTACCTATGTATGCTGGGGTTTCTCCTATCTTGTTCGGCAAGTGGGGAAAAGAAGAATCTTGCAGCCATTGTCTACCCACCCGGGTCATGAAAGGGTTTGAGGGCGAGGTAAGTCCTACGCAATTGGTGTTCACATGCAGTTACAAGTTCGTCTTTTTTGTTTAGGAGTTGGTCCTTCGTAAACAGCATTTGTATTGTTTCCTCCGAGCATAAGTTACACGGACGGCGTCCTCCCGTGTACGAGTTAGCCCTGAACGGTAAGCTCCAAGTCAGATTGTATGTTATGTTATTATCTTGGAGGTCCCGAGGTGGTCCGAGAGTGTAGTGGCACGTCGCCGGGCCGGGTTTCGGTACGTATGTTGGTGTTGGTAGAGCCGGGTCTTAAAGTCACAAGCGATTAATCCTATATAAGTTTTGTTGGAGTTTTCCGTCTTCACGTTGAATTGATAGATCACGTTACGTTCTCGGCATCTGTTGTTGAGGGGGCACGTAGATCTATCAGGGCAGTTACACCTCCTGGTCAGGTCTCTACTAATGTCTAGGTTTCTTCTATAGGAGTTGAGTTTCTTGTTGTTTGAGGAGGCGATGTTTTGTGCGAAGTTGGGTTTGGTGCTGTAGGGAAGTTTGATAGTGTTTTTGTTGTTTATGTTGTGGTGGGAAGTGTTTTTCGAGGAGCCTAAAGAAGATTTTCCCGATGGGTGTTGCCACCTAGGCATTGTGGGGAGTGTTGAACCACGTTACGTGGCGTGAGCGGCGGCGTCGGCTGCTGGTTCCGCAAAGAGAAGCTGAATAAAAGGAGATTTCCTCCCGAAAGTCGCTTCGCTTGAGGACCTGGTTGTAATAAGGTGCATGTTCATCGAAAATCTGCTCATTAGCGTACAACCGAGATATGCGGAGGGATATGTTTTTAACCAGGTTATTGGTGATGTTTCTAGGGTGGTTAGAGCGGCGGTGGATGTAGTGAAAGTTGTCATTTGGTTTCCTCTATGGGTAGTACAGATAATTTTTGAGGTTGAGAGTAACGTCCATCAAATTGATTCGGGTTAGGGACGTTTGTAGAGTGATTTTAAATTCCCAGTCACGGAAGAAGTTGATTAGTTGTTTACGGACCCGGTCTGTACTACTGGGTTGTACTCGTTGAGGGTAAGGGGCCCATTGTGTCGCCGAATGCAGGAAACATTTCGGTGAGTTTACGTAGTAGGAATAATCCTATAAGATCAGTCACCTCGGCCGAGTCGGTCGCGCCCATACTGATGTCGAAGGGGGAGTCGGGAGCTCTCTTTATCCACTTGGAGTTGTCGAAAAGGAGGACTGCCTTCCTGGCCTGGAGAATGACGTTTCTTTCCTGGTCGGTGATGGGTGTGAGTGTTTTGGAAAAGTCCAAAGCGGCCGTAAGGAGCGGTAAGGTAATAGAGGCGTAATAGCTCTCTCTCTCTATATATATAGTTGTCTTTATTTAAGTGTTTATTTGATTGACAGTATTGCTATTGCTCCGTAAACTAAGGCATAAACAGGATTCAGCACCACAGATTCATTGCATGTACTTAAGAACGATATGGGTTCACGTAGAATTTGACCCAGTATCGTTATACGAATTAATTTTGAGAGAAGATTATGTTATTGCATAATTAAATTTATTTCTGCGATACGCATTTTCACAATTGCTGCGTGTTGTTACCTAATTGTAATATGCTAAACGTCTCTCGTTTAACCATATCAATAAATTTTCTAGTGTAACCTCTGGTTAAATGTAAAGTAGTGGTCTGAAAAAGTCATGCCCGCCTAAATCATGATAACATAATTGCAAGACGCTGGGATTGTAGAATGGAGTATAACAGGACTAAATTTAATTATGTGATAACACAACCCTGTCTTAACGTTCGTTCGTATATATATATATGTATGATTGTATATATATATATATATATATATATATATATATATGAATAAATTTAGTCCTTCATCAGTGATCTTCCAACCTTCATTGGTAGATCATCGCTTTAAAGACCATGTACCTCCGGTTGGTTCGAGCAACGGCTAAAGAAAGTCGTTGGGACACGTAAATAGGGGGAACGAGCGAGACAGTAAACAATCAAAGATGGTAATGCAACGAAAGTGAGGAAGAAGGAGTCAAGTCCCTGAAATCGATGAACATAAGTTCTGTGAAATCGTGGACGAGAGAGAATAAAGACCATCAAACCTAGTCGAAATGTGAGTACGGAAATAATTTCGCACAGGTCAAACGGGAGGAAGAAGGAGTCAAGTCCCTGAAATCGATGAACATAAGTTGTGTGAAATCGTAAACGAGAGAGAATAAAGACCATACGATCTATATATATGCATACATATTTGATGATCCGACTAAGGTGAAACAATTGTTCTCGGAAATGGTGAATTAACTGTTGTGGAACTACTTATATATATATATATATATATATATATATATATACACACAGAGGGGGAGAGAGGGGCGGGGCAGAGGGAGAGAGGAGAGACGCACTTGGATTACTTTTTCGTTTTCATTTGTGTCAGTTTGCCGAAAGGCATAACTCCACTCTGGCTTTGTTAAAGTTCTGTTGGAGTGTAACAAGTAAAAGGATGTTAAAAGATTTGTTAATATACAGGATCGTTCTCAGGTTTCTGGAAAATATACAGAAATATACAGATGCATGACATTTTATTAGTATGCAGAATATTTCTTCATTACACACACGCGCGCGCACACACACACACACACACACACACACGCACACACACACACACACACACACACACACACACACACACACACACACACACACACACACACACACATGTATATAAACGTTTAAATTCGGTGGTTAATCACTGGGTAGAATTGGTCATTCTGCAATGTTAACCGTGACGTAATAAAAGAAAAGCACTCGTCATTATGCAACTCATCCATCTCTGATGTTGAATCCTGTTGGTGGTGCGGGAACCGAGTAAATGTATTATGAAGTGAAATAACAAGAGGCCAAAATGTTGAATTTCCTTAAATGTTTATTTCTGCAAACACTATGCACATTTCAGTGGCCAAGTTGCGTAAGAACCTGGTGACATCTTCAGCAGGTGTAAATTGCGTAATAGATCTATACCAACGGAAGGAAGGTAAACTTTAAGCAAGTAAGCAAAGAAAAGACAGAGAAGAAAACATGTGTTTATGTTTTTGTTTTTGACTCAGAGGTGAACGAGGCAGAATGTTCTTATTATGCCTCGCCATATATACAGTGTCCCAAACAAGTGTATACACCCTTTGATTACCAGTACAGGCTATATTTATAAGAATTCTGTTGAAGTGTGTATACATTTTGGGAGGATGCCTTGTATATATATATATATATGTGTGTGTGTGTGTCTATGCATTCTCTTTGAAAGAGCCGTCCACCAATCATAAGCTTACACGAGACCAAAAGTGTTGAATAATTCTGGAGTTCTCTCCTGATTCGCAATGTATTTTTGATTAGCCACTCATCAGCCCTGATAGTGCAACCATATGATCCAAGACATTCCTGCCATGACCACCTAGTCTCGGTTTTAGATAGAGTGTATCTATTATCCAATATATCATATCATTCCTTTACGGTTGGGTGTGATATAAGAAAAATTTGGCTGGTCTTTTCAGCAGGTCGACATTTAAGTTGATCTTAACCATCTTTCTTCTTGCATTCCACTCATTTGTTGAATGTGGGTAAATCTGACGACCTGGAATGCACGATTTGTATATTCAGCCCCAACCTTATAAATCTCTTGAAATATTGCCTAGCAACATAATTATTTATGTAGAAGCTTCCTGTTTATGTTAGGATTTTGTGAATTCTAATATCAATGAAGTGCATGTAAACCAGTCAAGTACCCAAATGTTAATAGCAGTACTGGTACTGTAATGCATTAAGGGAAATGATCTAGTTGTTTCAAAATTATTCTGATTAAGATACTTTATAATACCTGTATGCTTTCGTCACTCTATCTTTGTTCACATAATCTTCGTAAGATATTTTCATCAATATCAAATTATTTGTAGCACACATTGTTAGGAACAGTGGAGATAAAGTGGTCATTGATGCGGAAATCTTTGGTTTAGAAAGCAGTTTTCATCACGTTCAACTATCAAGTATGATCTTATTCCTTTGCATAATATATCCTTCCAGCGTAGATATTTAGACAACCAGTTAAAGAAATCCGTTAAAGGGGAAATTATGGGTTACATTCGCTTTTATTACTGATGTAGACAATAATATATGAAGTGGATTTTCTGCCAAAGTAGGTAGAAGAAACAGACAGAAATATTCCTTTCGAATGATATATAAAATCAAAGACCATTGTGTATAAATATGAAGATGATTGACTAAGTCTTTCGGAATCTTTCAATGGTAGCAATGAAGCAGCATGTACTTTTGCCAAATAAATTGATTCCAGCAGCTATAAGTAAGGAAATAACTCCTATATAATATTTCATCAGTGTATATATTTACTACAGAGAGCACAGTTTAATTAATTAAGTATTCTTCGAAATATACACAACACTACCTTCTAGCTACCGGGTTACTTATTTGTTCTTTATCTTATTGAATTCGCAGCAGTCTTGAGAATTCATTTAAACAATTTTAAATAATGTTAAATAGTGTTTACGTAAAACACGATTAAAGCAATGATTTCGTTCTTGTCAAACATCTGTGTCCATGTATTGGCCAGTTAGTTTTGTATGTCAATATAGTTCTCGCTAGTCGTACTTTTAGATATCCTACTGAATAGATTTACAGAGAACATCAACATCCAGTATATATATATATATATATATATATATATATATATATATATATATATATATATATATAAAGCACAACGAATTGATACGTTTTCGATATACAGCTTTGATATAGATTTAGTGAATATTTCAAAGCGCATTGTATTATGGTTTACTGTTCATGTTATTAAACTGTTTTTTTCTAATTGCGTACAATCATGGTGATTTACGGTTAAAATTTGTTCTTTTCATTTCAGGTAGAACAACAAATTCATTTAATACCTACCCGAGAAGGGTTTTCTTTTTTTCTTTATAATTACTAAGAAGACGTTCCCTTTGAGCCTTCAATATATAAACATAGGAACCAACCTATTAGTGTATATATGCATGTCTGTAAGTATGTACTATGTAGGTTATGTCAGGTCGCTCTTCAGCGCTACTGGTAACATGTAACCCAGTACAACATGTCACATGGTCGGGTCGTCGGCAACCAAACCCGCAATCCCACCAAGCTTGCTTGGCGAGGAGGGTGATTTTGGACACCCTACGGATGAAAAACAAAACGGGCAGAGGAACTCAGGAGAATCAACGGCCATCCAATAAAGTCTTTATTTTCTTTATGTGGAGTGAGAGCATCTTAGTCTTCATTACGACATCTCTCTACGAGAAGGTCACTCTGATATAAGACCTACGACTTCGTTTCTATCCAATGATGTAGACCAGTTCTTCTTTTTGGGTAAATGCGTTCGATGTTCAGAGAGTGGGATTGGCCCCGTGCAAAGCCTTTCCTCACTTTAAAAAGCTTCAAGCACAGACATCGCTTGATATGTTACATTGTTTGTATTGCTGGCCATAGGCAAGTCCCTAGTAGGACTAAAAAGTCAAGTCCGTGATGCTCATACTTAAGTATCAAGCGATGACATTACTCGAAATCGAGTTGCAGCCATCATGTATGTAGGTATATATCAATATATGTGGAAATGTGACATCGTAGTAAAAAAAAAGTCCTGAAAAAGTCCTCCCCCAAAGTGCCCGCCCGGGGAACTGGCGCCCAAACAAAAATGGTTGCAAAGCCTATATTTTACCACACATCATGTCTAATTCCTTCTATCGGTTAATTTGGATAATTGACTAACAGTCCTCCTTCTGCTACACTTGCATGTTATTTTGAACTTCACGTAAGATCCCAGGTACATCCATTAAGCCGAGGGAGCATTCCACTCATTTGTTGACGACCTGGAATGCACGATTTGTATATTCAGCCCCAACCTTATAAATCTCTTGAAATATTGCAGCAATGATCATCTCATTCAATTCTGTAGCTATTCTCTACCGAAACTATTTGGAACCTAAGATGTGTGTAGGAAGTGATGACGATTTTTATATATTGAAACCATTGACAACACAGTCACTTAATGACCAGGTCCGATTCTTAAACCAGGCGATGATTGATGTCCATCACTCCCCATCTAAATTTCAATATCTCAACATAATTGTCATAAAGAAATTTGACGTTATTTTGAGTAATTATTTTAAATGATAAAATTAGAAAGTTGACATCTTAGTTGATTGATCGAAGAATTTGGAGCAAGAGAAATCTACAATCGTGTGATGAGTACGCTTATATAATACCGGTGGAACAATGAAGAGATCGATACTAATTACCACATAAATATACGTAGGTCAATAAAACATCAACGAAGCCTCTTGATAACTACTTGATCAGCTAAAAATAGTAGTCAATTCTCGTCTAAATCTCACACTACTATTTAAAGAAATAGGTCACATTGCAGAACGTAGGCCTGGATGCATACTACGTGAAGAAAATACGAGATGGTAGCGACATATATATCTTTAATCAGAGATCTACTCATTTATGGCAGACATGGGGCTGAACAACAAACATAACAATAGCACAGATCAACGATCTATCGAGTTATTCACGTATTCTTTCGACTTACTTGAAATGGTTGCTATATCACCGTCAAATTCAAGGAAGGGTACATTGTATATTCCAGTTTAAAAAAAAGTGTCTGAAAATAGAAACGGAATGGGCGAAGCTGGAAAGTTGATCATCCGTTCGCTCAATAAGGAATTCCCTGACAATAAACCCCAACATCATAAACAAGCTATTATTGATAGCTCTCTCCGTGCTTCACTTAATGGCGACTCCACATGCAAAAAATTGTGAAGGCGCATGTCTTAGTCTAGTCGTTAGGGTGCTTGGTAGCTAACGATCGTATGACCGTGACTTCCATTTCCAACGGCGCGTTATGTCCTTGAGCAAGACAATCTATTTCACGTTGTTCCAGTCCACTCGGCGGGAATAAATGAGTTGGTACGCATGCCAGTAGAATGCCCAGTCACTTGCATGTCAACTTCCCGAAAAACTAGAACAAGCGGAGGTCCAACACATGCAACATATACAGAATAACCTAATGGTTGTTAATTTAGGCGCAAGGAGAAAGTCTCCAGTACTTGACTGGTACTTTATTTTATCGACCTAGAAAGATGAAAGGCAAAGTTGACCTCGGCAGGTTATGAACTCTGAGTAGAGTCAGGTGGAACAAATACCGAAATATTTTTAACTCGACGCCCGAGTGGCTATGCCAATATACTGTTTTTATTCCGAATAACATAATGAAATCAACAAAATAAACCACTGCTTGTTGGCATACACACTGCTATTTACATCCAGGCAGTATCTGGAGTACGGAATGTATGGTTCGCACGCACCTATATATTTGCCAACCTAACTACTTCCGTGTAGGATTGAAAGTGTGTAAGTTACTGAATTGTAGCAATAGCAACTATAAGAATTTCGAAAGCAAAGTTCATTCAGTGCAAAATGTTTTGTGTTAATTTTATTGACGAAAGATAGAAAAAGGCTAAACGTGACCTCGCCGTTACGATTTGACCTCTTTCATCTTAGCCAACTATCTCAACAACAACAGCAGCATAAGCATCAACAACAGCAGCAGCAGCAACATCAGAAACAACAATGGCGACAATGGTAACGACCACAACAAAAATATGAAACATCAATCGAAGTCAACAACAATAATAACAACGGTAACGCTATAACATCAAATCATGTGCAACGTTATATTTTATAATCCGATTAGATGTTGATATAAAACAATATAAGAGAAATATAGAGTGAAAGAAAGAAAGAATGAAAGAAAGAAAGAGAAGAAAGAAAGAAAAGCTAAGAAAAATTATCAGAAATTACATTAGAAAAAAAGGGAAAGAGTCAAACTTTGAATGAATGAGAGAGAAAGAGAGAAAGAGAAAGAGGGAGAGAGAGAGAGAGAGAGAGAGAGAGAGAGAGAGAGAGAGAGGAAGAGAGAGAAAGAGAGAGAAAGAGAGAGAGAGAGAGAACGAAAGTGAGAGAGAGGTCAAGGGAGAGCAAGACCGTGGGAGAAAGTATACGTAAAGAAAAAAAAGGAAAGAGAAAGAAAGAAAGAAAGAAAGAATGAAAGAGTGAACTTAAACACCAGGAAATGAAAAAAATATAAGCCAGAAAGATGAAAAACAGAAATAAAGAAGAAAAGAATAAAGAAACTAACTACCTCCACCCCACCCCAAAAGAAAACAAATAAAAAATTGAAAGAATGAAAGAAGGAAGAATGGAAAGAACGAAGAGTAATATAGGTCAAGAGAAGCTAAACATTGTTGTTTGATAAAATCTGACGACAGACTGGTATGTTTTATAGGTTTTCTCTCTAGTTTGCTTTCACATTGCATTCTTACCTTTAGTTTGTAATCAATATGAGCATGAATGTATTTAGACATGTGTTGTGTATGTGTGTGTGTGTGTGTGTGTGTGTGTGTGTGTGTGTGTGTGTGTGTGTGTGTGTGTGTGTGTGCGCGCGCGCGCATGAATACACACACACATAGATATATATGTTTATATGCAATAAACATATGATAGCCTCACAATCAAAGAAAAAATACTTTTCTTTGATAGCGAGGCTCTCATATGTTTACTCCTATTATGCCTTACGCTGGCTTAATGCTTCTGTCAATATATATATATATATATATATATATACATATATATATATATATATATGTAAATATCTTTAAGTCGTTTGGAAGCCTCGACAATGCAAATGGGTAAATCTCCGGGTAACAAGATCCGGTGGTGGAGAGAGAGATGTAAGTGGGTGTACGTTGAGATGCGTGGTGTGTATAAGATGTGTAAGATGTGTAGAAGAATGAAGGGAAGAGTATAAAGGCTTCATTCTTCTACACACCACGCATCTCAACGTACACCCACTTACATCTCTCTCTCCACCACCGGATCTTGTTACCCGGAGATTTACCCATTTGCATTGTCGAGGCTTCCAAACGACTTAAAGATATTTACTTATTATTCCACAATGCTTCAAGAAAACTTCAATACTCTCTCTTATATATATATATATATATATATATATATATATATAAAAATAACTTACTAAAAAATCACTTCCAACTAATTAGTTTCTGGAATGGAGTAAATATATTTTCTGAAGAAATTTATAGAAAATCATTCCACTGAATTATTTTTTTAATAAGTTTCCAGTGTCCTCGCTATGCCTGGAGACCTATACGGAAAAAGACTTTCCTGATGACGGAATGATTTTCTATAAATTTCTTCGGAAAATATATTTACTCCATTCCAGAAACTAATTAGTTGGAAGTGATTTTTTAGTAAGTAAGTTAATTTTATAATTTTCTTATTTTACGTCTCTCATGCATTGAACCACATTGTTAATAAGACAAAACCTATATATTTGCTAGCATTGATATGGATCTGTGTGTATATATAGATGTTACTAGATATAAATTCCTTATATTATATATATATATTTGGTTTTTTAACTATGGAGCGCTTGCCAGTATAACTCTGATTTTGCGTTTCGTTTCGCTTTTTCTACCCGCCGAAATGCGATTCTCGCTGAATTTATATTTGTATTAATCTCCCGAGTCTTACAATTAACCCGTTAATAATTCTATTGACAGATTAATTGCATAAGTTTATTTTAAAACTACCCGGTTGAGTGCTTATTCGATTTGTGTTATTTATGCAATTTTTTGCTTGATTTACACATACTGAATTAATTTGCCAAAATCTGGGGTTTTTCCCCTTGTGTGTTACGCATGTGCTTTTACAATGCCCTGCTTCATTCACAAAGTTGGCGCAGAGCAAAATACCTGTTGATAAAATGATAAAGTGGTAGAAAGAATTCTTCTACCACTTTATCATTTTTTTTAGCTGACTCCAACAACAACACCACTACCAACATAAGAATAGAGGTTAGATGTACCTAACAATAACAAGAACAGCCACTACAGATTGGCTTGCCTCAGAACGAATTTCTATAGACTTTTGACTGAGGAATGTTCTAACAACTGACCAATGAGAGGAGAAGAGGCCCTTTGTCGCTGAAATTCGTTTGTTTAAATTCATATGATTCCAGTTCCTCAGTGAAATAACAACCCAACCAATCAGAGTATTGACAAAGTTAAACATCTCAACAACATGTGTACTCGTCTCTACCACACTAATTCGGACTGGCTGAAGAGGTCACAGCCAAAGATGGCTGTCACCGAAATATATAATGCAGTAATAAACGAAGCCAAATTTTAAACATTTGCCTTTTTTATTTTATTTTATTTTATTTTACATTACTCCGGAGTAACCAAACCAACCTGCGCACTTCGTCGAGTGCTCCAATCTGCATACTGAGGTGTTGGTATACAACCAACATATACTCAAAACTTATATATATATATATGATTTTATCATTTATTTTGTTTGACCTGTTTAGCTTGACTTGTTTTTTGGCTTAGATGGTTAATGCTTTCTTGACCACTTTTTTAGTTTGTATGGCCTTTTAACACATATGTTTAGCTCTGTTTTTTTTAACTATGGAGCGCTTGCCAGCATAACTCTGATTTTGCGTTTCGTTTCGCTTTTTCTACCCGCCGAAATGCGATTCTCCCTGAATTTAAATATATATATATATATTTTTTTCTTCTTCACCTACTTATTCCTGTGAGGGTTGTGAGGATAGAGTCCTCAAACACTCGTTCCAACGGGTCATGTCAGAACCAATCGTCTCCTCATTATCGGCTGTATAGCCAAGAGTGAACAGCCAAGCTCATGGATGTTATCCAACCGTCTTGCTTGGGGTCTACACTTAAGTCGACTACCGCTTGGTTTTGTCCGTAAAATCTGTCCGAAGATTATTTCCTGGGTGATTTTAAGCATTTGCCCGTTGCATCGGAGCTGTAATCTCTCAATTCGGAGAAGTAGCGGCTTTACATGGAGCAGTTCTCTGATCTCAGAGATACGCACTCAATCAATTAACGTTACACCATTTCGGTCGCTTGTATTCGCTATCGTATTCTCTCGGTCAGTACCCAAGATTCATGACCTTAGGTAAAGATTAAATAGTTAGACTTATTCATGCATTACCAGTGGTTTCAGAGACGTAAATACGTCTAACACTGCAGATGCATTTTGTTGTATCCGTACCTACACTCCCCCCTCCACACACATATATATACACATATATATATATATAATATATATATATATGTATATATATATATATATATATATATATATATATATATATATATATATATATATATATATATATATATTCATTAGTTAAGCAAAACAAGACCACAAATTTCACAAGGAAGATATTATTAAAAGATTGTCAACATATTTTAGTTTGATGTAAGGAATGTAGAGAATAATAATAATAATATTAATAATAATAATGTCCGTTTACAATTGTTTCGCTACTCCATATAATATTTCTGGATCAGATGACTATATATCATTATTGATCTGGTTCAGTTGAAAATAATTCACATATTTAAAAACAGAGCAGCTCATCGGAACTTCAAAGGAATATAAATTAAAATAAGGAGAGAATGTTACATAATGTAATGTTCCATATATTGGTATTTCACTATGGTGTCCTAGTTGTATCAGTTGTCAGCCATAATCAAGCAGTATTCATCTGTTGAGGCTGCATTGTGTGAGATCTGCCTATGGGTAACAAGATGGCTGCCAAAGGACATATTTACCTTACTAATTAGAGGGTGGTTTCAGGGGAAGTAACTCCTCGAGAGATTAGAAATTGTGGGTAGTTTATAGTTAAGTGCTAGTTTTAAAATTTTTTAATCGAGAGACAATGTAGGGGAGGTAACTTATAATTATCTAAGTTATTTATAGCTATTTAACTTATTAGCTACAAGTAAAAATGGGGCTAGATGACTATGTTGGGTCAAATATTCTATTGGCGAAGGAATTAGCCCTTCGATGTTGACAGCTAATAGTAACCTCCGTTCTATCGTTAATCGGTAGAGGTCGTGATAGAGTTATGTAATATGCTTTGGTAATACAGAGATCACAAGATTTTCTTCGTCCATTGAACGGTTGGGCGCTAGCCACGATATTCCATTTTAGTGAGTGTTCAATGTTGCTTAATTTAAGGTTTTTAATGAGCCTAGCTAGAGATGTCGAAGGAAAAAGAGTGCGCGTTATAGCATACCTTAAAAGGTTTAGAGGTAAACCCGATATAAGATCTGGTATATTTAAAAATTAGCACTAACTATAAACTACCCACAATTTCTAATCTCTCGAGGAGTTACTTCCCCTGAAACCACCCTCTTGTTACCCATAGGCAGATCTCACACAATGCAGCCTCGACAGATGAATACTGCTTGATTATGGCTGACAACTGATACAACCAGGACACCATAGTGAATACCAATATATGGAACATTACATTATGTAACATTCTCTCCTTATTTTAATTTATATTCCTTTGAAGTTCCGATGAGCTGCTCTGTTTTTAAATATGTTAATTATTTTCAACTGAACCAGATCAATAATTGTTTCTACTTTAAGCACAAGGCCAGCAATTACCCAGTGCATTACTGGTACTTTATTTCATCGACCCCGTGAGGATGAAAGGAAAAGTTAACCTCGGCGAGATTTGAACTCAGAATGGCAAGGGACGTAACTCTATGCGTCAAAGCATGGCGTCCGACCCTCTACCGATACTGCCAATCCACCGCCCAATAATGATCCACAGATCAATAATGATGTATAGTCATCTGATCCAGAAATATTATATGGAGTAGCGAAACAATTGTAAATGGACATTATTATTATTAATATTATTATTATTATTATTATTCTCTACATTCCTTACATCAAACTAAAATATGTTGACAATCTTTTAATAATGTCTTCCTTGTGAAATTTGTGGTCTTGTTTTGCTTAACTAATGAATATTTCCAGCTCTGCGCACCTAACTTCTGCATGAACCCAGCCACCTAACTGCTTTCTACTGCATATTGTACATTGAGCACATGCCTTTACGCTTTGGCTTCTAACTAATTCACCAATCTCTCCTCTCCTATCCCCATCTCTCTCTTTAAGATTGGTTACTCTTGAACTGTGTATATATATACATATATACATATATATATATATGTATATATATGTATATATATATATATATATATATATATATGTTTATATATATGTTATATATATATATATATATGCATATGTATATAAATATATATATATATATATATATATATATATATATATGTATATATATATATATATATATATATATATATATATGTATATATATATATATATATATATGTATATATATATATATATATATATATATGTATATATATATATATATATATATGTATATATATATGTATATATATATATATATATAAAAATATATATATGTATATATATATATGTATACATATATATGTATATATATATATATATATATATATATATATATATATATATATATATATATATATATATATATATATATATATGTGTGTGTGTGTGTGTGTGTGTGTGTGTGTGTGTGTGTGTGTGTGTGTGTGTGTGTGTGTGTGTGTGTGTCTGCGTGTGTGTGTGTGTGTAGGTGCGGATACAACAAAATGCATCTGAAGTGTTAGACGTATTTACTATATATATCTATATAGTAATTTTAATATATATATTTGCATGTATGATGTACAGGTATGTCCATGTTTGTGTTGTGAAACATATTTAAGTGCTGTAGAGGACGCCAAGTTCTAAATAATGGTGCGAAACCATGAGACAATAATAACAACACACTACACGTTTCCCCAGCATTTTACTTTTTCAGCTTTAAAAAACCCTGTCAAGAAAAAATGAAAATGGAATTTGCTAGTTATATATACAGATATATATGAATAAGGTGGGAGTTGCATTACGCACAAATTGCTAACCTTAAATTTCTCACATACCTCCATAAGCAACATACAATAGCTATACCCTGCTAATTGACTAATTTAACACTACCAGACTGTGCATGTTGCAAAGTACCACATCCCTACACACGTGCAAATCAGAGATAAACCCTGTCTCTAGTTTCTCGCTTTTAAAAGCCGAAATATTGTTATCTGAGAAAACCTGCAAGACTTCGTTTTCATTATGAGTTTATTTTCATTCATTTAATACCTATTTGCATTCCGATGTCTTTCTAAAACACTTTTACCGACTCCAACCAAGATTAAAAAATAGGTGGTGAGAGAGTGAGAGACCTAGAATATTAAAAGATTGGTTGAGAGAAAAGGAATTATACTCAGCGAAGTGAGAGGGGAGATGGAGATATCAATGGAGAGAAGCATTAAAGTTCATTGGCGGAGAAGTGAAAAAAAGGAAAGCTATATTAACAGAATATCACACACACAAATACACACCCACCCACAGAGGCACACACACAGAGGCACACACACAGACAATAATTGTCTGCTAAGACAACAAAGAAGCATGGTCATTTTCAAAAATTTCAACATTCAAAACGTGATCGTTACATTTTTTATCAATAATATTTTGCTATGGGCTACGCATGCAGAACCAGGTATGCAGATACTATTGCATCCAGATTCAGAGAACTCTCCGAGCAAATTGAGAAAGTTGGAACTGAGTGGAGATTCTTCAGATCAACAGTTTCTGCTTCAGCTGTTACATACTACGGACGAAAGAGACTTGTTGTGGCGCTGGATGGCAGAAGGACCCTTTGGTTCAATTAAGAGGTCAAATATGCCACCCGAGCAAAGAAGGAAGCTTACAAAGCTTGGCTTGGAAATAAGTCCTCCTTCTTGCACTGGCAGTGCAAGCAAGCACGAAGAATCACAGCAGAGATAGTAAAGGCATCCAAAGTTAAAACATGAGAGGACTTTGGAGTTAAGCAGGACTCCGACTTCAGATCAGCAAATAACGTGTTCTGACAGACCATCCACCGAACAAATACCGCAATGGCATTTTATCCAACGCTTTACCAATCCTGTAAATCCACCACTCTGATACAAAAATATATAAAACATAAAAAGGAGACAAGAGGTTAAAATATATAGGCAAATAAGATATCGCCATTGTGATTTTATCTCCGTCTCAGTAAATTATGAAATTAGACTAAAATTTGGTTCTATACACAACTTGTCAATAAATTTCTCCTCATTACATACAAAACAAACAAGTATTACACACAAAGCTTGCTTAAAAACAATCATTAAGCTCAGCGTTGACATCAACTCAATAAAGGTGCCTTTACTGAAAATTAAATTTCAGTAACTTAAAAATGTAGCAACTTTTCTACATGCGCCAGTAACTTTGTTTACTCCTAATTTACAATTATTACACACACACACACACACACACACACACACACACACACACACACACACACACACACACACACACACACACACACACACACACACACACACACACACACACACACATCTATAAAGATATCTTTCTAGACAGACTGACAGACATACAGACAGACAAACAGACAGATAGATAGATAGATAGATTTGTGTGTGTCCTTCACACAACAGGAGATGCATCAATCGATGCATGTACTACTGAATAGATATATTCTCTGAAAGCAATATTAAATATTATTTGCCTTTGATGCCATATAAAAAAGAAAGTCTTCCTTTCATAAATGCAATTAAATCAACTTCAACCAAAATTTCTTCACAGTCAATGTTTTTAATAAATAATAATATAACTGTTGCTCAAGGAACAAGTGTGACCTGTTGAATATTTGGAACTTTATGTAGATTTAAGTGTATTTACGAATCGTGTTTTTTATGGAGTGCTTTGTGAGTTGTTTTAAACATTAGTTTAGAGAATATAGTTTCGCTCTACTAAACACACACACACACACACACACACACACACACATATATATATATATATATATATATATATATATATATATGTGTGTGTGTGTGTGTGTGTGTGTGTGTGAATGTTTCTGTGTGAGTGTGTGCGTGTATGTATGTTTCAGTGTGTGTGTCTGTAGGGACACCCCTTAACACTGAAATATTTGAAATTTCAAAGTATATATTTTTTCTAAATTATAGAAGTAATGAAATGTAAACACAATTTTATACCTCTTCGTAAACAGAAAAATATTGGGATTCTCCTGACATGTTTCATTTCCGTTTGTAAATTCTCAGTAATGAGCTGTATATCCCGAACCAGTTAGTAACTGGACCTGCTAGAAATGACAGCCAAATCAACCTCCTCATTAGAACTGACCTTGAGATAAACAGTGACAAAATCTGAACCATTCAGATTGAAATTATTTGATTATGGAGAACATAAAGTCGATGGAGGGATACCAAGTGATGCGATTTCTATAAGTAGCAGACAAGCGAAGATCTAAACTAGTAGATCCCAACCTTTTGTGTACCATGCCCCACCTCAACATCTAAAAAAATTGTTATGTCCCCCTCTTCTTTGATATGAAAACAGCAATGATCAACTGCAAAGTGTAAACAAATTGGTATATAGGTGGTCCCAGATACACAATAACATTTGGAGGTGGCGGTGAGTATCTGACAGTAGTGTGTACCAAAGTTGCCTCGGTGTAAAAAGTAATAAAGCAAAACCTTAAGTTTGTTCTCATTAACATCGTTTTCAAGTGCCCTCTCCCTTGAATATTCAAATTGATTGCCTATTGGGTGTGCGCCCCACGCTGGGAATCACTGGTCTAAATGATTCAGGCATTCATACGCTTCCAAGGAAAATGATTTAAGAAAAATAATTTCAAAGAGGAGTTTTCTTATTTATTTATTTATTCATTTATCCATTTATTATTATTTCTTTTTATTCATTTACTTATTTAAAGAATAGACAAAACATCTGATCAATGCCTGAATAATCTTATGGATTTTTTACTCCTTTTACTCCCCACAAAGTCATAGTGTTTAATTGCAGCGATATTTAAAGCAGTAACTATGTGATACTGTTTTGTATAGACAGAAAGCAAACTGCACTAGTAATGTGAAATATAAATCTGTTTATAGGAAATTGCTACAGATTTTTGTAGTAAATTATATCAAGTATTATAGATTTATGTAAACTGGAAAGACTTAAAATCATTTATTACCTCATTATATGGTTTATATATTAAAGCAAAAATAATACAAAGAATATGATCACACAGTTGGTCGACAACGAAGGCTATTAATGTCAATATTTAAAGAATTGTTTTAAGAGTGTCGTCACACAGGAAAATAGACAATTATAAGCGGCGAATTAGCTAAAGAGTTAGAATCGTATATATTCTGCCTCCTACCGTGATGAGTTCAAACCTCATCGATGTCAAAACTGCTTATCATCCTCTAGCGCCGACAAAGTAAAAGTGTAAGATGAACTGGCGGAGTCGTTAGAGCGTCGGATAAGTTGTCTTGCATTATTTATTCTAGTTCTTTGCATTCTGAGTTCAAATTCCGCTTAGCTCTATTAGAGTCATAGATTTAACACCATCACACGGTGCTTGAGTTCTTTAGCAAAGTTCACTCTGTGGTAAGCATTCGGGCATAGCCTCATGTTTGAGGATACCTTCCTCACTCCCTCACAGTAGACATGGAGGTCCTTACAAATATTATGTGTACAAATCTTACCCTAAATTAAGCAATATGAAGTATTAAGCTTCAAAGAGTGCAGGACAAAGTTGTCTCTGATAGTTAGTCACATATCATGTTTCCTAGTTCAAATCTCTTCAGGCTGACGTCATTTTTTTCCATCTTTCCATAATAGACAGCAATAAGTAGCAATCATTATAATAGCTTGGATTAAATTGACCATCTCCTCTGTTAAAACTTTTGTGACAAATTTAGAAACCCATTAGTGATATTGATAACAGAACAGAGGTGACAATTACGACTAAGTTTTAGATGCGCTTGTTTGTGCCATATTAGTTCTAAATCACTCTTTTAGACAATTCTCTCAATTTCAGTGACGTCACATAAGGTAAAATTAGAACTGTTTATCCATATCGCTATAACAGAGAATGTCTGTCTGTATGTCTGTCTGTCTGTCCGATCACTAAATCTCGAGAACCACCCAACCGATTGTTTTCAAACTTTACACATGTAATACCTATGGTCCTGTGAGTGTTTTGAGAAAAGAGAATTTCAAATGTTCACTGCCCCAGGGACCGCATTAGGCGATTTAGAGATCTCTCTCTATAATTCTTAGTCTTTCTTTATTTAGATAGATACATAGGTATAACGTCGCGCCCTTATAATATCTGTCTGTATGTCTGGCTGTCTGCATTACGACATTATGACGCGGTGTGTGTGTATATATGTATATATAGTGTATATATATATATATATATATATATATATATATATATATATATATATATAGTGTGTAACGGTTTTCGAAATATTTACTTCTGCATTCAAAGATTTATTTATTTTAGTTTCAGAAGATCCGTTAAGGATGAAAGCAGCAATTCTTTGCTTAAATTTTAATTTTAATCTGTTATTTTAATATATATATATATATATATATATATATATATATATATATATATATATATATGGATTTTATCTATTACATTTCACGTATTATATTTCGAATACCTGATGATATCACCGGATTCATACGGAACCCGGTCATTGAAATGATCATAGTATAATAAACCTTTCAAGGATTTACACAAATCCAGCCTCCTGTCATTTCATTATATATATATATATATATATATATAATTATATATTCATGTACAGATATTTTTGCATACACAATAACAAAATATAAACAAACGTATTTATTTCACGAGGCTCGATAAGGAAAAATATATATCAAATATATAAGAACCCTAGAACAAATCCCGAGCAACGCCGGGCCATTCTGCTAGTTTTAACTAAAACACATTGTGAATGTGAGGTGTCAACCTGCTTACTCAACCAAAAAATCTGTGAAAAAAAAAAATATTTGTGCAAAACAAGTGTACTTGTAGATTGAATCGTATTTACGAAGTTTTGAATAAATATTTGAATTTTGAATATGTACAAACTTAACGTCCAATATTTCAACGCAGTTGTTTTACCATGAAAAATAGTCGAATAAGTTAGGCATACATCAGATATAAGTTCGAGTCTCAAAGGCGATACTGTACAATTTTCCCGTCTCTAGAAGTGTATATGCCCAACTTGTTCGACAAATTGTCATAGTCAAAACTCTGCATTGAAGCAGCCTACTTTAAGTAAACATACATTTACAATTTATATTGTATTCCTATGTCTATTTGATTTGATTTATATCTCCATGTATATATTTTCTTGTAACATTTCCCTTTCACCTGGAACAAAAACCCACAATTTAATCCACAGAAATGGAATGGGACAATTATGCCCTTCCCACTGATATTTGGCGATATAAACGACGGGAACTTGCATCAACAAGGATTTTAAATCGGAAGGTAGCCTTGACTCTATAAGTAGGCATTTTATACATACATTTTATACGCTTTCATATACGGTTTTTATTTCTTGCTCATTCGGTCTATCTAGATCACAGGACAGAGTTTATCATTCTCTATGTCCACAGACGCCTTTGAACTCAGCTCGAACCGCTGATATTAGTTATTTGTCTCGTAGCTTATTCACTGCCCCGGTTCTCACTTAAAGAAGGGATTGGATATATAATTATGATACATAATTAAAAATAAGTTATAGCCGATTGTACAAGCAAATGACAGATACATCTTTCCTTGTATAGGGCATTTGCTATAAAATACTTATTGGTTATTAGTATCAATCAGAATACTAAAGGTGAAGATTAAAATATATGTAAAGCAATATACATTGTCTCGGTGACTTTTGCTTTGATTCTCTCTTTCTACCATTTTGGCATTATGTGATTCGCAGGATGTAAATGGAATTAAATGTCAACTATTATCACGAGAAAATCGCCAATTGTTTCGCAATGCGATTAAATTTACCTTTGTAATCTAATTAGTGGTGGTAGACATGAAGAGGAATGACAAAGAGGATTAATTGTATCGTTTATAGTTGTTACCAATATCTAATCTTTGGTAAATTTATAAGCTCTGTTTGAAAGAAAAAGAGCCGTAGAGAATGAAGGATAAGTCTTAGGAAATTGTTTATAATAGATCTATATCAGATTTGTTCGACATATTAATATCCAATTAACCAATCAATATCGTAATATACTCGTACAGAGATGAATTTAATTGAGAGTATCTCTTTTCTCGTAACAATATCAGAGGCCGACTTCCCCCAAAATGTAGTATTGATTTTATCAAAATAGCAATGCAGTGGACACAACTTTTTCAGTGAGGCAATTAGTAGAAAAGTAAAAATAACAGCTTTTATTTCTACTTCATTTTGTCGACCTCATCAAGATAATTGCCGTAGACAGTACATACGCCTTCTTGTATACCTGTGCAAAGTTCATACAACGTAGTCACTTGCAGGATGGTTTGATACGCCCATTACTCTACAATACCCAGTTGTTTGATTCCTATCAGATTTCTTTTAATGTATAGAGGACTGTGTCTTAACTTTCGTTTTATTAAAATATTCCTTGACTATGATATTAAGCGGAAAACAATGGATCTTCATGGGCTACCTAATCTGATCATCTAGGAGTGATGCCTCACATTTCTTTCAGAAAAGAATTCAGCTTTCTATGAGAAAGTAGAACTGTGTTCTACAACCTAACATTACAATTGATACTGTAAAAATGAAATTGTAAGGAATTTCAAGTATTTTAGAATTATGGCATTCAGTGAGGCCTCCCTTACAAAGAGATCTCAATCGGTAAAGATCGCCAAGTTGTTTCTCTCTGCAACAATATACTCATCAAATGCTTATTCTGGGGATTTAGTTTCATTGGGTCAACCAGGCCTCCAAGATGGAAAGTATTTCTGTAGACTCTACTTCAGGAAATATTGACATAGAGCATGGATAACTTTAATAAGTAACTGAAGTGAAAGTGTGTAAATTGGTTTCAAGTTCACTCAAATAGCCATAATATTATCTCTTAGTGCTACTAGATATACTTTGCAAGCCTTCTAATTTTTCTGCATGTAGCCACACCTACCATTTTTCGTGTTTTCTATAAATATCCTACTTTCTCAACATTTTCTGTAATAAGTTTTCTGTTTTTCTTTTCTTTTGAGTTTTAAATACTTATCATCCTAATGGCTGTAAATGGGCAGAATCGGTAGACAATCAGGGCCAAATCGCTTTCGGTGTTTAGTTACGAATCTATACATTCTGACATTCTGTTTCAAATACCAGTTCCAGTTCCTTGCGTTCTGAGTCAAAGTTGCACTCTGACATAACTAGTTGGCATGTTTAAATCATAACTTGGTCTTTGTTTACCTTTAGCCGTGTCCACTCTGTTACAAGGATTTGGACCAAGTCTCCACTTTGAGGATACATTCCTTCCTCTCTTTTCCATCAGATTCGAAGGTCATGAACTAACAATAAAAACAACCACAATTCAATTCTACTTTTTATCATTTAAACATTAATTAAATACCAGTCAGGAATTGGGCTTGGTCATAATCAACAATACATCCGCCAAAATTTGCAGAACGTACTTACAATGCAATCAATATTTGCCATCACATATTCATCGAGTTTTCACGTATTTACATATAATTTTATGCGACAATAAACTAATGAAATAAATAATGATTTCTAGAATGTTTGATAGAAAGCCAAAGATTATTGAGGAGTGAAAGATTGATTAAAATCTGCTTCAGTACTAGAGTAGTATATTTTTTCTTTTTTTACATTTATCAAGATTCCGGAAAAATGAAAGACAAAAAATAACAATAGTGGAACGAAAATAATTAAATAAACTATGTTTTCCATTTGACGCGGCCACAAGCCTGCAAACGGCCACCTAAAGTAGCAATTAGAACGCAGCAAAGCGTACATCGTCCTCCGATCTTACCCTGTAGAGAGTGTTCAACACAGAAGAGCGACTGTGCCACTTGTCTTTACTTGCGTCTGGTAAAAAAAAGAGCCGGTGAAGTCTCACACATGGCGCCAACAAAACTAGTCTCGTAGGAAAACACAAGCCAACGTTACAGTCCCGTATCGTTACGCCGGTTTTCTTACAGATGTGCTGCACAATGTTTTGCGTCCGGGAAGCAGCATCCTTGCTCAGAAAGTGGGAACATTGATAATGTAAACCTACACACAAGGTGACAGAGAAAAGGTCGACGGTATATACGACTCAATTGGAGCCAGTACACTGTCTTTCAATCTATTAGAGATGACCACTAAATATCTACTAAATCACCCATACCGTCTTTAGAAAATGGAAGGGCAGAATGATTACAGTTGAAATGTTTTCGTTCACTGGTATTCTGGAAATAAACTACAACAGAATAAATCTATTGACATATTATACAATAAGAATATATATATATGAAAAAAATGAAATTTCATTTCTCACTCTTAGTACGGCTGATACTTAAATATAAGTATGTATACGTACATACATATATGTATACAGACGTACAGTAGTATGTATGTATATACATACATGTATGTATATACATACATGTATGTATATACATACTATTGTACGTCTGTATACATATATGTATGTACGTATACATACTTATATTTATATAAAATTTATATATATATATATATATAGCAAAAAGTATCACCCCGACGGCAAAGCTCAAGCCGTTTCGACGGCTAATTCTGGACTCAAATTTAGACTCAAATTCAGAATATATAAATATATATATATATATATAACTTTTCTTAATTTGTTTAGCAAGATTCTTTATCTGAAAACGTGTGTTGAAACCGATATTGTTATACTTTGGGAGGGTCATGTTGCCAATAAGAAACACACGCACCATTTGCATTCACTCCAATTTATTATAAATTAAATTATAAATTTAAGAAATTTATAAATTTCCGGTTGGTTGGTTGGTTCCACAACCGGACGGTTGTTCATATATTGTCAAAGTTCTTTCGTCACACATTCTGTGACCTCATCAGTGTGACCGGGAATTCTTTTTTTTGTTTTGTGCCTCTCCTTTGTTCTGTCCTACACCATCTTGTTTTTGTGCGTTGTGTGCTTAGTTTGTGCATGTGTTACATCCAGGTGTCTGTGTGTGTTTTTATTTGTTTTTTTATTTGTTTATTTACATGTTACTAGTTGGTTGTTTGTTCTATATGTGTGTGTTTTCATTTTGTCCTTAATTGTAAGTTGTGATGTTGCTATTCCATTCATGTTTTCTATTTAATTTTGGTTGGAGTTCATTCATGTTTATTGCCTCTGTGATTTGTCTAAACATTGCGTCTTTTCTGTGTATAGATATTATTTTATTTCTATGTTCTCTAATTTGCCCTTATGTTCTATTTTAGCATGTTGGTGGAGTACTGATGATTCTTTTCTATCTTGCAGCTCTCGCCAGTGTTCATTTAATCGTCCTCCTATACTACGAGCTGTCTCACCTATGTACACTATATTCTTATCTTTACATTGTCCCTCAGTACATTTTATGCTATATACTAAACACACACAGATACCCGGATGTAACACATACGCAAACTAAGCACGCAACACACACAAAAACAAGATGGCGTAGGACAGAATAAACGAGAGGCACAAAACAAAGAAAAGAATCCCCGGTCAATGATGAGATCACAGAATGTGTGACGAAAGAACTTTGACAATATATGAACAACCGCTCGGTTGTGGAACCAACCAGCCAACCGGAAATTTATAAATTTCTTAAATTTATAATTTAATTTATAATAAATTGGAGTGAAAGCAACTGGTGCGTGTGTTTCTTATTGGTAACATGACACTCCCAAAGTATAACACTATATATATATTTAAAGTGCTGAAATCGGTGCACACGGATCAGCGAAACTGCAGTCGGGACTTCGATGAAAAAATAGGTATATTTTTGTCTATTATTTCCTCATATTTTGTAATTTGTTAAATAGCTCTGATTATGGAGTTGATTTAATTATTTTAGTTATTTTAACTCTTTCGGTCATCGAGCAAAACTTGTTAAGGCGGACACCACACACACATATACATATGAATATGTGTGTGTATTTCATTATGTCCCAAACTCCTCTATGGTCGAGCTAACCACGAGTGTATTAACTGCTTTTTCTAACAAATACGCTATTCGCTCACTGTCCACCTTACTACCCTTCTGTGACCACTGTATCATGTGTTTATCTCTCTCCTCGCCTCTCGAGAAATTCTCACTTGCTACGATCGAAACAATCCTTTTATTTTACCATTGTATCACGTGTTAATCTCTCCCTCCGCCTCTGAGACTTTCTCACTTGCTATAAACGCGTCGGGAAACAGTCCTTTTTTCTGAGGGGTCTCTTGATAAGCCGTATTAACCTCACAACGATGATGCACATTTAAAGTGCAGATATCGGTGCACACGGATCGGTGAAACTGCAGTCAGGACTTTGATGAAAAAATAGGTATATTTTTGTCTATTGTTTCCTCATATTTTGTAATTTTATATATATATATATACATACATACATATGTATATATCTATATCTATATCTATATATATATGATGGCTGCCATCTCGTTATCGAGTATGGCCATTGCATGATATACCATTATTAATTATTATTATTTAATTCTATCGTGCAATGCATGTGCGTGAAGATATTTTTTGAAGTGAGGAAAGACTGTGCACTGAGCCAATCCCACTCTCTGAGCGACAGTAGCTATAACCCGAAAAGAAGAAAAGATCTACATCATCGGTAACTACTGAGCCGCAGGTTTTATATCGGAGTTATCCCAGTTTCCTGAGTTGCCTTCTCCTAGAAGAACACCCTGACAAAGGCTAGGGGTCCTTCACTTCCAGTGGTTTAACCGCTCGATCGGGTGTCCAGCCCGACTATTTCTATGTCCCCGCGCATATACATACACATACACCCATGTATATACACATATACATATACATATGTACATGTGAATATACATATTTACACACTTTTGGATGGCCGTTGATCCTTATGAATTCTTCCGCCCTTTGTCAGGTTTTGTTTTTTGTCCTGCAGGGTGTCCAAAATTACCCTCCTCACCAAGTAAACTTGGTGGGTTCCCGGTTTAGTCACCAACGACCCGACCATGCGACAGGTTGTTCTGGGTTACATGTTATCAGTAGCACTTAAGAGTATACATATACATACATACATACATTACATACATACATACATACATACCGTATATATAACCAAAGATTAATATGGTTCATTGATTACTCAATGAATACAGTTTTACAATAGATTAAAAGCACTCAACGGCAAAGTTATCCTGGAGTTTTTAATATTATTCAAAATATTAACAAATGAAGATATTCATATAATAAAAATATATGCTTTATTATATATATTTCGAAGGTACTGTGTTGTTTTTTTTCAAGTACGTCCTCGTCAGAGAAAATATATGATTTGATATATGATATACCTCTGCGGTCTTCATATTTCAATTCCAGTATTGGCAGTATTGGAATTGAAATGCCAATACTGGAATTGAAATATCAAGACCGTAGAGGTATGTCATATATCAAATCATATATTTTATCTGACGAGGACGTACTGCAAAAAACAACAACACAGTACCTTCGAAATATATATAATAAAGCATTATGTGAATATCTTCATATATATATATATATAATATATATATATATATATATATATATATATATATATATATATATATATATATATATATAATAGAAAACGAAAAATCGTTTTCTATTCTACCATACTCTGCTCTGTAAGAGCATAGAGTGCTCAACCGGCATACCGCCTATGGAAGCATCTTAGCTACCACCAGACACACACACATACACACACGCACATACATAGCGTGTATATATAGCTCATGTGAATTAGATACATGCAAAGGCGGTAGTATGAACAATATCATTTTATTCAAGTTTTGGGAAACAACGCTAATGCAGAAAGGTGTAGTTTTTCCTTGATAGTCAATTGGAGAGAACAACACACGGACTCATGTGCGGCGCGCACTCATACACACACATGTGCGCGCACTCACACACACACACACACACACACAGACACGCGCGCGCGCGCACACACACACACACACACACACACACACACACACACACACACACACACACACACACACACACACACACACACACACACACACAGACACACACACACACACACACACACACATGCACCTTTATTAACTGTAATTAATCTGCATCAAAATTCTGTCAGATTTTATATTTGCAAATTTATTTATAGTTCTTCTACGTGCTGCCATGCTATCTTTCCAGAGGCGTTGTATCAGGAGAAAATTTATAAGAAAAACAAAACAAATCAATTTACTTTGTGTCAGTCAATAGCCAAGTAGCAGCTTGAGGAAGATGTGTAATTTGAACCTTACTGTTGTAACGGATGCCAAAGCAATCCAAAACAGGATAAAGAGATTCTCAGTCAACACACTGTATGTAGCCGTCTGCGGGAGATTTTAATATATTGGTACCGTTTGTAAATTGTCTTATTATAGAATAGAAATTAGAGTGTTTGCAATGTCCGTACGTAACAGTGGTAGAGATGATAGTTAGCCAGTAGTTGGAGGTGGTGCCACCTTGGCTGCGTTTTTGAATGTAAATGGGCGTCTTATCCGAGAAAGAAAAAAAAAACCGCTGGTCGATTGAAAATGTATTTGGTGATTACATTTGATTTATATCGGCTTTTGTGTGGTATTTTCAGGGATATTGCTTCTCGCTAATCATTGTACTGATATCACGCAAACATTTAGCATTTATTTCGTGCCTTTACGTGAAAACTGGTTGGCTTAACTGACTTAAAAGAAAATTGCGAACGAATGTTTGTAATACACTAGACACTTCAATGTTGTTCAAAGTTACGTTCGAAGAATAACTAAATGTGTTTTGGTTCGAATATTCCGTGTTGCAAAAATTAAGAATTGTAATTTTGTTGGTGCATTTTAATTTTGTTTATATCAAGATATCTAAACAGTGGTGTAACTTTCCATTTCACCATATGGCCATTTGCAGATTTTAAGAAATCGATAAATACTTTGGTGTTTAATCAGCGATTTTTATGCGTTCACTTCAACCTGTGAATCTAATTTGAAGTGTTAATAAATTAGTGCAAACACAAAATCGATCAAACGTTAATAGGTAGTATCATGTCTCTCATCTTTCTCATCATTCAGGACTCTTTGTTTCTCTTTGTGTGTTGGACGGTGATCTTCTTGAAGAGTGAAGATATGTGGCTTAATGGTTAGGGTGTTCGGCTTACTATCGAGTTTTGGACCACGCGTAGCATCTTTGCGTAGGACACTTTATTTCATGTGGATTTAGTCAATTCAGCTGGCACAAACAGAATGTCCCTGTAATTCAAAGAGCCAGCCTTATTATGGTTTCTATTATTGTTGTCATCGGTGCTGGTTCTTGCATTCTTACTATTGCTGCATATGTTACTCGTGGTGCATATGTTACAGTCAGTAGCATAGTTGGGAACAACAAGAATGCTATTCCTCAGTTGGCTGCTACATACAAAGGTACCTCCACATGGTCACTAAATCTGCTAGAAAAACAGCCACATCTCCATCACATCACACTTCAATCTTTATAAGCAATGGACACATTGGATAATGTGGCAATAGATACATTTTGAAAAAAAAAAAAATAAACACGATAGTTAGAGTTGGACCGCTTTTGATCATATGTTTGTTCGATCAGACGATCAAGGATAACCTTTATTTAAACATCTAGCGAGAGAGTCTCTACATAATGACTCCACACTCCTTTAACTATATCATCATCTGCTATACTCTAACAGAGAACATGGTTGTCCTGGGAGTAAAATACCCTGTGAGTGCTTGCTTACTTGCTTTTTTTCGCACAGCGCGGCTAGATAGATAGTGTGTGTGTGTGAGAGAGAGAGAGAGAGAGAGAGAGAGAGAGAGAGGGAGAGAGAGAGAGAGAGAGAGATCACAGTTCTTGACTGATACCTTGTTGACCCACAAAGGTAACCCCGGCACTATTTGAACTCAGAACGCAGAAAGCCGGTACAAATACTAGGAGACAATATTCAACAATAACGATTTTTCCAATTTCCCTTTTGTAACTGCAACTTTAGTGAAGTATTAACAGCTTTTTACTGCAATCCTCCTTGGGAACTGTCATGGCAATTTTAATTTCCATGTTGTGTTCATCTGGATTACTTTATGTTTGAAATAAAACACATTATTAAGGGAAGAAACAAAAAGAAATGAAGATAAGAAAAAGAAGAAAAAGTAATCGAGCAACGAAAGAAAGGGAAAGTGAGAGCCGCAGACACTACACCTCAGTCTGACCGCTTCTTCAAAGGCATTACCGCGGAGAATAGCCAGAGACATCCGCTGCAACAGCCACCCCACCTTACGGGCTCCCTCCTCAAGCGGGTCGCTGTCTTTCCGACTTTTCGGCGGAAATCAGCAGTGCGGGGACGAAGGACGCCTGAGGTCTTACCTTATGTCTCGACGGAGACAGATCAAAGTGGAAGCGGTTGGCTAGGCCCCAGCATTTGACTTTCATATGCCATATCAGTTTGGGCGAGGTCTCTTAATCAGTTATCATTTAGGAATATATACATGATGTGTGTCATCTTTTTGTGTGGTTCACTGAATTTTTCTGCTGTTTGCGAGCATATATATATATACATATATATATATACATATATATATATATATATATATATATATATATATATATATATATATATATATATATATATAGTGAAAAATAGAACGGGAACAAAACAGAGAGGCAGTACGAACAAAGGTTTATTAGTTTCACGCTCTTGAGAGTGGGGGGAGGGGACGACGTTTCGGGCATAAGCCCTTCTTCAGGCGAAAAGTGGGTGGGAAGAGAGCTCCGATGGTCTGTAGAGGAGTGGGGGAGAGACATTTAGAAAAAGGGGGCGGGGGCGGTGGACGGGGTACAAATAAAAATAAAAAATATATAAAAAATAAAAATAAACATGAAGATAAACAAGTGGTGGAAGGGTGTACGGCGTATAGGGGTGGTGGCGGGTGGAGTGGGGAGAGGGAGGCGGGGTGTCTGAGCGGGGAGGGCTGAAGGTGGTGTATGTGTGTAGGTGTACGTGTGTGTGCGTGTATGTGAATGTGAGAGTTGGGGGAAGAACGCGGTTCCATGTTGAGGAAAAGGTCTGTGTGGGGTGTGGTGTCGGTCGGTGTACGTGTGCGTGTGGAGGGGGGGGGGGGTCAGAGAGGTGGGGGGGGGATTCCGGACGTTGAGTGTGTATATATGTGGGGGTACGCACATGTGTGTGGTGTTTATACGTTTTGTGGATGTAGGTGGCGTGGTTCGGAAAAAAATGTTGTGAGTGTATGTCTGTGGATAATTCGTTTTTGAATTTGTTTTGCGAGATTTCTTATCTGAAAACGTGTGTTCAAACGGATATTGTAATACTTTGGGAGGGTCATGCTCCGAGAAAAACACACGCACCTGTTGTTGGTTTTGGACAGAACAAAGGAGAGACACAAAATAAAAACCTATTCACTGAGGAAGTCACAGAATGTGTGACGAAAGAGTTTTGACAATATATAAACAACCTCCCGGTTATCGAACCAACCAACCAAACAACCAACCGTAAACTTATATTAAATTGAAGTGAAAACCAACAGGTGCGTGTGTTTTTATTGGTAGCATGACCCTCC
>OZ024740.1:175751139-175783639 GCA_964016885.1 Eledone cirrhosa
TGTAACATATCCTGAACAAGCAATGCCTGTGCTTTGAAGGCTTTTTTAAGTGGGGCAAGGCCTTGCAGTCGACCAATCCCACTCTCTGAGCATTGAAAACACTACCCGAAAAGGAGAACTGGTCAACATCATCGAATGCTTCCGAAGCCGCAAGTTTTTTTTCTTCAGAGTTTCCCTTTCTTAGAAAGGTGTTGTGACAACAACTCGGTGCCTGTGAAAACTTTATTGGATGGCCATTGAATCTCCTCAGTTGCTCCACCCTTTGCCGGGTCTTGTATTTCATCCCGCTTGGTGTCCAAATATCACCCTCCTCACCAAGCAAGCTTGGTGGGGTTGCCAGTTTAGTCGCCGACGACCCGAACATGACACAGATTATACTGGGTTACATGTTACCAGTAGCACTCAAGCGTAACCTGACATACATACATACGTACATACATGCATACATACATACATGCATACATACATGCATACATACATGCATACATACATGCACACACACACACACACACACACACACACACACACACACACACACACACACACACACACACACACACACACACACACAGTTTATATATAAACCAGAACGGATCAGAGTGTAACTGAACTTGGATCTGTGGAGAAAGAACGCAGCTTCTTAATTCATACGCTACAAATAGCTGAGATATCTGGAAAAATTTGTAAAACATTCTTTTGATTCAAAGGATGAACGCTTACACAAGAGATGACGACAATTTCCTTCTCTTTACAACCTGCCATTGGGAAGGCGGCTGGTAAAAAAATAAAATCAAAATCAAGAGAAAGAGAGAACATACATATGTATGTTTATGTTTGTATATATATATATATATATTTATATATATATATATATATATATATATATGTGTGTGTGTGTGTGTGTGTGTGTGTGTGTGTGTGTGTGTGTGTGCATGGGTGTGTCCGTATCTGCTTGTGCGTATGTTTTTAAAAATGTAGTGTTATAGGTAACTGAGCAGTTCGATAAATCGATATCGATAAATTAAATACCACCTTGAAATAAATTCTAGGGTCGATATAATCAAGTAAAACCATTGGTTGAGGCGACTTAATATGACAGCAGTTCAATAGATGAGGCCAGCAAAAAGATAAAATATGTGTCATTGCGAAAAACATTGAATATCGCTATACGAGTGTTACCACATCCTATTTTTATCTCACAACACACGTATATCGAACTTTCTGTCTTATCAGATGGCACCAATCACTACATCAATGCTTTAGAAACTAACATATTCTTGACTCTATCCCTCATCCCACAAAAAAAGCCATTCCATCTGATTGGCATGAATTTGATCTACAACACACTCTAATCTCTTTCCCCCAAACCATTCAGATTGAATGGAATGAATTCGATCCACAGCACACTTTAATCTTTCGCCCACAGACGTGTTTTCATCTCTTTCTGCTTTTTCTATTGTTACTACAAAACCTCTGCTTCTCCAAACTAAGTGACCGATCTGTTCCCAGGTAGTTCCGACTTGTCTCTTCTCTTGTCGTTTATATTCGGTCTACTCCCAGTTATCATAACCCTTACACAATCTTTGCCCTGCTTTCCTGTATCTTTGTTCTCATGACTATTCACGAAGAGGAACGTTACCCATCAGACTGCCGTTTGTCTCTGAGGGCCTGCGAAAACCATAGACTCAACCTTTTCTTCCAGACTAACCCAGTAATAGAAGCACGGTCTCCATTTCCAGGTAACTTGAAGGAGAAATTGAATAAGACATTGATAAACAAATTCAACTCAATTAAATAGAGACTTCGAGTGAAAATTGAAATCTCGTCAAAGACTAACAGAAGTATTCTATGCGATTAAAAATATCATATATGATAGCATGATCTTTTTCTTTTTATTTCAAATCAAACCAAAATTCACATTAGAGTAAGACAGTAAATATATTGTTCTTGTTTTACAGTTAACGGTCTCAGCATAGATGGACCTAGAGATGCAAGCCCAGACCCAGTAGAGAAGCGTACTCCGATGTGTCGGAACCCATGTGCATGCCGCTCATCTGAATGCTGCCAGAGGATGGTGAGAGAGACACGTTGGAATAGCTATTCCATCGTGTGGCTCGCTCCTGCGGGTAGCCAACTCTACTCTAATAGTAGTGACCAGGTGTGTGATATGGGAGGGAGGGCAACAAAGCGCCAGAGGTTCGATCACAATCTTATCGGAGTGCGACCGATATTTTAACAACAAAATGTTATCTTTACACTATTCACATACTATTCAATACCGTTGTGTAAGAAAGAGTTATTATAATGTAATCTCAGTTCTTGAATAATGGCCCCTCCCCCTAATTAATCCCCCACCCCCCGCTTTTATTTCATCTCTACCGCTTATTATATTTTGCTAATCTATCTCCGGCGAAATTTTATTGTAAGTGATTTATATCGATACAGCAACTGGAGAATCTAATAATAATAATATTTTACATTAAAAAATCATTATATATGTAAGAAAAAAAAAATTACAAGTAATCCCATATTTACGAGCGTACTATACAATTACTCACCCTCCCCCCTCATACACACTTATAAGAATTTAAGCAAATGTCCAAACCCCACCAACGCTAATTCCACCCCACCCCTATTATTTGGGACCCTAGAGTAATTTTATAACAACTTTCAATCTTCTCCGAAGTCAATTTCCCTTACAAAGACATCAATACCATAATATTACATTTTACAGTTTATCTGTAATCCAAACCCTTTGTGTATTTTCTTTATATTTCAGAAAATAAAGGACAGCATTCATAATCTTTTTATATGGCTATTATGACTGGATAGAGGAAGAGAAGTAATGATTGTCACTTAGCATTATTATTTATAACCTTCTCCGATTGTTTGTATTTCTGTATTCTCTATTGATTACTCTATCAACTCAGTGTTATTCTTTTGGAGGAAATGTAGCTCAGATGTATGTCAATGTACAATTCCCGTGATTGTACTTATAGCTGTGTTTTGTAAATTTCTTTTTGTCGACGATGGTTTCCTGTTACTTCAAAAAAAAAAAAAAAGACATGCTGTAAAACACCATATATTTATTTCTTATGGCACATCTCTCATCGTCACTTTCGCCTCTCGCTGAAACACGACAGTACAGTGACTCATAACTTGCGTTTCTGACATAATTCTCACCCCTAATCTCCTGTATCAACTAGTGCAAATGATAAAAACCACACGAACAAGGATATACTTCAGCACTTCCTTGGGTCTGTCTTGGGTTCTCCATTCACTTCTTGCTCTTCTTCTCCATGTCTCGGGAAATTGCTCATGCGTTCCATCACATGAAAATGAGGACTGTTATGAAGTGAGGTTGGATATTTAACCGGTTTCATACGATATTTTACAGTTTCATGCGATCTTTCTATTCTCCTTCATATTCCCGTCTGTACTTTCGAGAGTAACCTGATTAAATCTTCTGACAGCTCTGGTAAAAAAAGCCGTAATGCTGGTATCATTGGTATTGGTTTTGTTGCTATCATATTTATTACCGATGTTGTTGGTTTCTGGCAGTAGTTATGGGTGTAATGGAGGTGTTAGTGATTGATCTTGCTATAATTTTTATTGTAGGCTGAACGCACCTGAAAGAGAGTGTCATGCTAATTATTGCACCACATGGCTTCCATAGTAGGCATATTATTAATGGTATTGTTACTTTTGATGATAAGTCGTAATTCAAGAAAAAGTCAATGAGGGAAACTGATATACTACCGACAGATTGCCTTTTAAATGCATGAACAAAATGAATGCTGAAATGCCGGGAATAAATCAAAGATTAAGCCAGTGAACTCAATAAGATTCGAAGAAATTAATAATGATATGCATTGGCAATTATTGTTCTAAAGAATGTTTACCGCGAGGAAAAGGAAAAGTTCTACCGTTTTTGATCATTATTTTTCGTCAGGGAACGATAATTATTACGGTGCCGAACAAGCAGTAAATTTATTCGGTACGAACTCCCCCCCCCCCCCCCCAAGAAATCATCTATTTTCGAACTCTTTACACTGGACCAATTGTGGTTGGTTGTTCAGCTGAAAGAATGGCTAACAAGGGAGCTAGATAATGACAAAAAGAGTAACAACAAATGAAATGGGCAATAAATACAGCTATAGTATTTCATCATAACCATCTTCCACCTTTCCCCTCTCCACTACTACTACTACTACTAGTACTCATCGTCGTCGTCGTTATCGTCATCATCATCATCATCATCATGGTCATCAATTAATCAGAAGCAATGACAAAGACTACACCAGCACCACCACTACCACCAACAACAACAAAACAACAACAGTTTACTATCCGAAGAAAGGAAACAGCAATAACAGTAGCAGCAGTAATATCGGTAATATTAATAACAGTATCAACATCAACAACACAAGTTTATGTTTGGAGATGCCCAACCCACTTCTCCACTCTTCTGAATGTCGTTGTTGCTGGGCTTCCGTCAGTTACGACTACGACTATTGCCGGTGTTCGAAAAATGTACAACCAACCTGTTTATGAATTTAACATACAAGTGATTGAGCAGTCTATGGAGAAGTGCACCCATAGCCTATTTATTAGGGAGATTCAGAATAATACAGAGTGGGACAACGTTGATCCTTTGATTTATTGATACAACTCATTTCAGCCAGCTGAATAGATTGGAGCAGGGTCAACCATAATGGTTCTTGATTTAGGCACAAGGCCGGTACTACGAAGGGGAGGGGAAAGTCGATTAAATCGTACCAGCACATTACTGGTACTTTATTTTATCGACTCCGTAAGGATGAAAGGCAAAGCTAACCTTTGCGGGCCAAAGATAATGTTATTCTTAAGGACCCTAAATGCTACCAGGATTCGAACTCATAACAGATAGTGAACTGAACAGCTTAATCACTAAACACACTTCCATATATCTCATTCCCACGCACCTTTCAAAAAATCAAATATGGCGGTCGGTGAACTAATAGAAAGAGTGCAAGCAAATACGTGCAGTTTTCATTTCACCTTTATGTGATGCAGCACTGACTATATCAGCACCAACAGAGCCACACTTGATGTTGCTATCATCATACTATTAAACACCATCGCCAGCACTACTGAGAGAGAGAGATTGCAAAATTCTGACTTCTGATTGGTTGAAAAACGGGTCAGATATTTTCTAAAGAGCGACCGATTTTATCACGTGCCAGGCAATCTGTCATTCCGTATAAACGACTATATAGACGTGCGCGCGCACACACATACACAAACTCTAAAGCAAGCATAAACACACACACGCACACGTGCACAAAATCATGCATACATGCATACATGCATACGTAATGCATACATGCACATACGTAAACGCACATATGTGCATACTTACATCAAAGCACGCATATATATGTATGTATATATGTATATATATATATATATAAATATATAAAACTTAATTGTTTCTACTTTTGGCACAAGGCCAGCAATTATCCCAGTGCATTACTGGTACTTTATTTTATCGACCCCGTAAGGATGAAAGGCAAAGTTAACCTCGGCGGGATTTGAAGTCAGAATAGCAAGGGCCGTAACTCTATGCGTCAAAGCATGGCGTCCGACCCTCTACCGATACTGCCATAAATATATGTAAACATATCTGTGTGATTGTAAGTGCGTGCTTGTCTATATATGCATATGTGTGTAATTGGGATGTTCCCCGTGAAATTGTCTTTAAACAAGTGTAAACTCCATAGGTTCGGAGGATATGGATCTATTATGGGAAATGAAAAGTTTAATACTCTGCACTGACCAATGCTTACATCCTGGTTCAGGAATTATCAGTCCAGCCTTAAGACCATATGTATGTATGTATGTATGTATGTATGTATGTATGTATGTATGTATGTATGTATATATGTATGTATGTTTTCTCTTTCTCTTAATTTCGAGTATATTTTTTTGACCGGCCACCTTCCTGGTGGCAAGGTTGTAAAAGAATGTATGTATGTATGTATGTATGTATGTATGTATGTATGTATGTATGTATGTGTGTGTGTATGTATGTATGTATGAATGTATGTATGTATGTATGTATGTATGTATGTGTGTATGTATGTATGTATGTGTGTATGTATGTATGTATGAATGTATGTATGTATGTATGTAAGTGTGTATGTATGTGTGTGTGTGTATCTATATATACATAAATATATATATGTATATATACTTGAATATATATGTATATATACATGAATATATATATATATGTATGTATATATTATACTTGTATCAGTGTTCATCCCTCTCATATATTCATTTGTATGTATGTATATATACATATATAAATATATGTATGAATATACATATATATATCTACATACATATATATATAATATATATGTATATATATATATATTTATATATATATATATATATATATATATATATATATACATGCATAAATATATATATATACATATATGTATGAATATACATATACATATATATCTATATACATATATATTTAATATATATATGTATATATATATATATATATATACATGCATAAATATATATATACATATATGCATGTATATATATTTTTTTGTGTTTGTGTTTATATATATTATATACATACATACACACAGACACAGTGTTATCTCTCTAAGTTACCCATGTACGTCTCCGGCTAATTATCTATTGACTTGCCAACAGTGCAGCCGATCAGTTATTCTCTTTCTCTCTTCACCCTCTTTCTCATTCTCTGTGCATATATATATATATATATACACACAGACACATATGTATACATATCTAATTATCTCTCTCTCTCTGTATATATATATATATATACACATATACGTTTGTGTGGGTGTGGGTGTTAGTAATTGTCCGTTTATTTCGTTTTCCATCCATACATCCATTCGTCCATCAGTATGTCGCAGTGTCATTGCGTTCCTTTATAAAAGCATATGTGTTGGTTATCTCTCTCTCTCTCTTTACATATATATATATATATATATATACAAATGCTGGATTTTACCATCACTCCAGGGGTCCGGGTTAATTTTTCAATCATGTATATTTTTATTTGTTTGATCCGAATTACTTGATCGTTTTTTTTTGGCTGTGTTTAACCATCGTCTCAGTGTGTTTGGTATTAAACGTTAGTTATAGCTCTTGTCATCCGAACCATTGAGCACTTTGCCACACATCTCGGAGATTGTTTTTCGTTATTTCGTGGGCCGAAGTTGCGATTCTCGATAATTTTATTTGTATATATATATATATATCAAATAAGAATATCTTCGAAACAGCGAGCGAGTTTGAAATTATAACTGTAAGCTATCGCCGTACTTTGATTAAAGAAATTAAAGAAAATTATTTAGCCTGATAGTGGAAATATGGAGAAATATGAGTATTGACGTACATGGGAGTCGAACCCAGATTTTTGGTTATCCAGACTACTATGTTACCATTACACCAACACATCACCCGTCTTCTTCCCTTCAAATTAGAAGGTATGATCTTAGCAACCGTAAATGTCAAGTAAGAATATATATATATATATATAAATATCTTTAAGTCGTTTGGAAGCCTCGACAATGCAAATGGGTAAATCTCCGGGTAACAAGATCCGATGGTGGAGAGAGAGATGTAAGTGGGTGTACGTTGAGCTGCGTGGCGTGTATAAGACGTGTAGAGGAATGAAGGAAAGAGCATAAAGGATAAAATAAAAATAACAACACGAGAGAGAGTTACCTTGGGAGAGATTTAATTGTCCCTATATATTTCGGATTCACATCCATCAACTTGGGGTTTTTCCGGGTTGGGGGAAAGGTTGTCTGTCGGAAAGGTGCGAAACGCGTCCTCCGCTGTTCGTTGTTTTGAATATCTGAGGTATCTGCCCGACCGACCCCATTTCACGCGCACGCGCGCTCTGCTGAATACCTGGTATGTGCACCTAGAAAGTTCTCCTCCAAAGTACAAGTCCAGGCAAAGTTGTTTGTGGAAGACCAGGAGTCGCTCATGCATATCAGCCTCCCCTCTCCACGCCGCTGATGTCGATAAATGCCGATACAGCTTCGCACCAGTGACGTCGCAACTCATGTCTACTGCTGAGTGAACTGGAATAACGTTATATATATATACATGTGTTTGTGTGTATTTATATATATATATATATACATATTGTCTTTTAACGAAGTGCACATTTTGAGGCAACGAAACTTCCCTTATGCAATCCGAATTACGATGAACTGGCCATGTCATCAGAATGAGTGACAATCGAAAACCCAAAGTCCACAAGTATAGTCAGCTTCAGCGTAGTAAAATGAATGTAAGAAGGCCTTGACTCAATTATAAAAACCTGAAGAGTAATCTTGAAGCTGTTCCCATACCTTTCAATGACCTTCGAGTGGGTGGCCCTGGAGAAATAGAAGTTGAGAGAGAGTTTTTATAGTGGCACTAAAATATTTGAATATACCCGTCTCTAACAGCTGTGGGAGGCAAGAGTGAAGACCAAAGTATCTGCACTAGTACCAGATGCTTTGTCTTGTAACCCACATTCTTCAGCAGAATGTAGCCGTTTTTGCATGTCGATGGCGGGGCCTCAGTAGAAGACATTTCTATCTGAAATAAGTCGCGTGTATATATAAATTACTCTATATATTGATACTGTGGTTAATTATTTCATATAGAACGCACCAGTTGCTCTTCATTTGTACTTTAAGGCTTACTGTATTCAGGACTACTAGGGTGAGCTTGGAAGTTTTTTCGGTTCTTTATAACAGGTTGAGCGACCACGCAGGTTCTCCTTCACTGGTCTGTCAATGTGGTGTATGTGAATAGTACTTATGGGAAGATTATACAAATCTGACATTCTATGCATTTACTATTCATAAACACCCAACTAAAACCATTCATAAACATAGGTCAAATTGTGATGATTATTTAATTGCGTTTTGTTCATGACTAGAATATATGTTTTGAATACTCTAGATTCAGGTAATATTCAAAGATATCTATGTGCAGTCAAACGTAACAGCAAATGTTGATCTAATGAAAATGAGTTAAAGAAATAATTTTGTTCTCTTCAAAGTTTCTTTCGTAAATAAACGCCTCACATTTTGATGATAGTGGGTTCGATAATACGAAGCTAATTATTTTAATATGATTGTATTTATCTAAAACACATCCATCATAATTTTATGAAAGAACGTTTATGTTCGAAACACCAGATAAACAATAAGAAAGCTTTATTACTGAATATGTCCAAATTCTTGATTATTTAGAAGATGGGCGTTGTCTTTCATTAAAAATAACGTAACGAAATGATTAAAAAATTAACAAACATAAATACCTGACAAGCTGGGGGGTGTAAAAGCATGGCAAAATTACGTATGCACAACATAAATTAAATAAACAACTGATATGATCAAAATGGAATAATATACCCATTTAAAATTTTAGCACAAAACTATTTTTTGCAAAGGGAATTTCTCGTTTAGTTCTTCTCATTCGTTTCTCGTTTAGTTCTCCCCCTCTCTCTCTCTCACTCTCTCTCTCTCTCTCTCTCTCTCTATATATATATATATATATATATATATAAATATATATATATATATAGTATTAATTATATATATATATAAGTTATATATATATATATATATATATATATATATATATATATATAAGTTATATATATATATATATATATATATATATAAGTTATATATATATATATAAGTTAACAAGATATCGTTTAAGGTAATCCAAATAGAGGTTATGAGTACTCTGTATCGAGGATAGTTTTAACGTTTGACGTTGTTTGACTCAACAAGAAGTTTCCTTAGTCGGGTGGCCAATTTAAGACAGTTCCTAGGTAAGCGGTTCTTGGAGTGATAATAGTAAATATTTATATATATCTGTCTATTTCTCTCTCTCTCTCTCTCTCTCTCTCTCTCTCTATATATATATATATATATATATATATATATATATATATATATATGTATATATGTGTGTGTGTGTGTATGTGTGTGTGTGTGTCTTCCGTTTGCAATTTAAATAAAAATGATTTTTTAATGTTTCCCCTTGTTTTTGTTCATTGTCTTGTCCTCTCTTTGTTAATATTCTTAACTTCATCGTTACTAATCTGTGACTAATGTGTTATCTCTAAGACATAACCCCTATTTCATATATCATCCATATCTCCCAGCCCCTAGCCAGCTCTAAATATGAGTATTGGGAAGATGGACTTTTTCAAGCTGGAGCCGTCAATTTACGCAGTTTCTGTAAAAGAATAGACATTAAACAATATCTATAATTACCTACAGCGACTACGAGCTCATTACGTAATAGGTCTTGCTCTACCATCTCCCGCATACGTTTGACTTTAAACTCTCAAAAAATCCCACAAGAAATATACTCATATATATATATATAAGTATCATAGATTGAGTTATAAACTCAAAATAGTCTTTTACAATTAAATAGCTCAAAGAAGGGAATCTTTCCGAGCCGTGTAATACAATTGAATATATGAGAGGGATGAACACCGATACAAGTATACATGTGTTCCAATTGCAAATGACCAAGTTAGCTAGGTTGAATATATATAAGTATATATATTTGTATGTATATATATTTATATATATATTTACACACACACACACACACACACACACACACTATTATTTATAGTGCAGTGAATAAGAGCGGTGAATTGGCAGTATCGGTAGAGGGTTGGACGCCATGCTTTCTAGCATAGTTACATCCCTTTACAGTCTGAGTTCTAATCCCGCCGAGGTTAACTTTCCCTTTCATCCTTACGGGGTCGATAAAATATAGTACCAGTAATGTACTGTGTATTTGATGGCCTTGTGTCAAAAGTGGAAACAATTATTTATAGTGCATGGCTACTGCGGCTATTACGGCTACACTTCAGATTTTACAAATGTTTTTAAGTCAATGCTTTGTTCATATATATATATATATATATATATATACACGCACGCACACACGCACACACACGTTCACACACGCTCACACACACACACACACGCACACACATATATGTATTTGAAGTTTGTAAAGTAAGCAGTTAAACATAAATATAACTACTGTATTTTTAATTATAAGCTGTCATACATGGAAAAAGATAGGCTATTATTCTTATGCATAATAAACTTTATAGTTTCCCATCAGAGAATAACTGTAGCTGTGATTCTGTGTACGGAAGAACATTGTTATAGCAACGAAATATATGTCAAACAGAATATAGAAAATATCTGAAATGGCCAGTCAAATGTGTATGACGTATTTGGTGAAGTGATTAAATATATTATAACTAGTACGGGATTTTAAACAAGTGTGTAATGCCTCAGCGGATCCTGGTTCTTTCTTTTTTGAAATTTTGCCCTCCTTTTTTGAAAGTTTGAATACTACACATATGGTTCTGTAGGCTCTAGCACGATTGGTGAAGAAGAAAAATATTGTTCCACATATCGATAAGAGTTGTCTATTTTTTCTCGGGCATGAGATACGCCCGAGATATATATATATGTTATTCTCGCTTTTCGATGAAAGACTGAAGTATGGATACATATTTCTTCTTCTTCTTCTTCTTCTTCTTCTTCTTCTTCTTCTTCTTCTTCTTCTTCTTCTTCTTCTTCTTCTTCTTCACCGGTGTCATGAGAAAATTTGTCATCTAGCACTCCCTGCCCAGCATTGCCATGTGAAGTTCCCTTGCCTCCAGACCGGTGTCATCTTCAAGAACATCCTTCCGTGTGATGTTTGGTCTCCCAACTCGTCTACATTCCAGAGAATAACTCTACCAGCAAGTTCATTGTGACGATTCACATATCCGGCTAATGGCAGTGTTTTTCTTACTGTCCACATTAGTAGAGGAGAGTGTACTCAACAGTTGCTTTCAATAGCTACATTTTTGTTGTTTCTTTTATTTATCAGAGACCCACATCTTCGAAAGGGAGTTGAGAGCCTCCCATACCGTGCCTATCCGTATCCTGATGTCCCCAACGTGTTCATGGAACTGCCGATGTATAAGAGATCATCTACTTCTTAATTCTACGAACCATCTAGCGCATGCTTGAATTTTGTTTCGCCAGAAATTCAAGAAGAGTTCAATGGACTGCGCTGCAGCTTCCATTCTGTAAAATACGCTCTCTTATTCTTTGGTAGTGTTTTTCAAGAGATCTATATCACCTGCTGAAGCCAGTTCAGATAGAACTTCATTCGGATGTCTGGTACTTTGTCGACTTTTCAGCGATATACCGCCTGATCGTGTAATGACATTAAACAAAGACTCCGATATCGACATATGATATTAAAAGTATTGTAGTACTCTTATACATAACTTTAATTGCATTGACAATCTGATGAAATAACGCAGAGACAAAGAGAATTTTGAGCATCTTCTTCCGGTTGATCGAATCAAAGTTTTCTTGAAGTCTACTGCTGCTTTCTTCTTTTGTGATTCCGTACATCATCAACAATCCTTCTTGGAAATGTGTGAAGTAGTAGAGAGAGCGAGATGGCCGAAATTAATTTTGGTGGGACGTAGAAGTTTGTCAATGCATGGTCTGATTCTATTCATGGTCTGATGCTATTGTAAGTCTATCTGCTGCCAGCACCCTCTACGTGGAGGGCTGGACATGCGGTGGCTAATTATGCGCAAACATGCGCTGAAGCTGCCGCATCTCCAGATATTCTGCCTAAACGGCGAACAAGTGTGGTCACCGTTTGTGAGAGAGGCCTTTCTGCCGTTTGTCTCTTTGATTGAGTTGCTGTCCTGGGTCAAGAAGAGACTGAGACTGTGCGCCTGGCATTTGGAATTTTGTCAGCCGCTCACTGACCTTTACCAGGCGGGTAATATGGAAATTCCACAGAGTTCTACAAAGTGGTGGGCAAGAACGAATACGCTCTCTGAGACGCTTTATGCGTCGACTAAATCGAACTGACCACACATTTCCAGAGGACCTTCGAGCTGGAGACCATGGATAACTTTCAGAAATCGATGGCTTTGCTGTACTACCGGGGGACATCACCGGTTCAAGATAAACTCTACAGGCATGGAAATGCAGTCAGACTGACATGTCCGAGATGCGCCCAGAACGTCGAAACAGTTGTGGGTGGAGAGGGCGCTTGCCCTGGTGGTCAGGGTGGCCGTGGTATTTTGTGTGGTTTTCGCCACGAGTAACCCTCGGAGGTTTCCCCCCTATTGGGGAATTTTTCATTGTTTCAATTTTCATTTTTATTGTTTATATATATATATGTTTTATGTCCTTTTTTTTCTTTTCTTATATAAATAATAAAAATATTTACACGCACAAAACCCACATCGTACCGTCCTGTTCCGTCTGTGATGTTTTTCTTGATGTCATCCCTTGTGGCCAATAAAGAAATCCTTATTATTATTATTATTATTAATATTATTATTATTGGATTGGCAGTATTGGTAGAGGGTCGGACGCCATGCTTTGACGTATATAGTTACGGCCCTTGCCATTCTGAGTTCAAATCCCGCCAAGGTTAACTTTGTCTTTCATCCTTACGGGGTCGATACAATAAAGTACCAGTAATGTACTAGGTTATTTGCTGGCCTTGTGCCTAACGTAGAAACAATTATTATTATTATTATTATTATTATTATTATTATTATTATTATTATTATTATTATTATTTTATTGTTATGGCCGCACATGTGTGAAGACAGTACAAATCTGCGGGGGAAAAGGTTCGTAACTTTAAGCTGTTTTAAAGTGTCATTTTTTTGTATTTTCTTGTCGTTAACGAAACTTAAAGTGCACATCTTGATTTAAAGAGAGGGATACCTCTCAATATTCGGGCTTTAAGCCCGAATATTCAGATTTATTTTAAAAAAACTTCGAAAAACAAATCGCTTCCCCACAAAAAAAAAATTATGGAAATTTTCGACCTTGAAACGGTAAACAACGTTCAGGTCAAAAGTTTAAAGGCAGCCACTGCAGATTTCACCACGACTCCGACGGCTACAGTCATGCCTGTCATCCACTCTACTGAATGTGAAGGCAAAACTCAAAAGCTACCATCACAATCTTCTGCCATAGCAGCAGTATCATCTGAAAACGACATCACCACCACCGCCACCACCACCACAACAACAACTCAGAGCAATAACGACAATAACACCGACAGCTTCAATGTAAACACGGATGGCGGTGGCAACACCAATAACAACAGCAAGAATGACAACAACAACAATAAGAGCATCAGAAACACCACATTTGCGGCAGCTGCAGCAAAAAGAAAGCGCTTATTGAATATTGATATTGATATTAGCGATAAAGACGAACAGTTGGCCAAAGCGTGGAGGCTAATTAAACGGGAGAAGTCCTGGGCAAACCTGACCATCCCGGACGAGGCAATAGCGGCCATGCAAAGGAGGACGGTGCTCTTTCGATGTATTTCGGTGCAGACACGAAAAGTGGAACTTGCGAGCCAAGCAGAGGTAGAGGCTGCTTTGGAGTACATCGGAAGTAACATAGAGTACAAAGCAAGAGGCAAACAGTTCGGTACCATCTCGGTACTGTTCAAAACCGAGGCCCTCGCTATTAAGCACTCGGTGACCCCCTGCAGAACAGAACGCATTATCATGCATCCGTCTTATATGGGTAAAAGGACAGTGAAGGTACGCATTCCCAGCATCCCACCAGGAATGAACATATGGTGGCTGCTGAGATGCGTAATCGAGGAGGGGACAGACACTACCCTCCTGCACATCAAAAGGACAGAGAGAGAGGACTGGTCCGGAATGGATTTGGAGATTCTTCTCCAAATGAAACCGGAGGATATGAATAACATCCCGGATTTTGCCCGCCTGCAGGATGGGACAACAATCCAACTAATGATTGACGGAAGAAGGCCACGCTGCTTCGTCTACGGGGAAGCAACGCATCTTCAAGCCTTCTGCCCTCAGCGCAAAAATGCAGGGCGTCGCAAACCTCCTTTGTTGCCAACACCAGTGTCAGCACAGAAAGCTGCACCACCACCACCACCACCACCAAAAACAACATCAACAAAAACACGGACACCAACATCAAAAGCAGCCGGATCACCACCAACACCAAAACCAATCCAAGGAAAAAACGAGGAAAGCTCTCCCACTCCCCCTACCCCCCCCCAATTATACACATAGACAAAACAATAAACGCACACACAGACACAGAGAGACTCACAGACACAGACCCTTTGTCTTCCAACAGCGAAGATGAAGGAAAACCCCAAAGTGCAAAAAAAAACAGAGAAAACTCACAAAAAAAAAAGCCCCAACAAAACACAAAAGCACACACAACAAAAAATACCACTAACGCAAACACTTCCCCAATAACATCATCACCAACAGCAACATCGACACCACCTCCACAATCCCCGAAACGCAAACAACCTAAACAAACACAAGTACAAATAAACACACAAATACCTGAAATTGCAGACACCACACCTACAACAAACATAGGCATACCCGAAACAACACCACCAAAACCATCGCCACCACCTTCACCAAAACGAAAACAAATAAAACCACACCAACAAAATGTTAAAAACTCCATGCTTGTCAGAAGGGCCAACGATAAACTGATGGCCCTCTTAGCGCGAAGCGAGGACATTCAAACAGAGGGGGAGATTTTTGAAATGAGCACATTTTGCGTGCCAGAAGATTTGCTTCTAGTCCGAATGTCACTCAATTCCTTCAAAGAAATTCGAGAGAGCTTTCCTCAAGACGTGGGAACCCCGAATGTGAAACCCACATCAAGACTTTTAAAGGGGTTCCCAAAAGAAACCCCACCAACCATGGAGGTCGAACCACCCGACCTTCACAAGACACGGGAGGTAAGTAAACCTTCCCTCTCTCTCTCTTAGCTTACCAATATGGCCATATTAAGAGTAGGAAGTTTAAAATTTCGCGGCCTGGGGTCACCCTGGAAGCAGGGTCGCCTGCTCAACGACCACCGGTCGCTGAAAATGGATGTGATTGCTGTAAGCGAGACCAGAATTTCCGACACGAGCGCACTAGCCCCCATTTTCGACGACTATCAGATCTTCGCATCTGTTAGCAGGCCGGGAATGGGGTGGGTGGGTGGCAGTGCTGTTTAGGAAAGGACTGGATCTCGAGGTAAAGTCGATCTTCCGGGACCCGGACGGTAAGTTGGTGGTCTTGGATGTGAGCAGTAGCGAAGGTGGTGCCTTTAGACTGCTGGCCGTCTACGCCCCTACAGGGGCCGGACGACCTGACTTCTTTAGGCGCCTGGAGACCTTTCTGGGTACGTCTCGCCCTTTACTGTTAGTGGGGGACTGGAATGGCATCTTAGACGCACGCTGGGATTGTGTGGGAGTAGCCGATAGGAGCGGGGGGTGCAAAAGCCTCAAGCACCTACTCAGCCAGTTCCAACTGTCTGACAGGTATCGACTAGATTTCCCCAATGTGCCAGTATGGACATGGACCAACCGAATGGGGTAATCTAGATCGTATATAGACAGGATCTTCATTAGGAAAATAGATAGAAATAGTGTGGGCTGTCCACTTTTTAAAACGTTCGCCTATTCAGATCACAAATTTGTGATCTGTACGGTCGACCTAAATAAAACGCATAGGTTAGGACCGGGTTACTGGAAGCTGAACATGTCATTTCCGGCACGTAAGGCTTACAGGGACCGAGTCAACAATTTAGTTAAGCAAAAGTTGACAGAGTGGATCATCAACAACAGATGGTGGGGGGCTCTCAAAAGAGAGATTAGAGTAACTTCGATAGAGTTCAGCAAAGAACTAGCGTTAGAGAAAAATAGAAAGGAGGGGGAGCTGGTAGATAAGTTAGACGAGGCTATTTGTAGTGGCATCGCAACTGACGTGCTAGCGGCGCGAATGGCATTAGACCATTTCTTCAATGCAAAACACGAAGGTTGCATTGTCAGAGCTAAGGCGCGTGCGCTGAGAAACGAGGGAACTAAAGCTGTTCGGTGGGCCCGCGTGGCGGAGGCGCAGCGTGGTAATAAAACCACAATTCGGTCTTTGGCGGACCGAGACGGACACGAGATAAGCGATTCCAAGCGGATGTGTGAGGCCTTTCGCCAGCACTTTGCTCGGTTGTTCAGGGAGAGTGGCGAGTCAGAGAGAGTAGCGGATCTCAGTCCCTACCTTGACGGTTTGCCGCGCATCTCGACGGTCGACGCTGAGCGCTGCGAAAGGCCGATTACTTCAGCCGAAATTCAGGACGCCCTTGTCGGCTGCATGAGGCGCAAGTCACCCGGTTTGGATGGCCTGCTCTACGAGCTTTACGTAAATATGCCAGACTTGTTCTCCGAACTCCTCGAAGCACTCTACTACAACTGGCAGCAGAATGGGAGTATTCCCAGTTCTGTGAGCAGGGGAGTGGTGACGCTGATAAGGAAAGACGAGAACAAGAGGGATACATTAGACAACTTCAGGCCCATAACTCTGCTCAACACAGAGTTTAAGATTTTGGCCAAGGTGTTAGCAAAGAGATTGGCGCTTGTGGTCGAGGATTTGGTTGGGGAGGCGCAAACTTGCGCAATCCCAGCCAGGTTCATACACGACAATCTCCACCTCATGCGAGACATCATAGAGAGGGTTGGGTGTAAACCTGGCTTCGGTGGGGCACTGATCAATTTAGATCAATCGAAAGCATTCGATAGGGTCGACCATCGGTATCTGGAGTTTGTCCTCAAAGCAGCTGGCTTCGGCCCTGTCTTTAGAAGCTGGATCGTTGCAATGCACAGCAGCACACGCTCGGTGGTCAAGGTTAATGGCCACCTCTCGGAACCATTTCGGCTCTCCCGATCGGTCCGTCAAGGGTGCCCTCTCTCTTCCCTTCTGTACGTATTGATTCTCGAGCCTTTACTGCGGAAGCTGGAGCTGTTGCAGGGCATCCCGCTCGAAACGGGACGTGGAAAGGCGGTGTCGGCTTATGCGGACGACATCACCGTGATGGTGTCGAACACCTCAGAAATCGAGGTGGTCGGCACCTTATTGAAGGAATATGAAAGGTTGACAGGAGCCAAACTTAAACCGGAAAAGTCGGTGGGCTTGCAGCTCGGAACCTGGAAAGGCAAGCCCATGCCGTCCAACAGCGTCGTGGGGCGCTGGACGGACGGACCGGTAAAGTTGCTCGGGGTTTTAGTTCGGACCAGACCTCCAGGTGGAAAAGAATTGGGACGAGGTAACGAGCAGAGTAGCCAGTCTCACCCAAAAATGGGCTGGAGGAAGCTATCACTGAAAGGTCGCGCGGAGGTGGCGAATGCGTACATCGCGTCCGTCATCTACTACCACCTAACCGTCGTGCATTGCCCCCGTCCGCGCCTCGTCAAGTTGGAACGGCTCCTCTTCAAATTCTTGTGGAGGGGACAAGTTCCGTTGGTGAGGCGGTCCATCTGCTGCCAGCACCCTCTACGCCGGGGGCTGGGGTCGTCATGGAAGCAGGGTCACCTGCTCAACGACCTCAGGTCACTAAACATAAATGTAGTGGCCATCAGCGAGACCAGAATCTCCGAAGCACGGGCCTTCGCACCGATCTTCGGCGGCTACGATGTGTACGCATCTCCCAGCCGTCCTGGATCGGGGGGAGGAGTTGCTGTGCTTTTTCGGAGAGGTTTGGATCTCGCCAACGGGCCATCTTCCTGGACCCAGAGGGTAAGTTGGTGGTGCTGGACGTGACCAGCGGAGACGGGCAAGCTTTCAGGCTAGTGGCCGTCTATGCCCGGACAGGAGCAGGGCAGCCTGATTTCTTCCGGCGTCTGGAGACCTTTCTTGGAACGTCCCGCTCTTTAGTATTAGTGGGTGACTGGAACGGGATCTTACATGCCCGCTGGGACTGTGTGGGATTAGCGCATAAGGGTGGAGGGTGCAAGAGCCTCACCAACCTGCTCAGGCGTTTTGAACTGTCTGACAGGTACCGATTGGATTTCCCGAATGTGCCAATGTGGACTTGGTCAAATCGCATAGGGTCATCCAGATCATATCTAGATAGAGTATTTTGTAGGGAAATAGATAGGTCTAGCATAGGCTGTCCACAATTCAAGATAGTCAGCTACACGGACCACAAATTCGTGATCTGTGTGCTTGACTTAGATAGGCTTCATAGACGAGGACCCGGCTACTGGAAGCTAAACACGTCCTTACCAGCGCGCAAGGCCTACAGAGACCGGATTAGCGAACTAGTTAAGCGGGCGTTGACGGGGGCCATCGTCAACAACAAGTGGTGGTTTGCTCTGAAAAGAGCGATTAGAATAGAATCGATTAGGTTTAGTAAGGCTTTAGCAATAGAGAAAAATAGAGCAGAGGGAGAATTAGTTAGAAAATTAGACGAGGCGCTTAGCAAAGGCATTGCGACCGACGTGCTTGCGGAAAAATTGGCCCTTGACCAATTCTTCAATGCAAAGCACGAAGGCTGCGTTGTCAGAGCAAGGGTGCGTGCTCTCAGACACGAGGGGACGAAAGCCGTTCAATGGGCCCGAGTGGCGGAGGCGCGTCGTGGCAACAAACCCACGATCCGGTCTTTGGTGGACCACGACGGGCGCATGCTACTCGATCCCGGGCAAATGTGTGAAGCTTTTCAGCGACACTTCGCTCAGCTGTTCGGGGGCTACGGTGAGCCGGGTCGAGGGATGGACTTTAGTGTCTACCTCGACGGACTGCCGCGGCTCTCGGCCACTGAGGCGAAGTGTTGCTAAAAGCCGATAACAGCCGCTGAAGTAAGGGAGGCAATGACTGGCTGCACAAGGGGTAAATCGCCTGGTTTGGATGGTCTGCCCTATGAACTTTACGTACAGATGCCAGACTTGTTCGGAGGCCTCTTGGTGGACGTCTACTGCAACTGGCAACAGAACGGGAGAATTCCCAGTTCTGTGAGCCGAGGAGCGGTGGCACTGCTGAGAAAGGATCCGAACAAGGGGGATAACATAGATAATTTCCGGCCCATAACTCTGCTAAACACAGAGTTCATGATTTTGGCCAAGGTGCTAGCAAAGAGGTTGGCGCTTGTCGTTGGTGGTCTGGTGGGAGAGGCGCAGATATGCGCCATTCCCGACAGATCCATCCACGACAACCTCCACCTAATGCGATACATCGTAGAGAGGGTAGCTAGGGACCCTGGCACGGGTGGGTCCTTGATCAAGTTAGATCAGTCGAAAGCTTTCGATAGGGTCGACCATCGTTACCTAGCCGCAGTCCTGAGGGCGGCTGGCTTTGGGCCCGTCTTCAGAGGCTGGATCGCTGCCATGCACAGCGACATCTGCTCTGTGGTGAGAGTGAACGGTCACCTGTCGGAACCGTTCAACATCATGCGCTCGGTCCGCCAAGGATGTCCCCTCTCGTCCCTCTTGTACGTATTGACTCTCGAGCCATTACTGCACAAACTGGAGACGTTGAGGGGCATCCCGCGCGAACTAGGATGCGGAAGATCCGTGTCAGCATATGCGGACGATGTCACCGTAGTGGTGTCGAACGCCAAACACATCGAGGCGATCGGCACTACACTAAGAGAATACGAAGCGGTGACAGGAGCAATGATCAACCAGGAAAAGTCAGTGGGCCTGCAGCTCGGCACCTGGAGAGGCAGGTCCATGCCGTCCAACAGCGTCATCGGACGCTGGACGGACGGACCGGTTAAATTGCTATGGGTCTGGTTCGGTCCGGACCTCCAGACGGACAAAAACTGGGACGAGGTGACGAGCAGGGTGTCTTCTCTCATCCAGAAATGGGCGGAGAGGAAGCTATCCCTGAAAGGTCGAGCAGAGGTGACTAACGCGTACATCGCGTCTGTCATCTGCTACCACCTGACCGTCGTACCTTGTCCTAAGCCTCGCCTGACTGCGCTGGAGCGTTTGCTCTTTCGCTTTTTGTGGAACGGACGCGCTCCGATGGTCAGGCAGTCCATCTGTTGTCAACACCCGCTACGTGGAGGGCTGGCCTTGCCGTGGCTGATGATGCGCAGGCACGCGCTCAGGCTACGACATCTCCACCTCTTCCTCGACGGTGATCAGGTGTGGTCGCAGTTTGCTAGACACGTATTTCCCCAGCTCGTTTCCTTGACGGAGCTGCAGTCCTGGGTCAAGCGAAGACCGAGAGGGAGCGCCTGAAGACTGGAATGTCTTCAGGCGCTCACAGCCCTCGACCAATCGGGCAATGTGATCGGTGGAAACTCCACCTCGGCGTTCTATAGAGGATTAGTGGAGGGGAAGAGCGACGACGTACTTGGGGAAACTCTAGGCGTCGACGAAAATCAACTAGCCAATTTCTTCGGAAGAACTTTCGGGCCAGGGTCTATGGACAACTTCCAGAAATCTCTGGCCTGGCAGTGCTACCGAGGAGCCTTGCCAGTTCGGGATAAACTCTACAGGCATGGAGGTGCCGTCAGCCGGGCATGTCCGAGATGCGCGCAGGGCGACGAAACCGTCCTGCACGCACTCGTCCAGTGTCCGAAAATTGCTAACTTGTGGGTTTATGTCGAACACCTGCTGTCGCGTTTAGGACGGATCCGGCTATCATCTGAGTCCATCGTGAGGATTGCCCCGCCCTCCTCCTTTAGCCGGGAAGGGCAGGCAGTTTTTATCTGTCTGGTGGCCATGGCGAAAGAGATAGTATGGTGGACATGTTTGAAAGGGCCGAAGACGAGCACTTACCTCTTCGGTGATGCTCTGATTGACTTTTTCAAATTTCATTTGAAAAGGAAAATCAGAGTAGAGAGGGAAGTGCTCTCTTCCCAGCATTTTGTTGAAAGATGGGTGAGAGAAGCAAGAATGGCCCGAGTGAATGGGCCTACTCTGAGTATATATCTGTAAATTAAAGGTGGAAAACTGGGAGAGGGCACTTTCCTTGGTGGTCAGGGTCATTGTGGCCTTTTACTGGGCTTTCTCCACAAATGTCCCTCCGAAGTCTCCCCCCTATTGGGGAATTTTTCATTGTTATTTTTTATTACATCCTCTGTTTTTGTTTTTTACACGCAGAAATGCCCACTTGTACCGTCCTGTATTGTCCTGCACTGTCCTTAATGTCTACTTTATGTAAACCCTTGTGGTTAATAAAGAAATCATTATTATTATTATTATTATTATTATTATTATTATTATTATTATTAACTGGTCGATAAAATAAAATACCAGTAATACACTGGGATAATTGCTGGCCTTGTACCAAAAGTAGAAACAATTATCATTATTATTAACTTTGCCTTTCATCCGTATGGAGTCGATAAAATAAAGTACCAGTAATACACTGTAATAATTGCTGGCCTTGTGCCAAAAGCAGAAATAATAATTATTATTATTATTAGGACGGTGGATTGGCAGTATCGATAGCACGTCAGACACCATGCTTTATGGCACAGAGTTACGGCCTTTTACGTTTTTAGTTCAAATCACGCCGAGGTTAGCTTTGTCTTTCATCCTTACAGGATTGATAACATAAAACACCAGTAATGCACTGGGATCGATTTAACTTTCCCCTCCCACAAAATCGCTGGTCTTGTACCTATAATAGAAATCATTATTATTATTTTGCCTTTCATCCTTACGGGGTCGATAAAATAAAGTACCAGTAATGCACTGGGTAATTGCTGGCCTTGTGCCTAAAGTAGAAACAATTATTATTATTAAGGATTGGCAGAGTCGGTAGAGCGTCGACCAAAATGCTTTTCGGTATAAAGTTAGGGACTTTTACATTCTGAGTTCAAATCCCTGCATTATTATCATTGTCATTGTTGTTGTTATTATTATAGTACCCCTTAATCCACTTTGCATCCCCCAAATTTGCTGCCAATTTTAGTAAAAATGATTATTATCATAACTTATAATTACAAACACGACTGCTGTCTACTGAAAGAAAACAAAGTAAAAGAATAAAGGAATAAAAGAATAATTGCCAATATCTATTATTAAACTGCCATTATATAGGATTAGTTGTCTTTCTCTGAAGATAGAATTACATCATCCACATTCTCGTGATATTAAGTGATGTACAGTGATTGTTAGGAGTACTCTCATTTGTTTACTACGCGATGACAAAGGTTATTGCCATATAAATAGATCCTTAATTTCGAAGGGATTATTTTAGGGCTTGAAAAGTCGACATGTACGCCGCAAATGCAGTACCAATATCCACATGACGAACATATCCTGAAAGAAATTAATTGAATTAGTAAAAAAAAATTGTGAATATAAAACAAATGCAGTGATTTTATTGTCTGAAAATACAATTCTAAAAACTGTTGCAAAAGACAGAATGTCAACGTTGATTTCATCTTATATTAAATCAAATGTACCTCTTCATTGTCAAAATAAAAAACAACAAAAAACGAGGAAACAAACCTACACAGGTTCTGAACCCATTATATTGCACGAACTGGTCATTTTTATTAGAGCGGAAAGGTTAGAAATTCTGTAAATAAGTACAGAGAGTTGTTAGTAATTAGGGAACATGACGAGCAATGGCGTATTATCAAAAGTATTCATATGATCTCTGGAGATAGCGCTACAGACCTTCAGAAGTTCGCTTGGCATTGTCATTGACCTCTCCATTAACATCAAACAGTGTAACTCTGACTTCGTACTTGTCCTGCTCAAACTCTTTTTTTCTCTTGCTCACCTGTCTCTACAGGGACATATCACGATCATTTGAAACACGTTGCTGTGTGTCCCACACCCAAGAAAGACAACCCCTCTAACTTTGCCAACTATCGTCCTATCGCCCTCATATTCAATACTTCAAAGGTAATGGCGACATCCATTAACAATAACCTTCTCTATCAACTTGAAAGTCTCTCCTTCCTTATTCTTCCATAGTATGGTATTCGTAAAGTCAAACATATTAGAGAGTTACTGATATTTGATAAATACTGTTATTGTCATCGGCATTAGAAAATCTTTCGACTCTGTCTACCCGCACATAACTACCTCCTATCTTTTTTTAAATCTATGGCTCCATGTGAAATCAACAACGTGTTGTTTGTTGGTGGAGCACTCTCTGGTTCATATCCTATCAATAAGCGGCATGAGAGTTCAATTATGATTCTTACACTCTCCTTTCTCTACATCATCGACGTACTTCCGTCATCTGTAACAACATCCACTCTTACGCAGATGATAGTTATCTTCACCCCTCCCTCACGGGCAACCCTGAAACATTATGCCAATTTTGTATTGACTTCATGAACAGAGATTTCAAAAACTCGCTCTAATGGTATCATATCAACCTTATGCCCCCTGAAACTTAAAACCTCACTCCAATGATACCATATCAATGGACGGCAAACAGATACAAACATTACACATATCAACAAACTATCACACTCACTGAACTATGAACACCAAGGACTGAGACCGAGAAAGTAACTACACATGCTAAACATGACCAGTACTGAGAATCTTCCATGGAGTATGTTTATCTTTTATATAAGCAAAATTCAGGGGATGTGGAATGTGGGGGGTTTCTAAAGGGGTCATGGGACCCTCCAATAATTATACACCCCCCAACCTAACTACCAAAAACACACATCTATTTATATATGCGCTACAATTTATATACATGTTATGTAGAGACAGATGGGAGAGATAGATATAAATTTCTATTTATTTGCCACCAGGGCATCAAAGATTGGGACAAATACAAAGGGGGGAGTTTACATACATTTAAAAAGACGTGTAAAAAACATATAACAAATTAAATTTAACAATCGATGTCCTAATAGGGAGGGGCGTTGACATGGGTCGCACACACCCCCGAAAAAATGTGCAACCCTCCTCTTCAGGAGCACAAAGAGAGGGTGCTTCCTTCCTCTTCTCATTCTTCTCTCTCACCTACAGGTTGATATAGAGAGAAGGCCCATTCACTCGGGCCATTCTCGCTACTTTCACCCACCTTTCATAAAACTTGCTGGGGTAGAGCACCTCTCTCTCCATTCTGATCCTTCTTCTAAAGTGGTACTTGAAAAAAAAGACCAGTTGTTGGCCGGAGAGAAAGGTGTCTGACCTCAGCCCTTTCAACCTTGTCCACCATACAACTTCTTTCGCCATAGCTATCACACAGAGGAAAACCGCCTCTCCTTCGTTTTTGAAAGGGAGAGGCGGTTTGATCGTGACAGTGTTCTCGGTGGTCAACCGGATTGGTCCCACCCGCGACAGTAGTCGTTCCACATAGTTCCACAGGTCAGCAACGCCCGGGCAGTGTACGAATGCGTGTGCGACGGTTTCCTCGTCACGCACGCATCTCGGACAGATCTTCTTCGAGGGGTCCCTACCCGGGCGCCCGTGTCTGTAGAGCTTGTCCCGAACGGGTAGAGCTCCTCGGTAACATTGCCAAGCCAGGGCCTTTTGGAAGTTGTCCATCGGTCCCGGGCCAAACGTCCTACCGAACAGACTGGCCAGCTCATCTTCCTCCATGCCCAGAGCCTCTCCGAGAGCGTCGTCGTACTTACTGCGCACCAACCCTCTATAGAATGTTGAGGTTGAGTCTCCACTGATTGCCGGATCCGCTTGCCAGAGGGCACATTCAATGTGCCAGTCGCCCACTTTTCTCGGTCTTTGCTTGACCCAGGATTGCAGGTCGGTGAGTGAGACGAGTCTCGGAAAGGCTCGCCTCACAAACAGGGCCCACACCGGCTGACCGGTGAGGAATATCTGGAGGTGCCGTAGCCTTAATGCGTGTCTACGCATCGTCAGCCACGGCACCCCCAGCCCTCCGTTCGAATGGTGTTGACAGCAGATGGATCTTCTCACAAAAGGAGCCCGCTTCTTCCAAAGAAATCGGAAGAGCGCGCGCTTCATTTTGGCGAGTGTTTTCTCTGGGCAAGGCACAACGGTCAAGCGGTAGTAGATGACGGACGCTATATAAGCGTTCGCCACCTCCGCTCGACCTTTCAGGGAGAGTTTGCACTCGGCGCACTTCTGGGCGAGTGCAAACACCTTGCCCGTTACCTCGTCCCAGTTTTTCTCCACCTGGAGGTCCGGTCCGAACCAGACCCCGAGCAGCTTCACCGGTCCCTCCATCCAGCGTCCGACGATGCCGTCGGAAGGCATCGTTTTGCCCCTCCACGTCCCGAGTTGCAAACCGACGGATTTGTCCCGGTTCAGCTAGGCTCCTGTGAACCTTTCATATTCCTCCAGTAAGGTGCCGATCTGCCCGACTTTTGAGGCGCACGACACCATTACTGTCACGTCATCGGCGTAGGCCGACACCGCTTTCCGCAATCCCGGTTCCAAGGGGATGCCCTGCAACAGCTCCAGCTTCCGCAGTAGTGGCTCGAGAGCCAGCACATACAGGAGGGAGGAGAGAGGGCATCCCTGTCGGATGGATCGCGTGATTTGGAACGGCTCCGAGAGGAAGCCGTTCACCTTGACCCTCGAGCAGGTGTTGCTGCTGTGCATTGCAGCAATCCAGCCCCTGAAAACGGGTCCGAAGCCTGCCGCCGCGAGCACCGCATCCAGGTACCGATGGTCAACCCTATCGAACGCCTTAGATTGATCCAAGTTGATCAGGGCCCCACCAAAGCCGGGTTCGTTCCCTACCCTCTCTACGATGTATCGCATGAGGTGGAGGTTGTCGTGTATGGACCTAGACGGGATTGCGCATGTCTGCGCTTCTCCCACCAGGTTCCTGACGACAAGCGCCAACCTCTTCGCTAACACCTTGGCCAAAATCTTTAACTCTGTGTTTAGCAGAGTTATGGGCCTGAAGTTATCTATGTCATCCCCCTTGTTCTCGTCCTTCCTCACCAGCGTGACTACGCCCTTGGTCACAGAACTGGGAATTCTCCCGTTCTGTTTCCAGTTGCAGTAGATCGCCTCGAGGAGACCGGAGAACAAGCCCGGCATCGCTACATAAAGTTCGTATGGTAGACCATCGAGACCCGGAGATTTGAGTTTGCTGCATTGGCTCAGCGCTTCCCCTATTTCAGCGGCTGAAATCGGCCTTTCGCAGGACTTCGCCTCCCCGTCCGAGAGCCGCGCCAGATCGTCGAGGTATGGACCGAAATCCATGGCCCCACCCGGCCCGCCGCCCCTCCCGAACAGTCGTGCAAAGCGCCGTTGAAAGGCCGCGCTCATCCGCTCAGGTTCAAGGATCACGCGTCCATCCTGGTCCTTCAAAGACCGAATCGTGGACTTGTTTCCACTTTTTGCCTCTGTCACTCGGGCCCAGCTAACAGCTTTGGCTCCCTCGTTACCCAGAGCACGTATTTTACTCCTGATAACGCAGCCCTCGTGCTTCGCATCAAAGAACTGGTCTAGGGCCGTTCTTGACGCCAGCACGCCGGCCACGTTGCCACTCCTAATCGCCTCTTCTACTCTATTTGTTAATTCCCTTTCAGTTCTATTCCTATCTGATGCTAATTCCTGACTAAAACCTATCGATTCTATTCTAATTTCTCTCTTGAGAGAGCCCCTCCACCTGCTGTTGACAATTGCCCCCGTCAAACGCTGCTTAACTAGTGTGCTAATCCGCTTACTGTAAGCTTTGTTTGTCGGTAAAGACAAGTTTAGCTTCCAGTAACCGGGTCCCTGTCTATGAGTTCTATCAAGGTTGAGCACTCCGGTCACCAACTTGTGATGCGAATAGTCAACCATGAACATTCGTGGACAGCTTAATATGTCCCTATCCTTATTTCTAACTAGGAACCTATCTAGGTACGACCTAGATGTTCCGCTGAGATTAGTTCACGTCCACAGTGGCACAGTCGGAAAATCTAGTCGATATCTATCGGCCAGATCAAATCCGCCGATTAATCGTTTGAGGCTGTTACACCCCCCTCTATCGGGACATGCCCCTACATAGTCCCAACGTGCATCCAGGATACCATTCCAGTCCCCCACTAAAAGCAAGGAGCGAAGAAGCCCGGTCGCAGTGTCCCAGATGGGGCATACGCTGCCACCAACCTGAAAGCTCCACCTTCACCACTGCCGACGTCTAAAACCACCAGTCGACCCTCCGGGTCCAGGTGTACCTTCTGTGTGGCAAGACCCAGGTATTTTCGCAGCAGAACGACAACCCCACCCCCACCCCTCGGCTGACAGAGAGATGCGTAGATCTCAAAGTCGTCGAAGATGGGGGTCAATTGGCGTTCGCTGCTGATCCTGGACTCGCAAATAACCATTACATCCACTCTGTGCGACCTGAGGTCATTTAAGAGTTTGCCCTGTTTCCAGGACATCCCCATGCCGCGTGCTATTCACACATCCAACTCTTATATTGGCCATGTTGGTGCTGAAGAGTTAAAAAGGAAGAGGAAAGGAAATTACTTACCTCTTCGTCTCCTGGGGACCAGGCTGCACAATTTCCATGGGGGTGTTGGAAGGGTTGTTTGGTGGGGTGGTGGTTTGTGGTGGGGTGAGGACATCAGTGTGTGGTGGGATTAGGGTGTTTGGTGGGGTGTGGGTGTCTGGTGTGCGGGTGGGGAAACATCTCAATAGGACGCTGTTAAGTGGTTTGGTGCAGTTGGTCCCCACATGCATTGGCTGGTTCTTTTTCAAAGTTACATAGGTTTCCGTTGGGACCCTAATCATCATTAGGTGCGTTTCGTTCGCTGCGTAGGTGAAAGTGATCCCTTCGGTTTCCACCGAAGGGTTATTTTCTATTGCTTTCATCAAAGTTTTATTGTTCTTGTTAATGTATGTATAGAGTTTTTGTTGTGTTATGTTTGTTTTTGTTTGTTGTTCTTGTGCGTGTTTGCGTTTTGTAGCATGTGTTATGTTTTGGGGAGGGGTGGGTGTTTTTGATTGTGATGTTTGTTCTGTTTGTGCTGGTGGTTGTGTGTTTGTAGCATTTTTGTTAATGTGGTGCCTTTTTTTCTTCTTTTCACCTGTTGAAAGGGTTCTCCCTCGTCGTCGCTGGGTGACGTTGATACGGAATCCTCTTCCGTGTTGTTGGGGAGGGGTATATTTTGGGGTTTTGTAGTCGTTGCTTTTGTATTTGTTTTAGGTGGGGAGGGGTTGGGTGGAACAGTGTTTTGTGTTGTTATTTTTCCGTGTTGTTGTGGTTGTTGTTGTTGTTGTTGTTGTTGTTGTTGTTGTTGTTGTTGTTGTTGTTGTTGTTGTTGTTGTTTTGGTTGTGGTGGTGGTGGTTGTGTTGTTGTGTTCGGGGTTGGCAGAAGAGCCTTTTTTTTTTGACTCGTTAATTGAGGACAGGCAGCCCTCAGGTGACCCCTACTTAAGCAGTGGTAACATGACGGCCGCCTTCCCGCCACTGAAATGTTTATATAAGTTAGCCCGTCCAGAGGCACGCGTTGTGGGATATTCGCTATTCGTTCTGGGATCATTTGCACCAGAACTTCTACGCTGGTCCCACCAAATACACATCCGGAGGACTTTCCTATTGAAATTATCCTGTCTTCATCAAAGTCAATGATTCCACATAGTATCCACCAAATATTTACATTTGGTGTGATACTCATGATTTTTATTCTTTGTGTCCTTTTTCCCCTGTATGTGAAGCGGGGGGACACAATGGGTGATACCGAGTATTTTTGTGCTGTTGACTGGTTATTCATTAGCACCGAAATGCTACCAAACAGTTTTCCTTTTTGTATGAAGGTTATGTCATTCATTGCATCTTTTAGAACCAGCTCAGTTTCATTTTGTTATAATTGAGCTGGTTTTCTTGTTTCGTTCGATATTGTTCTGAAAACCACAGTTTTCAGGACAGCCTCTCTACGTAATCCCTGTGGAGAATTGATGCTAAAAGCACCGTTTTCGCCCAAAGTCACGAATTGTTTTGCGTCTTGTAGTAGTTGTTTAGCATTTGTTATGTCAATTGGCGTGTATAGTTCGTTTTTTTTACAGTCTGTGCGAACGTTGTTTTGGTGTTGTCTTTTTTGTTGCTGTTGTTGTTGTCACTGTTGGTAATATTGTTCATGTTTTCTTTGGTGTTGCTATTGTTGCAGTTGTTGGTTGTGGTGTTATTGTCATTGTTCTTGTTGTTGGTGCTGGTATTATTTACCGGGTTTGGTTTCGTGGTTTCAATATTTTCAACGTTTTTCGATAATGCGAGGGGGGAAGGCTGCAAGCTTTGTACTCCTACCTTCCCTCCACCACTTTTCTTAGTGGGCGTGGCACTCACGACAGTGTGCGAGGTTGAAATGGCATCCATTGCTGAATACCAAGTCTACACAGTTTTGAGATGAAAATGAAAATTTCGCCCCAGAAAGGGGCGAAAATTAGTTGACTCAACGTCTGAAGGCCCAGCCAAGGGGTTAAACTAAACAATGCTATTAAATTGAGCAATGAACTCACAGTTTTTTTTGACAATAATCCGTAAAAATCCGGAGCGAAGTAATTCACGTCTATATCAAGTGGTAATTGATATAGAGAGGAGTATCAAAAAAAGTTCCGTGTAGTAGATATAGAGAGGGGGAATGGAAGAGAGTACCGTGTAGTAGATATAGAGAGGGGGAGAGTTTGGTATTAATTGATATAGAGAGGGGTATTAGCAGAGAGTTCCGTGTATTAGATATATAGAGGGGGAGAATTTGGTGGTTGTAGATATACAGAGAGAGATAATGGGAGAGTGCCGTGTAGTAGATATAGAGAGTGTGAGAGTTTATGGGTGATTGATATACAGAGGAGGATTGGGAGAGATAAGTGTAGATATTTATAGAGTGAGAGAGTGTATTAGTCTTAGATATAGAGAATTGGATAAGAGAGACGGTGCCGTGGTAGATACAGAGAGGAGGATTAAACGAGACTTAGAGAGGAGTAGGCTTTGGTGGCGCTCTCGGGTCCCAAATAACAGAAGGGGTGTGAAATCAGTAATTTTATAGTGTACGTTTGTAAATATGGGATTTCTTATAATGTTCTTCTTTTGTCATATATAATGTTTTTTTTTTAATGTAAAATAAAATAATTATTAGATTCTCCAGCTGCTGTATCAATATGAATCACTTACAATAACATTTCACCGGAGATGGATTAGCAAAATTTAATAAGCGGATGGTTGGTGTTAGTGGAATAAAAACCGGGTATGGGGCAGGAAAATATCTGAGAAATTTATAAGCGGGGGCAGAGGACGTTTATTCAAGACCTGATAGTACATGAATTATTGACGGACGTAAGAATGAAAACTCAATACCGAAGTAGAGTTTACATATTCGTTTATTATGGCTAAGCCTTGTTACTCTGGAGTCTCATCTGCGTACTCACCAGACAAGACAAGACTGGAGATGCTGTGAGTGCGCAGGTGAAACTTTAGAGTAACAAAGCTCACCAATAGCCATAACAAATGAATGTATAAGTATATAGGAGATGACTAAATTAGATATAACTCCAGTTTCTTACCAAATGCGAAGAAGCTCGATATATTAACCTCTTAGGAAAGGGCGCAGAACATATGTTTTAAAAGTTATATGTATACAGTGGTGGTGGAACTGTAAGGGTAACATTCTCCCTTCCAATAATTATATTTTCTCCCCAAACTACCAAAACATACATCTATTTCGATATGCGCTACAATTTATGTACATGTTATGTTTATCGCATATCGAAGTTTTCTTACCATTTTAGAGTGCAAAGAGCTAAACTAATCACTATAAGTAAATAGCCCCCCCCCCCCCCCCCATCCTCATTCATTCAAAAATGCTTGCACCGCTCCTGAAACTCCATAACAAATATTCACTATCTTCTTACACAGACAAACATGCTAGATTTCATGCAAAGAACGACCATTTAAAAAGACACACAACACTTGTTCTCATGGTGTTGTCTCCCCTCTCTTCATTTCCTACCACTATTATCGTGACCCCTGCTAAGGTTTTTGTATTTTTTCTCTTTATATTATAGAGCTTTCTGCTATATTATGGCCTGCTTTTGCTGATTGATGACAAGCAGTATCCTATCATAAATCATTTGCTATTATCAAATAAATAGTTTGAAATATTACAGTTACATTTAGAAAATGTAGTGTTTGATTCCCATAGTAGCTTATGATATGTTTGTAGTATGTTCCCTAAAACGGTCTTTCACATTAATTCGATTAAATAATTTATGGTACTTATGTCCTGCAGGGAAATATTTATGAACATTGAGTTTTCTCCCAAATGTATATGCTTTAACTTTGTCAAACATATTTGGTTATTGAAGGTGAAGAGCAAAATGTAGCAATAAAATGGTTGTACTATTGATTCTGCTGAGGATTTCCATGGAGGTAAAAAGAAATGAAAATTTGGATGGTAGAAAATCATGCCAAGCAAATATGTATGTATGTATGTATGTAAGTATTGTGTCAGGTCGCTCTCGAATGCTACTGGTAACATGTAAGCCAGTACAACCTGTCTCATGGTCATGTCATCGGAACCCAACTGGCAACTCCACCAAGCTAGCTTGGTGAGGAGGGTGATATTTGGACACCCTGCTGGATGAAATACACGACTCGGCAAAGGGCGGAGAAACTCAGCAGAGTCAACGGCCAACAACATTTTTTTTTTCTTCACCTGGGAGT
>OZ024740.1:175788639-175823639 GCA_964016885.1 Eledone cirrhosa
ATATATATATCTATAAAATTGTATTAATATATATGTATATATATATTCATATATATATATATATGCCAGCAATTTTGGGGGAGGGGAAAGTCGATTAAATCGACCCCGTACGTGACTCGTACTTTATTTTATCAACCCCGTAAAGATGAAAGGCGAAGCTAGCATAGGCAGGATTTGAACTCAGAACGTAAAGGGACGTAACTCTATGCTGCGAAGCATGTTGTCTGACACTCTACTGATTCTGTCTCTAGGTATTGTTTAATAATGATTTCCAGTAATTTGAAGGGGAAGGGAAAGTCGATTAAATCAACCCCAGTGCATTACTGGTACTTTATTTTATCGATCCCGTAAGGATGAAAGGCAAAGTTAACCTCGGTGGGATTTGAACTCAGACCGTAACTCTATGCTGCAAATCCACCGATACTGCCAATCCACCGCCCCGGTATTGTTTAATAATGGTTTCTTATATAGGCACAAGGCCAGCAATTTGGGGGGAGGGGAAAGTCGATTAAATCGACCCCAGCGCCTGCCTGGTACTTTATTTTATCGACTCCTTAAGGATGAAATGCAAAGTTAACCTCGGCGGGATTTGAATTCAGATCATAAAGGGCCATAACTCTATACTGTAAAACATGGCGCCCTGCTCGCTACCGATACTGCCAATCCACCGCCCTGGTATTGTTTAATAATTGTTTCTACTTTAGGCACAAGGCTAGCAATTACCCAGTGCATTACTGGTACTTTATTTTATCGACCCCGTAAGGATGAAAGGCAAAGTCAACTTCGGCGGGATTTGAACTCAGATCGTAAAGGGTCGTAACTATGCTGGAAAGCATGGCGTCCGACTCTCTACCGATACTGCCAATCTACCGCCACAGTATTGTTTAATAATACAACGAAGACGATTGATTTACACATGCGTATTTATTAGTATGATGCTCAAGCGTCTGCAGCTGTTAATGGTGTAATTGTTGTTCGAGCCTCAGCTCCAAATTATTCTAAGTTCCGAGACAAATTTTCGGTATTTGGTTGATGCGTTAATCATAGGTCTACTCAGTCAAGGAAGGTCTGCGGTTAAACACGAACTACGATGTTTCTCAAACATTTTGTTCACATTTGAGTTCAATTATATGTGTAGCTAGTTACAAAGTTGAATTTTTTACTATCGTTACGGTCGGGTGTTTTCTCAAAGTTTAATGCTTTTCTGATTCAGCATTATTCCGTTCACAATAGTGTATAACCTATGATATTATCGCACAGTTGTATGTGTAATGCTTATTTATTACATACATGTTTTGTTCATTCCATGTTTCCGATTTCTTTGTATAACTTGTCCATGGACCCAATACAGTGCACAGAGTATTCTTTAGCAACCTGATAACTTGGGTTACCCACGCTCTCCTTTACAAGGAAGAAGTCAGTCACCTCAAATTTGGTCTTTAGTATACCGCTGCCGAAACTCGGAGGGGCCGCATACACACACAGGTTTAACTGCAATAAACAGTTGGTGCATCAGAAAACACCCCGGTGTACGTAACTATCAACGCTTCTCTTTGATTTTGTTCATCTACCGTTGTTCTTCACTAAATTCTAAAAGAAAGCGTTGTTTCAAAATTTACTTCCTGTTTCACAGAGTGAGCGGAGACAACCGTAATAAATCTGACTTGTCGCTTGATAACATAACCGGTTAATTTCGTAAATACTATTATATATAATATGTATGTGTGTGTATGTGTATGTGTGTGTGTGTATGTGTATAAATGTGTGTATGTGTGTATATATGTGTATATATGCGTGCGAGCAAACCTATATCTACATCTATATATGTATACATGATGACGACGTATACATATATACATAAATTCATACATACGTACATAAATACACATATGCATATATATATATATATATATATATATATATATATATATATATATATATATATATAAAATGTGTGTGTGTGTGTGTGTGTGTGTGTGTGTGTGTGTGTATAGACATGTGCACCTACATACATGTGTACAAAATGGCTTTCTTCGTGATTGCTACCATCCAGTCGTATTATCTGTTCGCCGTCGTCGTCATGATCATCATGATCATCATCATCATCATCATCATTACTATTATAGTCATCATCGACGTCGTCAACGTCTTCTTCATTATTGCCACAACTACTACCAACATCAGCAACACTACTATCAACATCAACGTCTACTGCTAGCCCCACCAAAACCAACACCGTTAACTCTACTATAATTAAATTGATTACTGACAGATACAAAGATTCAAACAGAATTCACCATGGACGTGACTAATACTTTATTTTATCGACTCCATAATGAATGAAAAAAGCCAAAGTTGACCTTAGCCGGTTTTGAAATCAGAAATTAGGCGTAGCTATCTGCCCACCTGCCTGAATACCTCCTCCTACTACTACTACTACTACAGCGACTGCTTCTGCTGCTACTACTGCTACTGGTGCTACTACTAGTACTACTACTACTACTACTACTACTACTACTACTTCTACTATACTACTACTACTACTACTACTACTACTACTACTACTACTACTACTACTACTATTACTACTACTGCTGCTGCTGCTGCTGCTGCTGCTGCTGCTACTACTACTACTACTACTACTACTGCTGCTGCTGCTCTGCTACTACTACTACTACTACTGCTGCTGCTGCTGCTACTACTACTACTACAACTACTACTAGTTTTCCTTAATGAGTCTCGGGTATTCAGCCATCTTGATACTGAAGAATCTCCAAATAGGAATGATCGAGGAACCTCTCAAATCCACAATCAATAGACCTGGCCCTCTTCCAATTTTCCTTCTCCGACCTACAGGCTCGTGCTGAAAGTAGAACCATTCACTCTTGCCATTTTCGGTACATTCAACAAAGGTCAACAATTGTGATGAGAAACGAGAAATAACAACAGAAGTTGTGAAACAGCGAAAAAATGAGCGTAAAACTCCTTGCTAAAACGAAAACAATAAAGGCCTTTACATGACCAATATATGGAAAAACCCTGGCCTCCTTCAAAACTTGAAATTATTTTCAACCTCAAAAATAACCCTGTGTGCAGCTTAGACGTGATATATTATGGAATGCTCCTATATATGAAACGATGTTGCTGCTGTAAACACAGACGTCTGAGACGGCAGCCAAAGAAAGTCCACATAACTGATTCATATGAAATTACTCATCACCAACCAGACATTATATAACTGCAGAATATCCAGACGTTAGGAGGGAGCAATTAACATCGCTGTCTCTAGTTGTCAAGTCTTAGCTAAGCGAGAATACAACTGCGAGTAAGATAGGGTACGGTTTTCATACATAGGAAGGTATGCTATTGTTATGAAATACCGAAATAAATATATAAACACATACCAGAAAACATATATCGAGGATGACAAAGCAATCATTTTCTGGGATATGCTAATGCACACCGATATAGAAGTCAGTAGTAATTGATTAGGTATTGTTATCAAGGGCTATCAAGAAACGTAGTGCCTCCTAATCGAAGTATTATTCCCAACAGACGATAATGTTATAAAAGAAACGGAGAAATTATCTAAATATAAATATCTCAAATGAAAATAACTATAATGGTGCTGAAAACTGAAACAATCTCTTGGGAATGATTATAAACGTGTACGATGAATACTTATCTGTAGAGAATTAAACGTTATAACGGTTGTGCAGAGAAGACAATAAATGAATAATTATACTTATATATATATATATGAGTGTATTTCTATATTTCTACCTGTAGTCATTAGACCTTGCCGGTTTATGTAGTGGGATAATTCTCCTAAATAATAGAAAAAAGTGATAAGCAATATAAATTGATATTGATTGCTACTTTAGGCATATATCCAGCAATATAAATTAATATTAACAACAGTTCAAGTGTTACAGGAACAATGGCAGTAAAATATATAAAAACACAGCAGTTCATATTTATTAAGTAAAGGAGTCAGTGCAGATTGAAATTAGTAATACAGTTTTTGAAAGGACCACATTGATAGGAATAAAACTTTACATCGGAATATTAATACTATGTCAGTTATTTTGAATGCAACTCGGTTGGAGCAGATAATTCCCATATAATAAAAAATGAAATAATAATTGTTTCTAGTTTTGGCACAAGGCTAACAATTACCCCAGTGCATTACTGGTACTTTATTTTATCGACTCCGTAAGGATGAAAGGCAAAATTAACCTCGGCGGAATTTGAACTCAGACCGTAAAGGGCCATATGAAAAATGAAATAGTAATTTCGTTATGGTAAAAATGTGTTTGAGCATACTTTAGGGAACTAGTAGAAGTAATTGACGCTTTCAGGGTTTTAGTCAATCATATCGGCCACAGTTTGGTACTGCTTATATTGATCTAGATTTATATTCATCGAATCACTAGTTACGGTATTTATTACAAAACCGTGTTGACAACAATAACTATAAACACCCATATCCATATGTATGTGTATATCACCATAATTAGTTTATTAATTCCTTACTAATTGTCATGATGATTTCATGCATTCTAATATATTCCAAACTAGTTATATAACATAAACAATATATGATATATGCATTTTACATCTTCCAGTATACGTTATACGGCACACTGTATATGATATGTTATATGCGATAATGGATGGTAATTATATTTTGATGAATACCTGCAGAATGAAGGACATTTGTAAACTGAATTCTCTTATAGAAGTAAATTGATATTTAACTGTTATTTACACAGTCAATATTGTTAAGAATAATTTCAATATTATTAACATTATTATTTTGTGGAAATATATGAGTGATTGGTGAATTGTGTGTATGTAGGGTATTTGGCGCCTTTATGGTTCTGAATTAGAAATACAATCGGCTGGTGATATTGATGGTGATGTAAATCGATGAAATAAATTGAAAGGAATTGAAATAAATCTTTCCGTTCATCCATTAGTTGAGCCATTAGTGAATGTATTAACATCGAACCTGCTAAATATAACATAAAATTGGACTTTATAATATATTGCACTGAAAATGATTTTAATGAAAATTTTACTCGAAACATTGTACTTGAAAATTGAACTTGAAAAATCATACTATATAAATTATATTGAAGAATGACACTTCAAAACATTTCTTTGATTACAAAAAAAAAATTATTTAAAAAACCTTGCTAAATATGGTTTCCTTATTTTATTGCTTATAAAAAATATTCTTTAATTTACGTTTCAAAGTATTAAATGTGCTTATGTTAAAAAAGAAAATGTTTAAATAATCTTTTATCCTTTTATATTTTTGAATTTTTTCTTGAATGGTCAGTTCTACCTGGCTGATATTAGTATCTAGTTTGTATAGGGTTAAACAACTGAGAGATAAATCTACCTCTAGATAGTATAAGCATGCTGCAATTAACTTTTCCGGAGAAAGGATATGAACTAATTAAGTATTAGAAGTTCAATGAATCACTTGTTAATTCCACAATGCAGCAGTGAGCCTGACCTAGTTGAGGCAACTATTTGCACAAAGATAACTGCAGGTGTTAAAGGTTTGAGCCTCTGTTATTGTATGACCCAACGATTCAACTGGCTGATCTCTCAACTCATTCGCTCAGTCACTTCACTTCATTACATGGTAAAATATAAATAACCAGAATAAAAGTTGACTTGTGTAGAATTTGAGCCAAATACACAGACAAATAAAACTAAATACTGTAAGACATTCATCCGATGCAAGGGGCTGCGCATTGAACACGTGTAACCTTATTGCACTTCTCATAGAGATTCAGTACGGCACTGTGTGGCAAGGTAGACGTACAGTCGATTTGATGGGTTTCCAAACAGTTTACGTCTACCTAATTTCATTCACACAACACGAATCTATGATAAATTATAGATGTTACAAAAGTGCTACGCGGTGGGATTGAACCTGGGACTTAATGATTGCGAAGCTGATTATATAATCATTCAGCCATGTTGCATTCACACTAAGTATAATTAAACCCGAAAAGTAAATACTACTGCCGCATCTAATACGGTTGTTGCCTTACACATACACACGTGTATTTTCATGTATGTGTGTGTGTGTGTGTGTGTGTGTGTGTGTGTGTGTGTGTGTGTGTGTGTGTGTGTGTGTGTGTTGGACCTGCGTCAGTTTCGACGGTGATTGTTCCAGTTAATTTGATCAACGGAACAGCCTACCTTTGCAATAGAAATGCAAGTTATTGATCATTCTTCAGACACGTACCCATAACGTAATTCTCAGAGACATACAGTGTTACACATTTTAACTTTCTGGACCCCCCCCCCCCAAAAAAAAAGGTTACCCGCATAAGAATTCAACTGATTGAAGACTTCATTCGTACTAACTTTAATAGATATGTGTTTATTTGTGTTTGGGAGAGGGGGAAAGAAATAGAGATAGTCAGATAGATAGATAGATAGATAGATAGATAGAGAGAGAGAGGGAGTTGTGCGAGATTCTTTCTTTAATTTGTATAGTGAGCGTGTCTTATTACTGTCGCTCGAAGGAAATTAAGTTGTCATGTCAACTACACTGGTGAACGTTGTTTAGGTATATTTTCATAAAAGCAGGGCAAATCTGGCGTGCGGTGTCTAGTTGGAGGGTAGATCACGAATATGTGTGTGTGTGGATGTGTATATATCTATGTGTATATGTGTATATATCTATGTGTACATGTATGTGTATATGTGTACATGCGTACATGTATGTCTCTCTTTGTCGGTATGTGAGTGTCTATGACCGTGCGTGAGTGCATATGTTGGTGTGTATATATGTATGTGTAGGTGTGTATGTGTCTTTGTAAGCGTGTGTATGTGTGTGTATGTCTATGTTTCTGCCTGTATCTATGTATGCATGTATTTATGTGTGTGAGAACGAAGCATGATATTTTTATGAGTATGATGTATGTGGTTAAAATTAACAGTAAGTAGGTCTTTAAGGTAGAAAATAATTAGTATGAAAGACATAACTGACACTTGACATATATCAGAGTTCAGAGAATATATGTTAGAATAAGCTACGTGAGTTGCAATTGTTTGGTTTTACAGAAAATCTCAACTGAAGCCGGGCAACTTTGATTGGAATTTCTGAAAGTCTAAGTTTGTTAAATCCACTGCCCCGAACCCCAAAATTGAGAATTAATATTTTTGACAAAGCATTTTTAACAATTTTTAAAACACCGGTTTCTTATTTCGGTACAAGGTCAGCAATTGTTTAGCCAATTCACCGCCCCTATCATCTGCTACATAATTGTTTCTAATTTGGACACAAAGCCAGCAATTTTAAAGGAAGGGAAAATTCGATTATATCGACCCCAGTACTTGTTTGGTACTTTATTTTATTGATCTCAGAAGGATGAAAGACAAAGTCAGCTTGAACTGTAACCAAATACTACGAAGCGTTTTAATCCGCGCTCTAACGATCCTAGCAATCCATCACCTCGCATAATGAAAACGTCTGCATAACGTGTTAAAATATTTTTTCCATTAATTCGAAATGTTCAAAGCTTTTTATTCTACCATTTTATAAGTACATTATTTGATACCCAGAAATAAATGATGAATATGAAATTTTGTGTGTTTTTTGAAGGCTAAAATGACTATTCTTCGATGTAATTGCTTTAGTTTCAACACACGGTATCAGATAAAGCGACTTGTCAGATAATTCCAAAATTATTATAAGTATTTAAGACAAACTAAAATATCGTTTTGCTTTTAATTGCATAGTCTTGTTTCAATACAAATACCATATCCCTCAAACCTCAGATTCGGAGGATGATCATCGTAAATTATTTTCTTATTTTCTATCGATAGTCTAACTAAATTTATATACAAGTGTAAGTTGTAAGAGATTAGAAAATTGAGTCTCACAGAATTTATAGAACAATAAAAAAAAAAAAAAAAAATGGCATAGAACAAGCGTCGACAATACTAAAAATCTAATCAACAAGTATATTTCCAGTGAAATGTAGCTGTACAGCATTTCCCCATTTCTCTTAATCCATTTGTAACAACATTTCAAATAATTTACCAGTTCAAAGCAAAGTCCATTCCTCAGATGGAACATTTAGCGGAAACTTTATTACTGTAAGTAACTAATGTCTAGACTGTAATTGCAATTTTCTGAGCAGGAAACAAGTAGCTGGATAATATGGCAACGCAGTAATGCTTCGCCATATTTGAAACAAATTGATTTGCACAAGTAGCGTTCTCACCTCTGAACTGAAGCGAATCGTAAAGAAAATAATTCTCCTTCTGTCCCAGTGTAGTTCTTCCATTATTTATTATAGGCAAATATCGGTATATATTTTGGATGTGTGTGTGTGTGTGTGTTTAAGTATGTCTGTTGTTAATATATATATATACGTTTATGTATGTAAGTTGGTAATATATATATGATGGGCTCTCACGTCGTGTATGACGTATGAGGGTTTACTAGTTTTCTCAGTTCATTCTTTATGGTTACGCCTTAAATGACACTTTAGTTCAGCAGCTGATTTACACATGAAGCCGCATTTAGTACAGAGGACAGGATTTTGAGCGGAACAGGATAGAATGATTGATCGGATCTTGGTGTTAGATCTTAAATCACGAAGATGTACCAGACGAGATATTTTAAACCTTCTTTATATCTTCATGGCAGACAATTCTCCATTTTCCATGGTCAGCAGCCAAGGCTTCAAAAGTAGCAAGAGGTATATTCACAGATGTGATTGTATTGCAGTTTGACTTTATATCTGAATAATGGTGTGCCTACATTACGTGCACTATTATGGAGTTGGCTGTATAACAGTACCTTGGGTGTGCGGTCTTGAGTCATCTGTAGTACGTGAAAGTCCGAGTTGGGATTGTATCAGAAATGACTCAATCCCACCGATATTGCATCTCAGGAAGAGATCGGTATTGGAGATTCTATCATAAAGTGCAAAATCACAGACAGAGCGAATACAATATTTATGGAAGACACCAAGCTTATAAATGTGGATGCGATAAAGTGTCTATGACTCTGAGCCATATAAGAGTATTTTCAGTACCACTGTATAATATACAGCAACTTTCATTTTCTGGTATACACCTCATAGACGATGAGTTGCTTTAGAGATGTGATTGACGATCTCATCATGCTGCTCTTTCTAACATGACAGATGTCCACGTACGGCTCTTTTACTGGATCATGATTAAGTATGTTGCTGGTAAATATTATCGTTTATCATATAACATATGAACACTTAGACTAAATTTACTACTAAACCCCGCGATCAAGTAGATACATAGCAGAGGGACGCTCTGTTGATGCTCAGTTGACGCTTAACCTGTTAGAATTAATAGCACAATCTCCTTTAAATCACGGCCTTTCGTTTTGTCAAAGAAAAGGACACATTAAATAACGTAATTATAGTCCTAAAAATGAAGGATTGTCGCGGAGGATCCTGCACTTACAAAACAAACAGCAAATATTGAACAATCATATATACAGAACACGAATCAACATTACATACCGTGATTGCCTTATCATGGTTCAGGCTCACAGTTGAATGCACCAAATACAGAATGTAACAAAATAAAGAACACATGTGTGAGAAGCTTTGTCGGTTGTATGGAATTTAAAAACATATGTTTGAGATAGTAAATATATATATAACAAAAGATACGTGGTAACGTGAAATACATGCATAACATAGGATCTGAAATCCTGATGGAGTCGTAGAAGCGCTGTCGTGATATATGGTATGTGTTGAACATTTTAAAAACCTGATGGAACCCATCTCTTTCCAGATTTGAACACAACTGAGTTTTCTGAGAGAGAGAGAGAGAGAGAGAGAGAGAGAGAGAGAGAGAGAGAGAGAAGAAGAAGAAGAAGAAGAAGAAGAAGAAGAAGAAGAAGAAGAAGAAGAAGAAGAAGAGAAAGAGTGAAATAGGGGCAGAGAGAAATAGATGAGAAATACGAAGAATCGACCACAGTACGCGATTGGTCCTTATTTATCGACCTCAAAACAATGAAAGGAAAAGTTGCGCTCGGCAAGATTTGAACTGATAGTGCAGAGAGCAATGCATTCTATCCAACGTTCTAACTCGTCTACCACTTCACCACCATAAGCCTGAAATAGGAAACCGTAAAAAAAAAATCTTAAAAACTATAATTAAGCTGTTTGCACCAAAGATATGGTTAGGCGATTTAATATAATTTCACACAAATTATTTCCAGGCACTCAAAATGTATTGGTGAAGTTGGTGTTGATATATTTAATGTGGCAAGCACAATAAACTTAATATATCCAAAATATACCCGTACTTAGCGAAGGTGTGTGGCCTTGTAGTTAGAATGTTAGACACACGATCGCATGTCCGTAGGTTTGATCTCGAAGCTGATGAAATTTTCCTTGAACAGGGAACTAAATTTCACGAGTACCAGCAACAGCATAACGTTTTAACAGAGAGAATGTATGTTTATATATGTATATTATTTAAAGTGAGTATGTTGGAACGTACCCTTGACACACAGGCTCAAAGGAACTATTATCTACGATTCAGTTTATGTTGAGCAAAAAGAAATATATAATATTTTCGACGTTGATATTGAGCACACTTTCCAAGTGTCTGTAAACAGAAATGTATACACGCGCACGCATATATATATATACACACACATATATATATATATAAAATTAGAATTGGTGCTCTGAAATAGCGATATATATATATGAATGTATATATAGTGTATTTTGCAATACACCTTATGCGTAATTAAAAGCATTTCGAAGACCTTACGCTATTGCTTTAGAGTAGTGACAGTCTCACTTACTTTAAATTTTCAGCAAACAGGGGAGATAAAGCTGACAGAGATCTGTTTCGTACTGATTGCTACTTATCAAAGCCAAGTACTCCACCTGTTTGCTGAAAAGCATGAATGTTTGATTCTTATAGAATTCTAGTAATAATCAGGAACTGATTATACAGAGCGGTTGCCGGCCAGGCAGAAATTGAAAATTAGAATTGGTGCTCTGAAATAGCGATATATATATGAATGTATATATAGTGTATTTTGCAATATACTGTATGCTAAGTTAAAAGCATTTCGAAGACCTTACGCTATTGTTTTAGAGTAGTGACAGTCTCACTTACTTTAAATTTTCAGCAGTCAGGGGAGATAAAGCTAACAGAGCTCTGTTTCGTACTGATTAGTACTTATCAAAGCCCAAATCATGAATGTTTGATTCTTATAGCTCTGTCAGCTTTATCTCCCCTGTTTGCTGAAAATTTAAAGTAAGTGAGACTGTCACTACTCTAAAACAATAGCGTAAGGTCTTTGAAATGCTTTTAATTTAGCATACAGTGTATTGCAAAATACACTATATATACATTCATATATATATAGCTATTTCAGAGCGTCAATTCTAATTTTAAATTTCTGCTTGACCGGCAACCGCTCTGTATAATCAGTTCCTGATTATTACTAGAATTCTATAAGAATCAACCATTCATGATTTTCAGCAAGCAGGTGGAGTACTTGGTTTTGATAAGTATCAATCAGTACGAAACAGAGCTCTGTCAGCTGTATCTCTCCTGTTTGCTGAAAATGTAAAGTAAGTGAGACTGTCACTACTTTAAAACAATAGCGTAAGGTCTTCGAAATGCTTTTAATTTAGCATAAGGTGTATTGCAAAATACACTATATATACATTTATATATATATTTAAAACAATGGAATATTAGATTTAGTAATTTATGAATACGCAATAGCTGTTATTTTCATATTTCGCCGTATTCCTGTAGCTTTGTTATTAATACAATTCCACTGCAGCCGTGGGGAATTATTTTCTAGTGAGTTTTTATGAGTTTCTGGGTTTATTTCTTTATACTCTCTATTTATCTCATTTTTTTTCCTGTTTTCTTTTGAAAGTAAATACTAACTTGTGAGACCTGTAAAACTATAAACTAATTTTCAGTTACAAGGGAATTCCGTCAATGACTAGGTTGCCATGAGGCCACGAAAAGTTTGACACCCTAACAAATAAGCGAAAGTACATATATCAGATTGTGTGCTTTTCTTAAACGTATAAAATATCTCTTCCATGATGTACTTACTTCAGTTTCAACACACAATCTTAGATCATGTCACATCAAACAATTAAACCTCGCAGTATTGAGTGAATATCATCGGTGAACAATTAATGAATCTTGCAACATCTGTCACTCGCCACTAACAAAGCTGTGACTGTTTTACGATACAAAAGGAGAATTTTGTTTCCTTTCAAAGCGGGTCTCTTATGTATTTATTATACATAAATACACAGATACACGCATACACATTCACATATATATATATATGACTGGATAACATCCATTTGCTCAGCTGGTCCCACTTGGAGATCCATCCGGATCAATTGGAGAGGGTTGCTTCTGACAGGACCCGCTGCAAGACGTGATTGACGAATCTGCCCCTAGGACCCTTCCAGGAAAAATGGAATAAGTGAAGAAGAAGAAGATAATATGGAGAGAAGAAAGAGGAGGGGAGAAGCTAACTCTATACCCATGGCTGAGCGATATCTCTTCGCAATATTGAGGTCACATAGAAGCCACCGAGAGAAACATTGATAATTTACCGATTAAAGAGACCCTTCTTATCAAGAGGTAAAAACCTAGTGTTAACAACAGATATGAAATACATGGGGAGTCACCTGGCTACTGTGACGTGTTTGGTCATTTCTCTATTGAACGACATTTACGGGTAACCAGTCACACAAAAAGGGCAACTTAACTCTCCGACTTTTCTTTATTTGATGTAAATGTTCTAACCTAGAAATAAACTGAAATATTGGGTAAAAACTATTGTTACTTTATATTTCCTATGAAGTATTGGCTATCTAAATGCATTCTTAATTACATATTCCACAATACTTCATATGGACTACACGGCTTAATATATATATGCATATAAGATCGTGAGTTTAAGCCGAGGCGGCGCGTTGCGTTCTGAGCAAGATTCATTATTCTACGTTGCTTAAGCTAACATAAATGAGTTTTACCAGTGTCAATCTGAATCTCCCTGAGAACTCTGTTAAAGTCATATATTTCTGTAGAAAGTTCAGCAAATTGTGCATTAATTTCACAAACAGGCTCTTCCGTTGTTCGAACAACTGATATACACATCGTCGGTGCCACCGGAGGTCCAACACACAGTTCTAATATTGCTCATATTGTTGTTGCTTTTGTTATTGGTGCTGTTCCTATTGTTGTTCAGTGATGGCGGTAGATTGGCAGAATCATTGAAGTATTGAAAATAATTGTTTCTACTTTAGGCACAAGGCCAGCAATTACCCAGTGCATTACTGGTACTTTATTTTATCGACCTCGTAAGGATGAAAGGCAAAGTAAACCTCGGCGGGATTTGAACTCAGAGCGTAAAGGGACGTAACTATGCTGGAAAGCATGGCGTCCGACCCTCTACCGATACTGCCAATCCACCGCCCTGAAAATAATGCCTTAAGATATATATATTCCCGCTCTTTTCGCCCTGAGTTTTAAATCTTGCCGAGGTTAACATTACCTCTTAACATTCTGGGATCGACTTTCCCTTCCCCAGAAATCATTGATGTTGCTCATTTCCAGGTCAATCCTGTTTCGGCAGATTGTGATTAAAGGCATTCCGGTCGTGACCGTCTCGTCGGTTTACCACTATTGTAGGAAATTCACGGCTACATTATCCAACGCATTTTCTTTTAAGAAGGTAGTTTGGGATTTGAGAGAGTTTTAACTACTATTTCTAACATATCGAGAGAACACATAGAACATTTGTTGATTGTTGGAAGTAGTACTACTCAGCCAATGGGGGTGGTTTTGTTGGAAGTGTTGATGGTGGTGATGGTGTTGTTGTTAGTGTTGGTGATAGTGCTGAAAGTAACATTTTAAGCATTCCTCATATCATGGAATAAGTGGTCGAAATGGTGCTAGAGGGAGTGGTAATGTAAAGATGGCAATAAAGACTATTGTAGGGACAGTTCTTGATGTGGTAATGAAGGTAAGGATTAAGGGGATAGGTGAAGTGCCAGTATAAGTGGTGGCAGAGATGGTGGTAAAAGTTGTGGTGAAGATGGTGCCAAAGACAATGGTAAGAGTAGTGGTAGTGGTGGTAATACAGATGATGATAGAGATAATGGTAATAGTTGTAATATGGGTGATAGTAGAGTGGTGGTGAGCAGTAGTGATAGAGGTGGTTGCAGATGTGACACAGGTAACGATGACGGTGGTAGTTGCTATAGTATTGGTAGTTGTGATAGTAACGACGGTGGTGGTCGTAGTGGTGGTGGTATGCTAGTGGCTGAAGAATTCTTAGCTATCAGTGGGACGGGGATAACGAGGATCCTGACGACGGCGACAATGATGGTATTTATGGTTGCGGTGGTGGAATGTTTGTGTTGCTATGCTGGAGATTTACATTGATTATGGTTGTAAGGATGATGATAATGATGATGATGATGATGATGATGATGATAATGATGATAATGATAATAATGATGATGATGATCATGATGATGATGATGATAAGGAAGAGGGGGATAAAAAGATGACATTTATGAAGAGGTTGGTAATGGGGCAGTAGTAGGTGATGTGGTGGTTGTGTTAGATATGGTGTCAGTGGCTTGGTAGTTGTAGTGGCGGACATAATAGTGGTGGAGGTGGTGGTAGTGGTGGAGGTGGTGGTAGTGGCGGACATAATAGTGGTGGAGGTGTTGGTAGTGGTGGAGGTGGTGGTAGTGGCGGACATAATAGTGGTGGAGGTGGTGGTAGTGGTGGAGGTGTTGGTAGTGGTGGAGGTGGTGGTAGTGGCGGACATAATAGTGGTGGAGGTGTTGGTAGTGGTGGAGGTGTTGGTAGTGGTGGAGGTGGTGGTAGTGGCGGACATAATAGTGGTGGAGGTGTTGGTAGTGGTGGAGGTGTTGGTAGTGGTGGAGGTGGTGGTAGTGGCGGACATAATAGTGGTGGAGGTGTTGGTAGTGGTGGAGGTGGTGGTAGTGGTGGAGGTGTTGGTAGTGGTGGTGGTGTTGGTAGTGGTGGAGGTGGTGGTAGTGGTGGAGGTGTTGGTAGTGGTGGTGGTGTTGGTAGTGGTGGAGGTGGTGGTAGTGGTGGAGGTGGTGGTAGTGGTGGAGGTGTTGGTAGTGGTGGTGGTAGTGGTGGAGGTGTTGGTAGTGGTGGTGGTGTTGGTAGTGGTGGTGGTGTTGGTAGTGGTGGTGGTGTTGGTAGTGGTGGAGGTGTTGGTAGTGGTGGTGGTGTTGGTAGTGGTGGTGGTGTTGGTAGTGGTGGAGGTGTTGGTAGTGGTGGAGGTGTTGGTAGTGTTAGTGGTGTTGGTAGTGGTGGAGGTGGTGGTAGTGGTGGAGGTGTTGGTAGTGGTGGTGGTGTTGGTAGTGGTGGAGGTGGTGGTAGTGGTGGAGGTGTTGGTAGTGGTGGTGGTGTTGGTAGTGGTGGAGGTGGTGGTAGTGGTGGAGGTGGTGGTAGTGGTGGAGGTGTTGGTAGTGGTGGTGGTGTTGGTAGTGGTGGAGGTGTTGGTAGTGGTGGTGGTGTTAGTAGTGGTGGTAGTGTTGGTGGTTGTGGAGGTGTTGGTTGTGGTGGTGGTGTTGGTTGTGGCGGAGGTGTTGGTAATGGTGGAGGTGTTGGTAGTGGTGGTGGTGTTGTTAGTGGTGGTGATGTTGGTTGTGGCGGAGGTGTTGGTATTGGTGGAGGTGTTGGTAGTGGTGGTGGTGTTGGTTGTGGTGGTGGTGTTGGTAGTGGTGGAGGTGTTGGTAGTGGTGGAGGTGTTGGTAGTGGTGGAGGTGTTGGTTGTGGCGGAGGTGTTGTTAGTGGTGGTGGTGTTGGTTGTGGCGGAGGTGTTGGTAGTGTCGGTGGTGTTGGTAGTGGTGGTGGTGTTGGTAGTGGTGGTGGTGTTGGTAGTGGTGGTGGTGTTGGTAGTGGTGGTGGTGTTGGTTGTGGTGATGGTGTTGGTAGTGGTGGAGGTGTTGGTAGAGGTGGAGGTGTTGGTAGTGGTGGAGGTGTTGGTTGTGGCGGAGGTGTTGTTAGTGGTGGTGGTGTTGGTTGTGGCGGAGGTGTTGGTAGTGGCGGTGGTGTTGGTAGTGGTGGTGGTGTTGGTAGTGGTGGTGGTGTTGGTAGTGGTGGTGGTGTTGGTAGTGGTGGTGGTGTTGGTAGTGGTGGTGGTGTTGGTAGTGGTGGTGGTGTTGGTAGTGGTGGTGGTGTTGGTAGTGGTGGAGGTGTTGGTAGTGGCGGAGGTGTTGGTAGTGGTGGAGGTGTTGGTAGTGGTGGAGGTGTTGGTAGTGGTGGTGGTGTTGGTAGTGGTGGAGGTGTTGGTAGTGGTGGTGTTGGTAGTGGTGGTGGTGTTGGTAGAGGTGGTGTTGGTAGTGGTGGTGTTGGTAGTGGTGGTGGTGTTGATAGTGGTGGTGGTGTTGGTTATGGTGGAGGTGTTGGTAGTGGCGGAGGTGTTGATAATGGTGGTGGTGTTGGTAGTGGTGGTGGTGTTGATAGTGGTGGTGTTGGTAGTGGCGGACGTAATAGTGGTGGAGGTGTTGGTAGTGGTGGTGTTGGTAGTGGTGGAGGTGTTGGTGGTGGTGGTGGTGTGGGTAGTGGTGGTGGTGTTGGTAGTGGTGGAGGTGTTGGTAGTGGTGGTGTTGGTAGTGGTGGAGGTGTTGGTGGTGGTGGTGGTGTGGGTAGTGGTGGTGGTGTTGGTAGTGGTGGAGGTGTTGGTAGTGGTGGTGTTGGTAGTGTTGGAGGTGTTGGTAGTGGTGGTGTTGGTCGTGGTGTTGGTAGTGGTGGTGTTGGTAGTGGTGGTGGTGTTGGTAGTGGTGGAGGTGTTGGTAGTGGCGGAGGTGTTGATAATGGTGGTGGTGTTGGTAGTGGTGGTGGTGTTGATAGTGGTGGTGGTGATGGTAGTGGTGGTGGTGTTGGTAGTGGTGGTGTTGGTAGTGGTGGTGGTGTTGGTAGTGGTGGAGGTGTTGGTAGTGGTGGTGGTGTTGGTAGTGGTGGAGGTGTTGGTGGTGGTGGTGGTGTTGGTAGTCGTGGTGGTGTTGGTAGTGTTGGTTGTGTTGGTAGTGGTGGAGGTGTTGGTAGTGATGGTGGTGTTGGTAGTGGTGGTGGTGTTGGTAGTGGTGGTGGTGTTGGTAGTGGTGGTGGTGTTGGTAGTGGTGACGATGTTAGTAGTGGTGGTGGTGTTGGTAGTGGTGGTTGTGTTGGTAGTGGTGGTGGTGTTGGTAGTGGCGGTGGTGTTGGTAGTGGAGGTGATGTTGGTAGTGGTGGTGGTGTTAGTAGTGGTGGAGATGTTGGTAGTGGTGGAGGTGGTGGTAGTGGTGGAGGTGTTGGTAGTGGTGGAGGTGTTGGTAGTGGTGGAGGTGTTGGTAGTGGTGGAGGTGTTGGTAGTGGTGGAGGTGGTGGTAGTGGTGGAGTTGTTGGTAGTGGTGGACGTGTTGGTAGTGGTGGAGGTGTTGGTAGTGGTGGAGGTGTTGGTAGTGGTGGACATAATAGTGGTGGTGGTGTTGGTAGTGGTGGAGGTGTTGGTAGTGGTGGTGGTGTTAGTAGTGGTGGAGGTGTTGGTAGTGGTGGTGGTGTTAGTAGTGGTGGTGGTGTTGGTAGTGGTGGTGGTGTTAGTAGTGGTGGGGGTGGGGGTAGTGGTGGTGGTGTTAGTAGTGGTGGTGGTGTTAGTAGTGGTGGTGGTGTTAGTAGTGGTGGTGGTGTTGGTAGTGGTGGTGGTGTTAGTAGTGGTGGAGGTGTTGGTAGTGGTGTTGGTGTTAGTAGTAGTGGAGGTGTTGGTAGTGGTGGTGGTGTTAGTAGTGGTGGTGGTGTTAGTAGTGGTGGTGGTGTTAGTAGTGGTGGTGGTGTTGGTAGTGGTGGTGGTGTTAGTAGTGGTGGTGGTGTTGGTAGTGGTGGTGGTGTTAGTAGTGGTGGTGGTGTTGGTAGTGGTGGACATAATAGTGGTGGTGGTGTTGGTAGTGGTGGAGGTGTTGGTAGTGTTAGTGGTGTTGGTAGTGGTGGTGGTGTTAGTAGTGGTGGAGGTGTTGGTAGTGGTGGAGGTGTTGGTAGTGGTGGTGGTGTTGGTAGTGGTGGAGGTGTTGGTAGTGGTGGAGGTGTTGGTAGTGGTGATGTTGGTAGAGGTGGAGGTGTTGGTGGTTGTGGAGGTGTTGGTTGTGGTGGTGGTGTTGGTAGTGGTGGAGGTGTTGGTAGTGGTGGAGGTGTTGGTAGTGGTGGTGGTGTTGGTAGTGGTGGTGGTGTTGGTAGTGGTGGTGGTGTTGGTAGTGGTGGTGGTGTTGGTAGTGGTGGAGGTGTTGGTAGTGGTGGTGGTGTTGGTAGTGGTGGTGGTGTTGGTAGTGGTGGTGGTGTTGGTAGTGGTGGAGGTGTTGGTAGTGGTGGAGGTGTTGGTAGTGTTAGTGGTGTTGGAAGTGGTGGTGGTGTAGTGGGTGGTAGTGTTGGTGGTTGTGGTGGTGTTGGTTGTGGTGGTGGTGTTGGTTGTGGGGAGGTGTTGGTAGTGGTGGTGGTGGTGTGGTGGTGGTGGTGGGTTGGTGGTGGTGGTGGTGGTGGTGGTGGTGGTGGTGGGTGGTGGGTGTTGGTAGTGGTGGAGGTGTTGGTAGTGGGTGGTGGTGTTGGTTGTGGGGTGGTGTGGTAGTGGTGGAGGTGTTGGTAGTGGTGGTGGTGTGGTAGTGGTGGTGGTGTTGGTAGTGGCGGTGGTGTTGGTAGTGGTGGTGTTGGTAGTGGTGGTGGTGTTGTTAGTGGTGGTGGTGTTGGTTGTGGCGGAGGTGTTGGTAGTGGCGGTGGTGTTGGTAGTGGTGGTGGTGTTGGTAGTGGTGGTGGTGTTGGTAGTGGTGGTGGTGTTGGTAGTGGTGGTGGTGTTGGTAGTGGTGGTGGTGTTGGTAGTGGTGGTGGTGTTGGTAGTGGTGGAGGTGTTGGTAGTGGTGGAGGTGTTGGTAGTGGTGGTGGTGTTGGTTGTGGGGGTGGTGTTGGTAGTGGCGGTGGTGTTGGTAGTGGTGGAGGTGTTGGTAGTGGTGGTGGTGTTGTTAGTGGTGGTGGTGTTGGTAGTGGTGGTGTTGGTAGTGGTGGTGGGGTTGGTGGTGGTGGTGGTGTGGGTAGTGGTGGTGGTGTGGTGGTGGTGGGTGTTGGTAGTGGGGTGGTGGTGGTGTGGTGGTGGTGTTGGTAGTGGTGGAGGTGTTGGTAGTGGTGGTGGGTTGGTAGTGGTGGTGGTGTTGGTAGTGGTGGTGGTTGGTAGTGGTGGTGGTGTTGGTAGTGGTGGTGGGTTGGTAGTGGTGGTGGTGTTGGTAGTGGTGGTGGTGTTGGTAGTGGTGGTGGTGTGGTGGAGGGTTGGTAGGGTGGGGTGTTGGTAGTGGTGGTGTTGGTAGTGGTGGTGGGTGGTGGTGTGGTAGTGGTGGTGTTGGTAGTGTTGGAGGTGTTGGTAGTGGGTGTTGGTCGTGGTGTTGGTAGTGGTGGTGTTGGTAGTGGTGGTGGTGTTGGTAGTGGTGGAGGTGTTGGTTATGGTGGAGGTGTTGGTAGTGGTGGAGGTGTTGGTTATGGTGGAGGTGTTGGTAGTGGCGGAGGTGTTGATAATGGTGGTGGTGTTGGTAGTGGCGGACGTAATAGTGGTGGAGGTGTTGGTAGTGGTGGTGTTGGTAGTGGTGGAGGTGTTGGTGGTGGTGGTGTGGGTAGTGGTGGTGGTGTTGGTAGTGGTGGAGGTGTTGGTAGTGGTGGTGTTGGTAGTGGTGGAGGTGTTGGTGGTGGTGGTGGTGTGGGTAGTGGTGGTGGTGTTGGTAGTGGTGGAGGTGTTGGTAGTGGTGGTGTTGGTAGTGTTGGAGGTGTTGGTAGTGGTGGTGTTGGTCGTGGTGTTGGTAGTGGTGGTGTTGGTAGTGGTGGTGGTGTTGGTAGTGGTGGAGGTGTTGGTAGTGGCGGAGGTGTTGATAATGGTGGTGGTGTTGGTTATGGTGGTGGTGTTGATAGTGGTGGTGGTGTTGGTAGTGGTGGTGGTGTTGGTAGTGGTGATGTTGGTAGTGGTGGTGGTGTTGGTAGTGGTGGAGGTGTTGGTAGTGGTGGTGGTGTTGGTAGTGGTGGAGGTGTTGGTGGTGGTGGTGGTGTTGGTAGTCGTGGTGGTGTTGGTAGTGTTGGTTGTGTTGGTAGTGGTGGAGGTGTTGGTAGTGATGGTGGTGTTGGTAGTGGTGGAGGTGTTGGTAGTGGTGGTGGTGTTGGTAGTGGTGGTGGTGTTGGTAGTGGTGACGATGTTGGTAGTGGTGGTGGTGTTGGTAGTGGTGGTTGTGTTGGTAGTGGTGGTGGTGTTGGTAGTGGCGGTGGTGTTGGTAGTGGAGGTGATGTTGGTAGTGGTGGTGGTGTTAGTAGTGGTGGAGATGTTGGTAGTGGTGGAGGTGGTGGTAGTGGTGGAGGTGTTGGTAGTGGTGGAGGTGTTGGTAGTGGTGGAGGTGTTGGTAGTGGTGGAGGTGTTGGTAGTGGTGGAGGTGGTGGTAGTGGTGGAGTTGTTGGTAGTGGTGGACGTGTTGGTAGTGGTGGAGGTGTTGGTAGTGGTGGAGGTGTTGGTAGTGGTGGACATAATAGTGGTGGTGGTGTTGGTAGTGGTGGAGGTGTTGGTAGTGGTGGTGGTGTTAGTAGTGGTGGAGGTGTTGGTAGTGGTGGACATAATAGTGGTGGTGGTGTTGGTAGTGGTGGTGGTGTTAGTAGTGGTGGTGGTGTTGGTAGTGGTGGAGGTGTTGGTAGTGGTGGTGGTGTTGGTAGTGGTGGTGGTGTTGGTAATGGTGGAGGTGTTCGTAGTGGTGGTGGTGTTAGTAGTGGTGGTGGTGTTGGTAGTGGTGGTTGTGTTGGTAGTGGTGGAGGTGTTGGTAGTGGTGGAGGTGTTGGTAGTGGTGGTGGTGTTAGTAGTGGTGGTGGTGTTAGTAGTGGTGGTGGTGTTGGTAGTGGTGGTGGTGTTGGTAGTGGTGGAGGTGTTGGTAGTGGTGGTGGTGTTGGTAGTGGTGGTGGTGTTGGTTGTGGTGGTGGTGTTGGTAGTGGTGGAGGTGTTGGTAGTGGTGGAGGTGTTGGTAGTGGTGGTGGTGTTAGTAGTGGTGGAGGTGTTGGTAGTGGTGGTGGTGTTAGTAGTGGTGGTGGTGTTGGTAGTGGTGGTTGTGTTGGTAGTGGTGGAGGTGTTGGTAGTGGTGGTGGTGTTAGTAGTGGTGGTGGTGTTAGTAGTGGTGGCGGTGTTAGTAGTGGTGGTGGTGTTGGTAGTGGTGGTGGTGTTAGTAGTGGTGGAGGTGTTGGTAGTGGTGGTGGTGTTAGTAGTGGTGGAGGTGTTGGTAGTGGTGGTGGTGTTAGTAGTGGTGGTGGTGTTAGTAGTGGTGGTGGTGTTAGTAGTGGTGGTGGTGTTGGTAGTGGTGGTGGTGTTAGTAGTGGTGGTGGTGTTGGTAGTGGTGGTGGTGTTAGTAGTGGTGGTGGTGTTGGTAGTGGTGGACATAATAGTGGTGGTGGTGTTGGTAGTGGTGGAGGTGTTGGTAGTGTTAGTGGTGTTGGTAGTGGTGGTGGTGTTAGTAGTGTTGGAGGTGTTGGTAGTGGTGGAGGTGTTGGTAGTGGTGGTGGTGTTGGTAGTGGTGGAGGTGTTGGTAATGGTGGAGGTGTTGGTAGTGGTGATGTTGGTAGAGGTGGAGGTGTTGGTGATTGTGGAGGTGTTGGTTGTGGTGGTGGTGTTGGTAGTGGTGGAGGTGTTGGTAGTGGTGGAGGTGTTGGTGGTTGTGGAGGTGTTGGTTGTGGTGGTGGTGTTGGTAGTTGTGGAGGTGTTGGTAGTGGTGGAGGTGGTGGTCGTGGTGGAGGTGTTGGTAGTGGTGTTGGTGTTGGTAGTGGTGGAGGTGTTGGTTGTGGCGGAGGTGTTGGTAATGGTGGTGTTGGTGGTAGTGGTGGATGTGTTGGTAGTGGCGGACATAATAGTGGTGGAGGTGTTGGTAGTGGTGGAGGTGTTGGTAGTGGTGGACGCGTTGGTAGTGGTGGAGGTGTTGGTAGTGGTGGTGTTGGTAGTGGTGGTGGTGTTGGTAGTGGTGGAGGTGTTGGTAGTGGCGGAGGTGTTGGTAGTGGTGGTGGTGTTGGTAGTGGTGGTGGTGTTGATAGTGGTGGTGGTGTTGGTAGTGGTGGTGGTGTTGGTAGTGGTGGTGGTGTTGGTAGTGGCGGTGGTGTTGGTAGTGGTGGTGGTGTTGGTAGTGGTGGTGGTGTTGGTAGTGGCGGTGGTGTTGGTAGTGGTGGTGTTCGTAGTGGTGGTGGTGTTGGTAGAGGTGGTGTTGGTAGTGGTGGAGGTGTTGGTAGTGTCGGTGGTGTTGGTAGTGGTGGTGGTGTTGGTAGTGGTGGTGTTGGTAGTGGTGGAGGTGTTGGTAGTGGCGGAGGTGTTGGTAGTGGTGGTTGTGTTGGTAGTGGTGGTGGTGTTGATAGTGGTGGTGGTGTTGGTAGTGGTTGTGGTGTTGGTAGTGGTGGTGGTGTTGGTAGTGGTGGAGGTGTTGGTAGTGGTGGAGGTGTTGGTAGTGGTGGTGGTGTTGGTAGTGGTGGTGGTGTTGATAGTGGTGGTGGTGTTGGTAGTGGTGGTGGTGTTGGTAGTGGTGGTGGTGTTGGTAGTGGCGGTGGTGTTGGTAGTGGTGGTGGTGTTGGTAGTGGTGGTGGTGTTGGTAGTGGCGGTGGTGTTGGTAGTGGTGGTGGTGTTGGTAGTGGTGGTGTTGGTAGTGGTGGAGGTGTTGGTAGTGTCGGTGGTGTTGGTAGTGGTGGTGGTGTTGGTAGTGGTGGTGGTGTTGGTTGTGGTGGTGGTGTTGGTAGTGGTGGTGGTGTTGGTAGTGGTGGTGTTGGTAGTGGTGGAGGTGTTGGTAGTGGCGGTGGTGTTGGTAGTGGTGGTGGTGTTGGTTGTGGTGGTGGTGTTGGTAGTGGTGGTGGTGTTGGTAGTGGTGGTGTTGGTAGTGGTGGAGGTGTTGGTAGTGGCGGTGGTGTTGGTAGTGGTGGTGTTGGTAGTGGTGGAGGTGTTGGTAGTGGCGGTGGTGTTGGTAGTGGTGGTGGTGTTGGTAGTGGTGGTGGTGTTGGTAGTGTTGGTGGTGTTGGTTGTGGTGGTGGTGTTGGTAGTGGTGGTGGTGTTGGTAGTGGTGGTGTTGGTAGTGGTGGAGGTGTTGGTAGTGGCGGTGGTGTTGGTAGTGGTGGTGGTGTTGGTAGTGGTGGTGGTGTTGGTAGTGGTGGTGGTGTTGGTAGTGGCGGTGGTGTTGGTAGTGGTGGTGGTGTTGGTAGTGGTGGTGTTGGTAGTGGTGGAGGTGTTGGTAGTGGTGGTGGTGTTGGTAGTGGTGGTGGTGTTGGTAGTGGTGGTGGTGTTGGTAGTGGTGGAGGTGTTGGTAGTGGTGGAGGTGTTGGTAGTGGTGGAGGTGTTGGTAGTGGTGGTGGCGTTGGTAGTGGTGCTGGTGTTGGTAGTGGTGGAGGTGTTGGTAGTGGTGGTGGTGTTGGTAGTGGTGGTGGTGTTGGTAGTGGCGGTGGTGTTGGTAGTGGTGGTGGTGTTGGTAGTGGTGGTGTTGGTAGTGGTGGAGGTGTTGGTAGTGGTGGTGGTGTTGGTAGTGGTGGTGGTGTTGGTAGTGGTGGTGGTGTTGGTAGTGGTGGAGGTGTTGGTAGTGGTGGAGGTGTTGGTAGTGGTGGTGGCGTTGGTAGTGGTGCTGGTGTTGGTAGTGGTGGAGGTGTTGGTAGTGGTGGTGGTTGTGTTGGCAATCGTGGAGTGTTGGTTGTGGTGGTGGTGTTGGTAGTGGTGGTGTTGGTAGTGGAGGTGGTCGTGTTGTTAACGGTGGAGGTGTTGGTAGTGGTGGAGGTGTTGGTAGTGTTGGTAGTGGTGGTGGTTGTGTTGGCAATGGTGTAGTGTTGGTTGTGGTGGTGGTGTTGGTAGTGGTGGAGGTTTTGGTAGTGGTGGTGGTTGTGTTGGCAATGGTGGAGGTATTGGTTGTGGTGGAGGTGTTGGCAGTGGTGTTGGTGATAACGGACGGAGATGATGTTATCGGTAGTAGTAAGAGAGTAAGTGGTAGGTGTAACGGTAGTAGTAGAGGAGGTGGGGTGGCAGTTACGACAATGGCGTTGCAGTGTTATACATCTCACTTACTTCCCTTCCTCTTGTCAGTTGTCTGTACTATTGTTACGGTTTTTATTGTTTTTGTTCTTTATGCTTCTTTTAACTCTTCTCCTGTTGCTGCCGCTGTTATTTGTTGTTGTTGCAGCTACTTGTGCAGCTTCTACTGCTGTTATTGCAACTGCTGCACTTATTGATGTCATTGCAATATCTGCTGCCGTTGCGTCTGATACTTCAGTGATGTCTACAGCTGTTGCTTATCAAATTCATGTTCGTCAGGTTGTTGTTGTTGCTGCTCTTGTGTGGTTGTAGCATGGCCAAATGTTTAAAAGGTTTGCCCCGCAATTATAAAAATAGCAATCAGGTATCTTACGTGGTACACCCTATTGAGGTGGTTCCCAAACAGTGCGCTGTGTGTGGCACCGGCAATTAAAAAATATAATTTAAGCCTTTAGAAAATCTATTATAATGCTCGGTTGATTCAGCATGACCGAAGAGTTAAGAGGTTAGTTTCAATCCCACTATTTGGCATCTTGAACAAATGTCGTTTAACATAGCTTCAGTTCGACCCCCCAATATTTGAATGAAACTGGGTTTACAGAAATTGTTTGAAAGCCCGTTGCATTCATCGTGTCTAATTCAAAAGACCAATCCTGCCGCACACTCTCATTCTGAATCTCTCTGAGAATTACATTAAGGTTACACGTGCCTGTGTCATGCTCAGTCCTTACCAATTTACATGTTAATTTCTCCAGTAGGGGGTTGCGTTGATCGAATAACAAGAACATTCATCGTCGAAACCGATGGAGGTTCACTTCCATCTTTCTTGTTATTGTTTAGCCCTTGGTAAATCCTGATCACCAAAGAATTCGAGATCGACAACTCAAGGGTCGATGGGACGACCAAGTGGGTCAAAAGAACTTAGAGGGCTATAACTTAAACATTTGTATAAGAAATCAATATACATAAAACTATAAAATACACGTTGCTTATACATGTTTTATATATAAATCAAAATGCTTTCGTTCATACATAACTGCACCGTGAAAATGGCTTGGTGGCTTAATAACTAAAAAACAATAAACAAGAAAAATGGACATGTGTGAGACATAGTTTGCCACAGTAATCTTCCTTCATCGTAGCCCTCAGACAACACCATCTTAAGAAAAATACTCCTCCATTATACTACAGACAAATATATACACATAGTCACAAAATAGCAATATAAAGATCAATAAATTCAATAATCACAAAACATATTCAAATGGTGTGCCGCTGTTGTGTTTGTTACGAGGAGGGCCAGCGCTACTATTAAGGCTACTAGGTAGCCACCTAGGACGAAACCTCAGTGCGGTTCATTATTGGACCTTAAAGTATCACAGTTTTATTTAAAAAAATTATAGAATCAACTTCAATATATAATAATTTCCCGCGATTAATAAATAAATTAATAATGTAGAAGCACTGTGGAAATATCCAGAGGTGGAGAGAGTCGTATGGTATTATAAGCTGCCACATGAGTAGAGAACCGAAGATTATAGTGCCCAAATGTCAATTGTTAGTCGATAGAGCGTAATTTGTGGAGAATTTTCCTACCGATTTCAGTAGATCGAACGACACGTATACCCATATTATTAGAATGTGCGCAAATTATAAGGATGTTTTTGTGTTTAGGTTGGAAAGATACGGTATGTGTGCAGATTGTAAATGTTTTATGCAACTTGCAAAGTTTGTACGCAGGCTGTAAGGATGCCATATGTGTACAAATTCTAAGAATTTGGGATGTGTACAGAGTGAAAAGATGTATGTGTGCAACGTTTAAGGACGTGATGTCTGTTGCAGATGTTAAAGATGTGGGATGTGTTTAGCCTATAAGAATGTCGTATGTGTATAAACTGTAAGGATTTTTTATGTGTACAGTGTGTATATGTATGGTATTAGTGCAGGCCGTAAGAATGTTCGGGGTGTAAAAATGTTGTTTGTGTCCAGATTGCAAAGGTATAATATGTATGCTGATTGTAAGGATGTACCTTGAAGTATTTCTAAATATTTTTAGCTCTGGGTACGTTTGTTGTCTGTAAAAATGTGATATATGTGCAAATTGTAATGATATTGTTTGTGTGAAGGCGGTAAATATTCCACGTAACACCATCACCACCATCGCCTCCATCAATATCCTCATCCTCATCATCATCATCATCATCATCATTATCATCGTCATCATCATCCTCATCCACATCAGCACTAACTCCAACTCTTGAGGGAGCCTCTACTTGCACACTCAACCTACTTATTAGAATTAGCAGCCAAACCTCTCTCAATATTTGTGGCAAAACTGGACTTTTAAATAACGATTACAGCTTCACCAGGCTTATGTTCATTCAGTTTCATCCTTAAGGCTTCGATCAACGTATAGCTATGGTACAAACACTTGCTCCAGAATGTTACGTAGTGGCATCAAAACCGGGACCTTGTGTGTACGAAACTAACTTCCTTGGCATTCAGCCATGCTGTGCCGACTGTGAATGCTATAGTGATTTCGGTGAAGCCTAGTACTTTTTTCTGTTTGTTTTTTTTAGTATTTGTTATGGGAAGTTGGCTTCACAATCATTACGTCCCAGGTCCTATCCCACATCTATCATAGCCTCGGGTCGACCAATGCCTTGGGTAAACGAAAACTGTTTGAAAGTCCGTTAGATGGACTGCACCTGCAAACCAAAGGGCCTGTCATGGTACAGACGTCAAGTAAGGTGTCTGTGGAATGCTTAGCCACTAGTACTTTAATTACATCAGCAGGCTGTTCCAATGATCAAATAACTGAAACACATCCTGCAGACCGATGGTGGCCCATTATTCGTCATTATTTTGTACGGGGTCGATAAAATAAAGCATCAGTAATGCACTGGGGTAATTGCTGGCCTTGTACCAAAAGTAGAAACAATTATTTTGTATAGTTATATTACTATGAATGATATTTAGTTGAATCCGATATTCTATAAAATATATTCTTGTAAAAAGGATAATGGTGTGGTAGGTGTATATGTTGGATTAAAGTGTTTGTGCAACTGTCTGGGGAATTGATGGGAGAAGTTATTGTGACAGCATCTGCATGCGAAGCTGTGTATGATGCAGGATGGTTCGGATAATACAAAATGAAATAAATAAAATGCAACGTGTGAGAGGGTGGATCCTTGTGGTACACATTTGAAATAATTAGAAATTCTAGATGTGTTGTTGTTGCGGATATGGTGTTAAAATGGGGATGACGATGTTTACTGATCGTGGTAAAGATGTCCTGTAATGCCGGCTTGTGTTGCTAATTATAGCTTTGGTGTGGGTGGTGTTGGCAATATTGGTGTTACTGGTTTTGGTGGAGTTACTGTTAGTGATGGTATTATTACTGATATTTGAAGGGTGACTAATGGTGGTCCTACTGAGTAGTGTTGCTGTTACTGGTTTTCGTGGTGTTACCAGTATTTGTGGTGGTACTGATGATGGTGGTGTTGGTGTTACTGATGGTGGTGTTACTAATGGTGGTGGTGCTGGTTTTAATGATGGTTGTGTTGGTGTTATTGATGGTGGTGTTACTGATGGTGGTGGTGGTGGTGTTATTGGTGTTGGTGTTGGTATTACTGATGATGGAGGTGTTGGTGTTATTGATGGTGGTGTTACTGATGGTGGTGGTGGTGGTGTTACTGATGGTGGTGTTACTGATGGTGGTGGTGGTGGTGGTGTTACTGGTGTTGGTGTTGGTATTACTGATGATGGTTGTGTTGGTGTTATTGATGGTGGTGTTACTGGTGTTACTGGTGTTGGTGTTGGTATTACTGATGATGGTGGTGTAGGTGTTATTGATGGTGGTGTTACTGATGGTGGTGGTGGTGGTGTTATTGATGGTGGTGTTACTGATGGTGGTGGTGGTGGTGGTGTTACTGGTGTTGGTGTTGGTATTACTGATGATGGTTGTGTTGGTGTTATTGATGGTGGTGTTACTGATGGTGGTGGTGATGGTGTTACTGGTGTTGGTGTTGGTATTACTGATGATGGTGGTGTAGGTGTTATTGATGGTGGTTTTAATGATGGTTGTGGTGGTGTTATTGATGGTGGTGTTACTGATGGTGGTGGTGGTGGTGTTACTGGTGTTGGTGTTGGTATTACTGATGATGGTTGTGTTGGTGTTATTGATAGTGGTGTTACTGATGGTGGTGGTGATGGTGTTACTGGTGTTGGTGTTGGTATTACTGATGATGGTGGTGTAGGTGTTATTGATGGTGGTGTTACTGATGGTGGTGGTGGTGGTATTACTGATGATGGTTGTGTTGGTGTTATTGATGGTGGTGTTACTGATGGTGGTGGTGGTGGTGTTACTGGTGTTGGTGTTGGTATTACTGATGATGGTTGTGTTGGTGTTATTGATGGTGGTGTTACTGATGGTGGTGGTGGTGTTATTGATGGTGGTGTTACTGATGGTGGTGGTGATGGTGGTGTTACTGGTGTTGGTGTTGGTATTACTGATGATGGTGGTGTTGGTGTTATTGATGGTGGTGTTACTGATGATGGTGGTGTTGGTATTACTGATGTTGCTGTTGGTATTACTTATCGTGGTGGTGGTATTACTGGTTGTGGTGTTGGTATTACTGATGATGGTGGTGTCGGTGTTACTGATGATAGTGCTGATTGTATTATTGATGGTGGAGTTGGTGTTTTTAATTGTGGTTGCGTTACTAATGGTGTTTATGGTGATGGTAGTTTTACTGATGGTCGAGGTAGTGGCGTAACTTATGGTGGTGTTGTTGGTCTTACTGAGAATGGTAGTGTTGTTACTGATAGTGATGTTGCTGGTCCTGACTTTGGTTGTAGTGTTACTGCTGATAGTGGTGTTGTTGACAGTGTTGTTGACAGTGTTATTAATGATAGTATTGGTTGAACTGGTGATGGTAGTTGTGATGGAGGTAGTAGTGGTAGTGGTAATGGTGATGGTAGTAGTGGTGGTAGTGGTAATAGTAGTGATGGTAGTTTTACTTATGCTGGAGGTGGTGTTCGTGCAGGTGGTGTTCTTGGTGTTACTGGTGTTTGAGGCGTTGTTGTTGTTACGGTGGTGCTGGTATTACTGATTTTGTTGTTGTTGATATTAAGAATGTAGGTACTATCATTGATGGTGTTGTTGGTTGTTGTGTTTCCGAAAATGTTGTTCCTACTCTTCTTGTTTAATCAGCTCAGCATTAATCAAACAAATCTATCCTCAAAACTCTTCCAGTCGTCCTAACTGAGGCCAGAACATCTTTTAGTAAATCTATGATTACATTGTCTGTGTGATTTAAATTTTCTATGAAGGTGAGGTATGAATTGGTAGATATTTAGCTGCTATTTCTAGCAGGCAGATTGAGTGACCATGCAGTGCTCTCCGCATTGGCTCGTGATACTGTTGACGTGGAGGATAATGATGATAATGGTGATGGTGGGGATGGAAATTATTAGTAGTCTAGGTGAGGGCTTTAAATCATATTGATTTACTTATAGGTAATGTCAGATGTGCTGTTACTGTTGCAGTTGTTATTTTTGTTGTTGCTGCACGTGTTATTGCTGCTCATCTGTTGCTGTTGTTGGTGATGTTGCTATTACTATTGTTGTGATTGTTTTTTATTGCCTTTATTGTTGTTGTTACTGTTAATGTTTTTCTTGTTGTGGTTGCTGGTGTTGTAATTGTTGTTGTTGCTTTGGCCGTTATTTTTGCTGTTATTGTTGTAGTAGTAGTAGTTGTTGTTGTTTTTGTTGTAGTTGTTTGTGATAATGTTGTTAGTGTTGTTGTTGTTGTTGTTGTTGTTACTGTTGCTGCTGTTGTTGCTGTTGTTGTTTGTTTTTCATTGGTGTTGTAGTTGTTAGTGATGTTGTTGCTGCTGTTGATTTTGTTGCTCTTGCTACTGTTGCTGTTATTGTTGTTGTTATTTTGTTGCTGTTATTTTCTTGATTTTACCTGTGTTTTTCATAATCTTGTCGTTTCAAGTTCATAAACCTGCTACAGTCGTTGCTGTCGTGGCTGTTGTCATTGCTTTTCTCGTTCTTGTTGATGAAGCTCAAAATGTGACGTTTATCTGAATGTCCGTTTTTGGCAGACCAATTTGTAATTCTGTTGTTCACTCTTCTTTGGTTCTGTACATATGTGACATCTGTAGAAAGATAAAGAATAAATACTTAACTATGATGGCTGAGACAAGATTAAGATATGATAGGTATTTACATAGCTTTGATAAATTAAGAAATAATTGTTTCTACTTTAGGCACAAGGCCAGCAATTACCCAGTGCATTACTGGTACTTTATTTTATCGACCCCGTAAGGATGAAAGGCAAAGTCAACCTCGGCGGGATTTGAACTCAGATCGTAAAGGGACGTAACTATGCTGGAAAGCATGGCGTCCGACCCTCTACCGATACTGCAAATTAAGAAATAATACATATACATACGTAGACACATTTGAACATGTGTGTGCGTATGTGTATAATCCTGTATATATATATATATATATATATATATATATATATATATATATATATATATATATGTGTGTATGGGTGTGTGTGTGTGTGTGTGTGTGTGTGTGTGTGTGTGTGTGTGTGTGTGTGTGTGTGAGTTTGTGTGTGAGTTTGTGTGTGTGTGCGTGCGTGTGTATGTAGATATATGTATATGTGTGTGTAGATTTATGTGTATACACACACACACACATATATATATATATATATGACGGAGGAAATGTGGTAAGGAACCAGGTGGACCATAACGCACCAAAGTACTCAATACTTAGGGTAGTAGAGTGGGTAATAGGAACGAGTAGGACCCCGACGGCTGAGCTCAAGCCGTTTCGACGGCTAATTCTGGACTGAATTAGCTGTCGAAACGGCTTGAGCTCAGCCGTCAGGGTCCTACTCGTTCCTATATATATATATATATATATATATATATATATATATATATATATATATATATATATATATATATGTATATATGTATATATCTATGTGTGTATGTATGTGTATATGTATGAATGTATGTATGGATATGTGTGTCTGCGTGTGTGTAAAATAAATTTAAAAAACTGCTCAAATGTTATCATTATTCGAGATATTTTGTTTTATTTATTATTAATTCTTTTCAGTTTATTTGTCATAGCAAAGTACCCAAGTCTACCGGCGATCAACGTTTCTAGATCTTCATTTTGTGTGTGTAGATGAATCAATCATTTCTAATGTATGTTGTTGCTGTTTTATGATAGACACAAATCTGTGGAATGATCTTTCAATGACTCTCATCATTTCTGGATTAAAACAATTTAAAACTATTATTTACCTCCATAAATGTGACGGATTCACAAAATTGTTGGGCGTTGGATGAGATTCTTTGTGATATTTCTTCAGGGTATTTACGTTGTGATTTCAAATACTGCCGAGGTTAACTCTACCATACACCCTCCCCGTGTCATTAAAATAATGCATCAGTCCTGTACTGGGGTCGATTTAATCGACTTTCCTCTCCATTTGAATGTGCTACAGTGTGCTTAGATTAGAAATAAGTATTGAGCTCCATGTTTCTTTCAGGTATTAGGAGTGTATTATGTATGTTTAATAAAGTTTACTTTATGATTGATGTGCTATTAATTATGGAAAAAAAAAATAAACGACGCCATTCGGTTACAAATAACCATTGGATTTGCATCTAGAAAGTTCCCCTCGGAGGCACAAATCCGGGAAAGGTTGTTTGTAGAAGACTAGCAGTTGCCCATGCATACCGCTCTCACCTCTCCACGTCACCGATCTTGTTCACGGGAAAGGCAATGGCCGATTGAGCTTGACACCAGTGATATCGCAAATCATTTCTGAAGCTGAGTAAACTGGAGCAATGTGAAATAACGTGTCTTCTTAAAGGACACAAGGCATGACCCAATATGGGAATCGAACTCACAATCTCACGATTGCAAGCCCAATGCTACTTGTGTAGGCACTGTGTGAATGGGTGGTCTATATAGGAAGGTTGTTTTTATATTTCCTCAAGCACACACGAATCTTCTCTTGGAATCCGTTATGATTCAGCAATTAAATTTTAAATATTCCTACGTCTGAATATGTATAAAGAAAGGGACAAAGACCATGCTTGGGTAAATACACATTGATAAATACCTATAATAATGCATGAAGAAGATAAAATATGGTGAGTTACATACTACATGATGGGCCAGAATTCATGACTCACTTGATTATTTATAGATCTATTAACACAAAATATTATAAAACAAGTTAAGAAATATAATACCATATATAGGCATAAGATCATGAACAAGATACGGTAAGCTCACTACTGTACACATTTAATTAATGCGCTGCTTAGTTAAATCGGTTTTCCATAAGAAATATAACTAAGAAGCGAGTCATGAATTCTGGCCCACTTTGTACAGTATATAGGCGTAATGTATATAAAATACTTTCTCCAGGTCATAGATATAATTCTTCAAGTTACGTCCATAACGATCGATCTATGACTAGTTGTTTGGAACGGAAACTGATAGTAAGTCAGTATAGACGAGTACCTATATTTACTTGCTTATTTAGTGACTTTTAGGGTAAGGTAATTTGTTATAATCTCACCTTTCTGTAAATGCAAGGTGAGGCAACACCATATTGTAGTTTTTGCATGGTGACTGCAATATTTACGAAGAGGAAGCTTAAAATCTGATCTGCAGGCTCATAGCTTATTGTATTGGATATGTTTCTTTCTATCGCGCTTGTTGTTAATAATCGTTTCTAATTTCGGTAGAAATCCAGCAATCTGAGAGTAAGGTGAAAGTCGATTATTTCGAATTAAGTACTTGTCTGGCACTTTATTTTATCGAACCTGGCAAGATGAAAGGCAAAGTTGATCTCGCAGGATTTGATCTCAGCATGTAAAGAGCCATAAGTAAATACTGCAAAGCAATTTATCCGGTGCTCTAACGATTCTGTCTATCCACCGCCCTTTACGCTTGATAAAAATAACCGACGCTTTTAATGGGAAAGAAAATAACAAAAAAATGAAAGCTTGAACAATTTCTAACGGTAACATACTTTTGAAAAATATTAATATGCATGCAAGCAATTACAATAATTAGCGGTTGTTGCAATTTTTTCAGTCATGCATTTAAACATGTTAAAAGTCTAGTTTTTGAATATTGATAATTTACGTGTTATCTGATTAGGTTTAGTGTTTTTGCAAAACATTACTAATTCTAGCTAATGTTTGGATGTAATACAGACTGTTCTGTGTCTTATGAGGTTTCTCACTATTTTGATCTGTAGTCAAGTAAGGGTGCATTAAGTTCATATAATACACTTCATGTATAGTTTGTTCGTTTATATTTTGCATGTATATATATTGTATATATTGTATATATTGTATTAGATTAGTTTTTCAATTGTTATATAGCATTTCTGGGTTGAGATTTCACCACAATGTGAACATTCATTATCCTGTGCACGTACATGCATTTATTAGTTTATTTAAATGAGACACATGCGATACATCTATAATCTCATCTAAATCCTCCATCTTTCCACCCCTCTTCCCCCTCTCCCCTCACTCTCTCTCTCTCTCTCTCTCTCTCTCTCTCTCTATATATATATATATATATATATGTGTGTGTGTGCGTGTGTGTGTGTGTGTGTGTGTGTGTGTGTGTGTGTGTGTGTGTGTGTGTGTGTGTGTGTATGTATATATATATATGTATACATATGTATATATATATATATATATATATATATATATATAGATATATATATATATATATATATATATAGTAATAATAATAAATTTGAAGACTAAAATGCAAAGAGGGCTCGATAAGGATAAATATATATCAAATATATAAGAACCGTAGAGCAAATATTTATTAAAATAACAGATTAAAGTTTAAGCAAAGAATCGCTGCTTTCACCCTTAACGGGATCTTCTGAAACTAACAAAGTCAATCTGTAAACGCAGAAGTGGATATTTCAAAAAAACGTTGCAACCGGAGGAAGACAGGAAGACGATACTTTGGTTCGTGGAAACGTTCCCTGGCAAAGAACGGGAAAAACGAATATAATACGTCATTAATAGAAGCGGTGAAAAACAATTACGCGCAAAGACAGAACCACGTTTATGGTATAAAAGAAGTCGTAGACTAATGTTCTATTAGGTGGTTCATAGAGACGTTCTCTGGCAATAGACGGAAAAAACGAAGATAATACGTCATATGTGGAGCGTGGAGCATAATTGCACGCAAAGACAAAACCACGTAAATGCTGAAGTCGTAGACTAAATTCTAACTAGGAAACCGAATGAATCTCCGCTTCAGAGTTAAGAATAAAGTAAATAAATACAATACAGAGGTAATAGAAATTAAATAAATGCATACACGCATGCAAATACGTACATACACAAGCATACGCAAAACACTTAACATAGGTATACAAAACCACGCACATATAAATATGTGTGTGTGTGCGTGTATACAAATAAATAAACAATTAAATAAACGTATATAAATAAATAAATACGTATATAACAAGCGCACACACATACCTACATGTAAATACACAAATGTTCGGAGACGTAAGTCAACCAAAACATGAAGTACACATATACACACACCCTACATACGTACGAACCTGCATACTCACGCAGACGCAAAACTCCCGTATAAACATGACTTTGTTAGTTTCAGAAGATGCCGTTAAGGGTGAAAGCAGCGATTCTTTGCTTAAACTTTAATCTGTTATTTTAATAAATATATATATATATATTAAACTTAGCACTACTGTCCAGTAGTGCTAAGTTTAATATTCTGATCGCAGACTTGGTACGAGTGATGAAGAATGTGTCCAGCATGTGCG
>OZ024740.1:175828639-175838639 GCA_964016885.1 Eledone cirrhosa
ACATTACACAAATAGGTTTTGATAGATCTTCCTGGTCTCACAATAGAAACGATTCTTTCCTCAGACGTACCATCATTGAGTGTAGTCATTATAATTCAAATAGTTCTAATAGGTTTAAAGCTATTCTATTAGCTCTAAGTTCCGGACTTGCATCAGTTTCGTCCACTTCTGCTAGTTCATCTAAATGTTTTTAATATCTTTCAAGTATTCCTTTCTTGATATTCACAAAGAATCTCCTAGGTCGACGAAGTCCTCCATTAACCTTTCTTCAAACTGCATAATTGCTTTCTTTCTTTGATTGTTTATAGGACATATCAAAGAACAGATATAGCTGATATGAGATAGAATTTGTCAGTCGAAGCTTCAGCAATACATTTAACCAATTCATTGTTATTGTTTATTACATTTCGTCATTTAACAGTATCTTTAAAAGTTGCGTCAATAATTCCATCCACTGTTCCCTGATACTCGAAGTTACCAGTTGCTTTCACGTTCGTCAATAATATTCTGAGTTTTAAGTGTTAAGATTATTTAGCACTGACAGTATATATTCTTGAAATAGTTTACTGGAGCCGCAAAACCTAAATTTCCATAAAGGTATGAAATTAGCAAATAAAGTATCCCTCACACCACATATCTTGTTGACTGAAGAGGAAACATGCTGTCAGGTGTGTAAATTTTCGATTAGAGGTTTGCCTCATCTTTCCTTCAGTAACGTGTGCATTCTTTATTTCCCAAATAAACTGTCATTGGTACAATTGAATATAATTTGTCATGCATTGTTCTCTAAGAGTCATTGCTTCCCTTCGGCGCATTAATGTTTCTGGTATTTAAGTGCTGCGAATTTTCATCCTGAACAATTCTTCGATACTTATTAATTTCGTCAATTTGAACATTCTCGCAATGAAGGTACTAATGCATACATCTGAAGATATATTCGACAGATTTTACTGATTTTACTGTTATATTCATATGACAGTTAATTATCTGAGTTATTTGTTGCAAAAGACCACATAACCACTGTCAATTGTATGCTTGTCAATTTGCACAGTAATATTTAGTTTTCTGCACAGAGGATAGCCGTTAACATTTGCTTGAATATACTTCTTGACTTCTTTGGGGAAGGCTTTTTACCTTCATTACTCTCTATGCTTATTGCATTAGGATTTAGGTTGCCAAGCGGAACATGGATAAAGTGGTTCTTAATTGTTTCGGCTCAGTATGTATATCTGGTATTTCTGTGCACCCAATTTCGTCAGTTTTCCCTGGTCATCAAATGTATTTTCTTTGTCCATACAATAGCAATATGCTGTAACATTCCTTAAAATATCATTTTCTGTGTGTCGTTTAATAATTTTGTCCAGGGGGGGGGGGGTCTTGTACTCTCAGTCGCTTCACGTCATGAAACCGGGATAAGCACCGACCAAATGAGCCTTCTGGCTTAAGACAGACTTTTAGACTTTAGAAAGCTAAATATTATATTAATCTAAATATTATTGCCCCAATAGTTGGTCTGTCTCCGGGGAATGTGTTCAAGAAAGAAATAATCTCTAATTTCATCATGCATGTAATGGTAGTAAATAAATCTAATTTTCCAAATGTTCTCACCATAGCTATGCTATCATCGTAACGTTCACTTATACCACCTTATCTTTCCAATGATGATAGCGATATAATCCTACATATTACATCATGTCCTCTTCTTCTCTAACATTTTCTTGTTGATATTTCACATACTAGAAATTATTTGCCGTAGTTTGAGGATGAGTTAACAGCCCATGGTTGAAATAATTGTTCATCGTATAGAAATGGACTGTATTCTTCTTTTAGTACTATTTGGGTAACATTGTATTGCAATATGCTAATATTAGTGCTATTATAGTTAAATATTTCCTGACTGCCGTACTGATTTTCTATAGGAATAAAATAATTTGTAAATCATTAGGCTAATCAGTATGTTAAAATTGATGAAAGGAGTTTCATGATTTTGAGGATAAACACGACTGTTACGTTCAAAGGTTCACTGTCAATATTCTTCAAAAGATCATTGCCGCAGTTGGTAAATTATGACGAATTTGTTCATTGTTTCAGTCTCTATTGTATACCATATTAACAACTGACAATTTAAACGCAAAAGCATAAACATTATTTGATCTAAATTAGTCAGAATTTATGTGATGTATTTTCCATTAGACTGATTCTGTAATTTAATATCACTGCATATTTTCGAATCAACTTCGTCAAGTTTGGCAAATTTCAGAAATTCTCTTCCATTATGATGCGTACTGCTGGTGCGACGATAGAGTCATGGGGGTGAAAACAATATGCTCTACGACCTGGAATATCAGATATCTGAACTACTAGTGAAGCAAAAAGAAGTGCTGAGTTGTACACTTTCATGTATTTGCAATTAGGATTAATATGGTTGCTTATTAAATTAGGAATATTATTTTTCATTAGTCAACTCATAATATTTTACCTGCATGACAGCTGTTATTTAATTTACTACCTGAGAAACGTTCTGATTAAAAATGTTAGATTCTACAAATTTAATATATCTTAATATAAATAATATAGAAAATTTCCAAGTCAAAATGTATCGGTGTTGCCTTTATTATTTTGAACTCTTGCATGTCGTGTATATTCAATAGTATTTATACATCTTTGAATTCTATTGATAATATATGTAAATCTGTCTTAAAGCATAGGTATCCAGGGTAGTTGCACGTGCGCCCATTAGGTATAGGGGCCCCATGTAAATCTATGTATGCTGCGATTGTGTATGCAGTGATTCCAATGTGCTTGCCTTTGGCTTAATGGTAATTTATGTATGCTGTGGCTGTGTATGTTCAAGCTGCAGTGCATTGCTTTGCGAAGGCGAGGGGCACTGGTTCTATAAGCTCAATGCTAATCTACATATACTGTGGTTGTGTATATAGGGCCGCTAGGGCATTGATATGCTCAGGGGCCTATATTGCTGTTAAGACGACTTTGAATACTATATTGCTGTTAAGACGACTTTGCTGTTAAGACGGCTTTGATAACGCCCCCCGCTCCCAACTAACAATTAATCTTTCATTTAATCGCCTTCGTTTTTTTGTACTAACTTTGTCGTTGTGATTCACTTGATATTTCAATTATTTTTATTCTTTCTGTCTTGACTCTTATATCTCTATCTTGTTTTTGTGCGGTCGTTCTGCAGCAATGTTCCTGCCAAGTGTTTACTTCTTATGATAGTCTCCAATATTTCTCTAGTTTGATGCCTGTGACTGAAAATGGTTTCGCCTGTTTGACTAGTAAATGACCTACTATTTATTATAAAATTCCGAATTAAGTCTTACTTTTATAGGGCTTTTCATTAATATATATATTGTATTCCCTTCCCACGCCAGTCGCCGCCTTCTTTCCTCCAAATCTCCCATGCATATTAAGAATGAACACTTTTGAAATTGAAATTTATTCACCTTCTTTCATCTAAATCTTCCATGTACGCTAAAATTTAACTTTCAAAATAGGATTTAATTGAACAGTCTATTATAGAGCGATACATCTTATAAACTGCCTAATATATATGTCAATTTCCAATCGTTTTACGTGATAGACTAAGTAAAAATTAAATTAAATTAATATAAAAACTGAAATTAGAAATCAATAATATACTAATCTATACACCGTAGTTGTATAAAAGAAAATATAAAAATATATAAACTTTCTTGCCACATTATTTAAACGAGTTGAATTCATATATTTTCATTGATGTCAAAGAAAAAAAAAAAGATAATAGGTTTTGTGGAACAAACCTGGTGGTGAGAAATGAGTGATAGGCAGAAGTAAGTATAATTAGGTAACAAAAAGAGTGAAAGAGCACAACTAGCAATGTGAGTGGGTGCATGTGTATTATCTGATCTTACTATATGAATTACATTTACTCACTTTGGTTCTATATTACTCAAGCCCCATCCCACCCCATCCGCCGCCCACAAACGCTATCTCTCCAGGCGTCTCTATCTGAATATAAATTTATATGTAACTTAATTACAGCCTTGATAGAAGTGGATACTTAATGAAAATTCTCCATTTCAATTTATCACCCTGTGTTTATCTATGTACATGAGTTTGTATGTATGTTCTTCTAGTTTTATAATTTTATAAATTTTTTACCAATAGAGAGAGAGAGAGTCGGGTTCTAACATAGATGCAAGACTGGAATTTACACAATGTCAACTAGGTAGAATATGTCTGCATGTCTGCATACATGCATGTGTGTGCAGGTATGGATGTTATTGTATATGTGGTTGTTGATGTTTTGAGTTATATGTGTACATCTACACATGCTTTGTATCTGTACATGTGTACATGCAGTCATTAGATGCAGAATTTTTGGAACGTTTGTATGTATGTCTGTATGTTGCGCACAGACTTTCCTCACTTTAAAAAAATTTTCACGCACAGGCATTGCATTATTTGATAATTATTAATAATGTTATATCGTGCATTATTTGATAATTATTAATAATGTTATATCGTGCAGTGGCCATACTCGATAACGAGGAGCAGCCATCATGAATGTATGTATGTATGTATGTATGTATGTATGTATGTATGTATGTATGTATGTATGTATGTATGTATGTATGTATGTTATGTGTCTGTAAAAAGTGAACTTAAGCATTCGCCTCATATTTCAACTCATGTATTTATCCTCTTCTACCCTTTCATTCAGAATATCACCTTCTTCCTCAACAAATACGTATATGCGATACGTAAGCCATGCCCGTATGAAACAAAATGTTTTCAACGGTTTTGGTCACCAAATATCCAGACACCCACGAATAACCACGGATGACATGATCCAAGACCACCAGGTAAGAGTGTTGGACTTACGATCATAATGTCGTGGGTTTGATTCGAAGGGCTGCGTGTTGTGTTCTTGAGCAAAAAACACTTCATTTCACGTTGCTCCAGTATACTCAGCTGAAAATGAGTACCAGCAATAGCTGCAAATTTAACCCTGCGATGGACTGGCGTGCTGTCCAGGGGGAGTCTTGTACTCTCTGTCGCTTCACGCCATGAAACCGGGATAAGCACCGGCCAAATGAGTCTTCTGGCTTAAGACAGACTTTCAGACTTTCAGATATATATAGGGAGATTGTGTATGTTCTGTGTATTTTCCTCCCACATTCTTTAAAAGAGAATTTCTAACCCAATGAACATATTGGTCGAGAGTGGATTAACAGAGACCAGATGCTGGAGAACTGCATGGATATCATTCAGACTAATCGATATTTCTAAATAATTTCGTTTCGGTTTAATTAACAGTTAATGATTATCGGCCAGGAGCTAGTGAAACAAGAAATGGAAGGTGGCGTAGCAGACGAGAGGTGGAGGTGAAGGTGGAAGAGGTGAATGAGGTAGTATGTAGAAGTTATTGGGGGTAGAGTAGATAATTGTAGAGTAGAAGATGAGGAATTAGATGATGACGATGATGATGATGATGATGATGAGGTGGAGGAGGAGGCGGCGGCGGAGGCGGAGAAAGGCAGGAGGAAGTTCACAACGGCGGTAATGACGATAATGATGATGGTTTCGATGATGATGATGATGATGATGATGATGATGAATAGGAGGAGGAGGAGGAGAATGTGGATAATGACGGTGATGATGATAATGTTGAAAATGATGATGATGATAATTATGAAGAAGAAGAAGAAGAAGAAGAAGAAGAAGAAGAAGATTGTGATGATAATGATTATGCTGATAACAATGAGGATTGTATGATGATTCCGAAGCCAACTACAATAACTTTTGATCACAGTCACCATCATACACCTGATAGTGATGATGATACTGCTTATGAACGCTGCTGATGAGAATCACCAATACCGTTGCTATAAAACTTCACATCCGTGTGTGTGTGTGGGTGGGTGGGTGAAGCATGTGTACATCTTTTCTTGGATCTCCGTCGGTTTTGAGGATGTGTGTTTCAGTTGTTCGATCAACAAGCTTACTGACCCGTGAAGTTAGCCTGTAAGTGACTGAATATTCCACAGATACGTGTATACCCTTAATGTAATTCTTAAGGCGATTCACTGCGACACAGTTTGTATTACATGTACATTTAATCAGATGATCTTCCAAACAGATTCCCTTTATCTAATTTCACTCACAAAGCTTGGTTAATGGTTAATGTAAATCACACTTTTTTAAGATACCACATAGTGGGATCGAACGCGAAGATCTTATGATTGTGAAACGAAGATAACTGGTTATGCGTTAAATAAAATCGTTTGATTATATACAGTTTTGTGCCAGCCCTTTTCCCATCAGCTACTAGTTGAATTCTAGGTGCTGGAACCTTTACTACCAACTGTAATTTAACAACTGCCATTATAAATTCTTAACAGATCTTGTGGAAATTCTAGGGCTCATATATGATTTTATTTCTATTTTGTTGCATAATTTGTAGACTATCATAATATTGTTTCATTATGTTAAAGATTTTGATTATCTAGGTAAATAAAACAGAGGATGTCTGTCTGTCTCTGTGTGTGTGTCTGTCTGTGTAAATCCCTAAAACTCGAGAAGTACCCGACCGATTTTTATCAAACTTTACACATGCGTTAGTTATATTTCTGGAAGGGCAATGGGCTAAAACATTTAAAACTCTTTCTGCCCTAGGGCCTGCATTAGGCGAAAAACCGCATTTTAAAGGCATTTTTAGTATTTTTTTAGGCGTAACTTAAAGATAATCCAGCCGTTTTCTTCGAAATTTGCAGCACACATTAGTTACTCCCTTCGCATTTCTGTGGACAAAACACATTTCCGATTCCATTAATGGTTTCTATGAAATTTACGAATTAGAATTGGGCATTACATGCCATTTTCTTTTTCAATATAAACGCTACTTAAACACCGTAAGTAGCGTATCATATTTCGTTAAAAATTTGGTTTATTTAACAGGACACAGCATTTACTTACTTTTAAGCAGGACCATTTTCAGGGGATTAAGAAAATGAGGAGGACCTTAAAATCTTTGTCGGCGCCCTGTTGATGGTGACCCCAATATTAACTCCGAAGCGTTTGGCATCCGATATAACAGTTCGGTCTTATCATATTGGGTAGATTAACGAAGAGGCTATGGTCTCCTGTGGGGAAGGCCCAACATGATGTGCGGTTGCATGACATGTCTTACTCAAGCATTGCAGGCTTTACTCTGTACAGTATGTATGCAGGTGCAATAGACATAACTTATGATGTCTGTCCGGATGACTGGGTGCGAATCTATAAAACTCGAAAAGTACCTAACCGATTTTCTCCAAATTGAAGAAAAGTCATACTCTAAGATTTAGTACGCTTAAAGAGTATCCAGCTGATTTTCTTCAGATTTTGCACATGCATGCAGATGTTTCACGATTCGGGCCTGCTGGTGTTCTACATTTGCAGTAGATGAACAATCATTCCCTGAGAATAAGGGAATTCAAAAAGTACACAGCTACATTCCTCAATCTTTCATATGCGTGTTGCTATTTCACGTTTCCTATCCCGTGCAACGCCGGGTTCTGCTACTAGTGTCTTGGATAAATTTGTTTAAATTATAATACTTGATCTTGGTTTGGCAGTATCGGTAGAGGGTCGGACAACAGGCTTTGCAGCACAGAGTTACGCCCCTTTCTGATCTGAGTTCAAATCCTGCCGAGGTTAACTTTGCCTTTTATCCTTACAGGTTCGATAAAATAAAGTACCAGTAATGCACTGGGATAATTGCTGGCCTTGTGCCAAAAGTAGAAACAATTATGTTAACTATTCCGGTTATATCTTCGAATTGTTAAAGGCGTAGCAGTGTGACATACGAATACCGTGTCAATCAAGCAGAATAATATAGATTTTCTATTCTTTATAGTTAAAATATTCTTAACACGAGACATCTACTGTCTTTGTGTACATTTGAACCTGATGATACATATGGACAGAAACTAGAGACAGATTTGCATTCATTAATGATAATAGCTGAAATTCAGAAATCCTTGGTAGAACCATACATACAATGATTGCCAGCATGGAAAGATAGAATCATTACCATGAAAAACAGTACCAAACTCTTGCATGTACTGATGACTTCCATTTTTCTGTACGCATGAGACTCCCAATACAGTGATACAGAGAACGCTACAGGAATTGGGGAGGAGATACTACATAATAATGTTTGGCTTTTCGTACTTGGTCACCATAACAATCAAACATACACGCAAAACCATCTAGCATCACATTGACTGCAGTGGAGTCCTCACAACTGTGAAAAAATAAAGAAGCTGAGATGATATGGCCATGCAACTAGACCCAATGGCCTTTTAAAGGCTATTCTTCAAGGAACTATGAAAGAGGGAATGAAAGAGTGACAGTCAGGAAAATATGGACGAACAATATCAAAGAATAGACAAACAAAAGTTTGGCAAAGACTCCGAACCTCGGCACGCAATCGCCACGCATGGAAGGGCTGGAGCACAGCAAGTCACGATGGTACCTCTACAAGCGCATCATGAGTTAAGAGCTCAAGCAAGCAATTACTGAAACTATCTCATATTTCAGTTTAATCACAGTTCTTTAAATATTTACAGCTTTACATCATGTGTTGACAGATTTTTCCAAACTTTTATTTCTTTTTTTTTAATACTACCATGTTATTTCGTTTCAATAATTCTCCCGTTCACATGCTTGTAATACGACATTGTTGTTGTTGTTGTCTCGTCGATATCGTTATGGATTAAGCTCCAGGACAAGCCTAATCGAGTAGACATATAAAAAACAAAAACATTCCAAGCAAGAGCATCTCATATTTTCTTCATCTCTATTTTTCGTTTTTCTTTCTTTCATTATTTTTTATATTTTCAGTCATCTGAAAGCTATACTAACTCGTGGATGCGTTGCTTTGCTTTGTTATAAATGCAAGATGCTATATGGAGAAGATTTGGTTGAAATTGCTCGCATGTCAAATTATAATACGTTAAATTTCTTTCTTGGGTGTTTAAGGTTAATTTTCTGTGGTTAAAAAATATTCTTTTAAAGAATAAATTAATGTACACAGTGGAGTCATAAGGATAGATGAGCATGAAGGTTTGGGGGCTGATCCATGTTTTTCGAGAAAAATTATCTCTAGATTAAGTTTTCTTTTTGTATTATTTTCTGAGTTCAAATCCCGCCGAGGTTAACTTTGCCTTTCATACTTACGGGGTCGATAAAATAAAATACCAGTAATGTACTGGGTAAATTTCTGGCCTTGTGCCAAAAGTAGAAACAATTATTTTTCTAATTTGTTTTGCTTATCAAACTGCGGTCATTTTTTCAAATCTTATAATTATTTTATCGATTTCTTTTCGTCGAATCATTAATTTATGGGATATAAACAGTAAACACAGACAGGAACATACATACATGTTTTGCAGTATTGGTAGAGCGTCGGACAACATGATTCGTGACATAGAGTTATTCCCCTTTACATTGTAAGTTCCAATCCCGCCGAGGTTAGCTTTGCCTTTCCTCCTTACGGGGTCGATAAAATAAAGCACCAGTAATGCACTGGGGTCGATTTAATCGAATTTCCCCTGCCCTTTAAATTACTAGCCTTGTGCCAAATGTATAAACAATTATTATTATGATTGGATTGGCAGTATCGAGAGAGTGTCGGACATCATGCTTTGTGGCATATAGTTACGTCCATTTACATTCTGAGTTCAAATCCCGTGGTTAGCTTTGCCATTCATCCTTACGGGGTCGATAAAATAAAAGTACTAGTCATACACTGAAGTCAATTTAGTCGACGCCCGCCCCACCCCTCAAAATTGCTGGCCTTGTGCCTAAATCAGAAACAATTATTATTCATAAATACGAAAATTCTTCGCGCAATCGTCAGCAAATGTGAATAACATTCTGTCTTACTTTACAATGATAAAAAAATGCTTTTGTGTGTAATACAGCAATTTCACGGATCATCAGAAACAAGGGG
>OZ024740.1:175843639-175863639 GCA_964016885.1 Eledone cirrhosa
ACACACGAAATCAAAGAATAGGTAACCGGAGTACAGAAATACAAGCGCACACACGCAATATCACCAGACATACTAATAATAGAAAATCATCACCAAACTCAAATAAATTACGTTGTAGAAAGTATATCTGGTATAATCCCATTTTTATTGCTTTGATTAGTACAAAACTATCTCTTTCATTCTTTAAGTTAATTAACAAGCATTTCCCTAGTTCCCATAAATACAGTAAGATTCTAAACTCTAAGACTATTAAGCTATCATTCTCCACTGCACCAAACCTTGAAGCATACAAAAAAGAATTAACTTAAAGCAATTATTAAGCAACACTACAAAACAAAATATTTTAGTAACTGTAATTGCCACCTAGCCGAGAGATGTCCATTGAAGAATAAATGCCTAGAGTCCAACATTGTTTATCAATGCACTGTCGAATTGAACGACCAGAAATTGAACGACCAGGATTGAACGACCAGGATGTTTAATCGATTTTCGATTGAACATCCTAAACACCGTCTTGTGACTACGCTCGCCAATAAGACCTGGCAACACCTTGAAATGGGATAAATTATCCAGCTCTAGTGCATATCAGAGTGGATTGAAGTACTGCAGATTACGCAACCTTGAACTCTTTTATATCTTAAAATCCCAAAACAAATTACTAAATGACAGAATCGAACGATCGTTATACTGCAACCACAAACTGAAGGCTAAATTATTTCACTATAAAATAACTTAACATTCGAACCCGAGACTACAACATCGCTTTCTCGCTAACTAATTTCTCTCAATAACTACTTCCTAACTATATCCCCCACCCCTACACTACAAGCCAATACCCTGCTTATCATTATAAATAGATACTTGAGTGCGATTTGCAGACTACAACTATGAACTGGATGTATCCCCTTCTCGTAGCTTTCGTCTGTCTCCTCTCTATCTCTCTTTCTTTCTCTCTACCCCTTCCCCTCTCTTTCTCTCTCTCTCTCTCTCTCTCTCTCTCTCTCTCTCTCTCTCTCTCTCTCTCTCTCTTTCTCTCTCTCTCTCGCCCTCGGTCTACCTCCCTCCGTCTCCACATCTATGAACCTGCTCTCTGTGGCAATAAATAATTCCAAACTTGACTATATCAACACAATGCCTAATGTTGTTACTTTGAGAGTAAACAGTATAATAAAACCCCTACCACAACATTTTGATTAAGCTATCTGATTAACCACTCTCTCCCATTTCTCCAACCCCTACATCTCTCTCTCTCTCTCTCTCTCTCTCTCTCTCTCTCTCTCTCTCTCTCTCCCTCTCCCCTTCTTCCTCTCTTCCTTTTCTACTCTACTTTCCCCAATAACTTCCTTTAAGAAATACAAGGGTATTCACATTTTATCCATTCTGCTCTGAGGAAACGGTAGAAGCAGCATTTGAAAATTGAGTTTCTGCAAACAAATAATTACCAATTTGCACGTAGCATGACTAGGCTGTATAGCTACTGTTGAAACATTTGTAAGCACTCGGAATAAATAACCTTTTTATGATGTCTACCTGTTATTATTCATTCTTTATCTACACTCCGGAATACAGAAGGATCAGGAACTGAGTTTCTTCAACTATTCTTCCATAATTCGTTGAGTAACTCTATCTAGTGTAGTAATTAACCATTACTGCATTCAGGATAATCCTAAGCATTTCTTGCATAACCTAATATATATATATATATAGAGAGAGATATAGATATAGATATAGATATATAGATATATATATATGCCCTATCATTAACACGAACAAACTGAATCCATTCCATTGCCAAGTAATTACAGTAATATATACAAAGAAAATGTGTTTTATAGTCTGCTTTGGTATTGACTAAATCAAATACGCATACATATATGTGTGAGAGAAAGAGCAAGTGAGAGACAGAGAAAGAAAGAAAGAAAGAGAGAGAGAGAGAGGGAGAGAGAGAGAGAGAGAGAGAGAGAGAGAGAGATCTTGCTATAAGACTTTATTTTATTGTTTTATTCTGTAACCTATCAAACCATTCTATATGTTGACCTTATGTCCATGAGCTGGGATGCAATGGGGATTTATCTCTCGTCTGCTAGACACAGCGGGAACTGGAATCTATGCATCACTCCCTAGAACGTTTCTTTACTTACACCCTTACAAACGTTGAATACAAGCGAAAATACGTTATTGATGTTATATAAAATACCCGAGGAATCCTGAAAACCTTTTTAACGGAAAGTCCTATTGTCTATACCATGTCTTATTTATATTCCTCTGTTGTTGCTGACTCTTGAAATGGTGTTGGTATTGTTAGAGTTTTTAAAGCCAGATTTGAAACCATATCCAGTAGAGCCATGATGAGATTTGCTACAACCGTGACAGAGCTGTTTTTTAGAAAGAAACGAAAGAACAACTGTAAGTTTAGGATTTGAGGGGAGATTTCTAGCAGGTGAAACAATTCACTTAAAGGCTCCCTACTACTAATAACGACATCGACGACGATAATGTTAACGCGGATACTGATGAGGATAATATTAATAACGTACATGATTGTGATAGTGGCGTTACTGATGACGGTGATGCTCCTGATGATGAGGATTACATCAATGATGATGATGATAATGATGGTAATGTGGATGATGATGATGAAAATGGTGCTGCCGTTGTTGATGATTAAGACAATGATGGTGATGATGATAATGATGACGACGACGATGATGATGCTGATGAAAATGGAGATATTGAACTTCATCATGATCATCGTGGTCATATTGGGTATAACAACAGTTGAAGGATTGCAGATATACAATAAATTGAATATGTCATCTGCAGATGTTTCAAGCATGGCAGCAGTTATATGAATATCATATGTTAATGAAATTTTCATAAATTCGAAAGCATAAATTATTTTCGCTAACGTCTAACAGCACAATGGTTGTAGAATTTGAAGGCATTCATTCTGTGATATGCTGTTTATAAAATTTCCAAAATATGCTATGAATATTAGCGGTTGACATCTCTCACTCGCAATATATTCTTGCTATTCGCTAAACAAAAGGAACATAAATGTTCTTTTTTCGTCTTATAACTTCCTTATTACTGACAGTATTGTACGTGTTGATTGACAGGCAAAATTTCCAGGAATATGGTACGTAGAACCTTTAAAAACATCAGTCTTTGGTGACAAAAGGGATTTAATGATAATAATTGTTTCTACTTTTGGCACAAGGCCAGCAATTACCCCTGTGTATTACTGGTACTTTATTTTATCGACCCCATAAGGATGAAAAGTAAAGTTAACCTCGGCGGAATTTGAATTCAGATTATAAAGGGCCGTAACTCTATGCTACAAAGCATGGCATCCGATCCTCTACCGATACTGCAATGGTTTCTGATTTAAGCACAAGGACAACACTTTTTGGAGGAGGGGAAATTCGATTAAATTGACCCATTACGTTACTGTTGCTTTATTTTATTGATCCCGTAAGGATGAAAGGCAATGTTAACCTCGGCGGGATTTGAAATCAGAATGTAAAGGGCCGTAACTATATGCAACAAAGCATAATGTTCGCCTCTCTAACGATACTGCCAATCCACCACCCTTAGTAATAGATTTATAAACTAATCCCACTGACCGTCACCAGGGCAAAACAAGCAGTGTCACTCACACGATAACAAAACGAAAGAAATCTTGATGGGAGTCTCCTGGAGGCAGCCGAATGAAGATGAAAATAAAGAAAAGTAAGAAACAAGATTGCTCCTTAAACGACTGATCCTGGATTCAATAAGACGATGCTGATTCTTTGGAATATAGAGGAAAGTCGTTTACCACCTGAAACAGCATCATTGAACCATACAATGATGTATATAGAAACCAATGGTACCACCGACTCAAGGAAGTTAATTAACGCTGCAGGGTTTTTGGTTGTTGAACGATGACATTTTAAGCAAACCGAAAGGAAGAAATGTAAGGAAACCTGGTGGAAGTTAAGAATGAAAGATGATATAACTCAGTTCAGAGAAGATATAGATAAAATGGATTCATGGCATACAGGACAAGAGAAGAAGGCCACAGTAGGGGAGAAATGAGGCATGGACATGAAGTATGTAATAAAGTTTAATGGTTTGAATGTAGTGATAGAAAAAGTGAAGCAGCAAATTAAGGTGAAATTTCACCGGGTAAGGCGCTATAAACAAAAACAATACGAACAGAACAGATTCTTCTCTGCAAATCAGGTCAATATAAGATGAATAATATATCAAGTAGATTCCTTCTCACCATTGCACTTTGTGATTGCTATGATTCCACTATCAATGGTCTTACGAGATATAGATATGTCTATCAGTTGGAAAACAGAGGACCTAAGATGAATCATCTACTTTTTATGGATGATATTTGGCAGGAATGAATCTCAGTTTGACTCACTGGTCAAAACTGACCACCGGTGTTTTGGAGACATTGGGATAGAGCTTTGTACCGCAAAGTGCCCTACTTTGAATATGAAGAAAAGTAGGCAAGTAAATAGTGGTGGGATTGAGTTACCTGATGGAGTGTCTATTGGTGGTCCTGAGAATAGTGGGTACAAATATCTGGGCATTTAAAGGTTGTCAAAATCATCAAAAATGAGTTGATGGAATCAAGCCCTCAAGCTGAAAAGCAGGAAACTCCAAATATTTAGATCCCTTCATGGAATACTTGGCTCCTCATCATTCCCAGGAATGTGCAAAAATATATCAGTAAATAGATGCATTAGAAAACAGAAAATATTTTGAATAGTTTATAAAAACTAATTACATATAAATCAGAAACTTGCATAAGTAAGTTGCATTTTATTATATTATTTTATGTATTTTCATTTACTATTCAAAGGTCATGATTTGGGCCAAAGGTTCAATCGGTCCTCTGGGTAGTCTTATTAACCTTTTGGAATCGATGTTCCCAGGTTGGGGACGTCTGATCTAACAGATACAATAAAGAAAACTGAACTGATCATAACAACATAACTGAATATATATCAATGGAATCACCTCCTCAAGTTCTGAACATACAAATCTCTCTGAGAAATAGCAGCCAAATTCTATTAGATAGATGTGATGATTTGCTAGAAGCATTAGAGTGTCTGACTAAATACCTTCCTGTATTCTGGTTCCTCGCATTCTGAGTTCAAATCCCACCGAGCTAAACGTTTGGGTGTCGATAAAATGAAGTGTCAGTCCAGAGCGGTAGACTGACAGCATCGTTCGAACGTCGGTCGGAAGAACACTTGCAGTGTTTGTTCCATTTTGTGTATGTGTGGGGTGGTGGTGGGGGTGATTGAGTTCTGAGTTTAAATCTCACCATGGCCTGCTTAGGTGGATAACTTAATCCGTCACTCGGTCTAATACTCTCTCATGACACTTGAGTACCCTCCGCGGAGTTCATTTTGCTGCAAACATTTGAAGTAGGCCTCCGGTTTGTCAATGCCTTTCTCTCACCTTCCTATAATTATCGGTAGACACTGGCCGTTCTCCTGATTAAGCGATGAAAGATATCCTGGCAGAAATTCTTCTCAGAAAATAAAATCGAACAACAATACGCTATATAACCTAATCTAACCAGTGCGCTTAGCATGATTGAGAAGAAACGATTTTCTAACCTAATGGACTAAATCATTACTCTGCCTAGTCTACCGAAACACAAGGAAGGATTATATAATATGCAAAATGGAAAAACAAAGACAATATTTATCTTTACTGAGCTGAGTTAAAGTTTTTCTTGAGACTAGACACTTATCACACCGGAACTTATCAAAGTTTTATGTAGCATTAAAAGACTGACAGTACAAAGCTACCTCTTGGAGGAGACGCCAGTCAATTACTAGGACTAATTTTCGGCTGAGTGGACTAGAGCAACATAAAATGAAGTAGGTTGTTCAAGGAAACAACACACCACCTGATCCAGGTGTCGAACGATATGATCATGAGACCAATACTAATGAATAAGTCATTATTCATCCCAAACCGTGTCGAAAGATAATATAAAATACAAATCGACAAACAGAGTAAAATATATTTATTTACTCAGTGTAACCAGTCAGCTCTCATAAATGATGAAGCTTATTCTACATGGTTAAACTACTAGAATAATTATACACGAAACTACAGCAACGTAAATCAATGAATTGCAAATGTGATCAGTATCATCAACACCTGATTGATTATTAGCGGAATATCATAATATCAATTTCACAAAGAAAGTCACCAGAGACCACCGAAACTCCAGCCTGTTTCCCAACAATATATATAAAGTCCTGACATCTAAACTCCCCTGCAGGTTGGCTACTGCTCAGCTCTGAGATAATAGATATATTAATATGATGAATAGTTTATTTCGAGACAAGAGGGGAAAAATAAAAATATAACCAAAATCTAAAAATGTATTGATACCGAAAGGCTCCCTGTGTACCCCCCTCCGCCATTACAAACAGCAGCAGCAGCAGCAGCAGCAGCAAAAATAATAATAGTAACTACTACAACAACTGCTGTTACCACCATAACACAACCCCATCCTGACCCGACTATTTCCTTCACCCCACCAGCACCCTCATCCTCACACCCACGCTCGACCTATCATAAGAAATCATAAACAGTTCTAACCTTGTTGCTAATCATTCCGAACATATGAACACCAATAATATTCAGACCTACGGTTGTAGGGTGATGTATTGGCACAATTGTTAGACCGTCAGGTAAAATGTCATTGCTGCATTTGTTCTGGCTTTTTTCATTCTGAGTTCAAAGCCCACCGAGCTCAACTTTGCCTTTCATCCTTCCGGGTTCGATAGAATAAAATACCAATCAGGTACCTTCCCGCCAAATTTGCGGGCATTGTGCCTAAATTTGAAAATAATATTAATAACTGCAATTACTGCAACGCTGACAACCAGCAGTAACAACAAAAATAAAGGCTACAGCAACAGTGGTGCTGCTGCTGCTACTGTTGCTACTACTACTACTACTACTACTACTATCATATAGAAATTCTATTGAAATTTTGGTATGTTTGGTACGTGATCTATGGAACGTGCATTGACATTTACTTTCTGTTGTTTGCTGCATATATAGTGAAATTTGACTTGCATTTTGTTATGGTAAATATCTTGAGGTTTTGGTTTGATAGAGCTCTGAAGTTCATTCCACTTGAGATATACATCAGATAGAACATATTTTGGATCGAACGGTTTACTGTTAAAGACAAAACAGCTAGCAAAGTAAAAGGAATTTTTAAGAGAGAGCTGTAGAATTCACGAAAGACTTGTCGGCTTGTTGTATCAACTTCAGATACGTTACATGTGTGTGTGTGTGTGTGTGTGTGTGAGAGAGAGAGAGAGATAGAGAGAGGGGGGGAGAGGGAGAGAGAGAGAGAGAGAATGAAGCGTATCTCAATTGTAAATGAGTACAGAGATATTAAGTTCCAGGTTCGATCTCATTGCGTATGGACTTGGGCAAGTGTCATGTGAGTGAAATTTGGGTTGATGGAAACTGTTTAGGAGTTCGTTGGAAGGCCTGTACATGTAATTCAAAGAGCCAGTCAATATAGACCCCGTGTCACGCTGAATCTCCCTAAATTTATAATGAGGCTGTACCGTTGATCGAAGAACTGGAACACTCGTCGTCGAAACCGATGAAGGCTCATTCTACAAGTGAATGTGCCGGAGAACATGCCACCCGACGTTTGACCAGAGCCGATTGCTACCAGAGAGGAATGAGGATGAAGATGATGATGATGATGATGAAGATGGTGATAGGATGAGAAGAAGAAGAAGAAGAAGAAGAAGAAGAAGAAGAAGAAGAAGAAGAAGAAGAAGAAGAAGAAGAAGAAGAAGAAGAAGAAGAAGAAGAAGAAGAAGAATCGAGTTGATTCAATTACTTGACTGGTATTATACTAATCTCGAACAGCGAAGGCACAAAGAGCAAAGGTAACCACAGCGGGGTTTGCATTTAAAACTGGAGAGAACCAGAATAATAATCGCAAGGCTATCTACGCATTTCTTTAACGTTTCTGCTAATTAGCTCTCCTCACTTTGTGTATAGAAACAAATCAAATCTTTATACAAATACAGGTTCTACAATAGAGCTTATATTTCGTTTTGTCATCACAGTTAAAGTCATAATGGAGTACTGCCAATAAAATATTTTTTTTTACAAACGTCAATGTTTCGAAATGTTTAATTATCATTTATTATCATTTTATTAATAACTTAATCAGATATTGAAGAACAACGCTCCTGGCGGGAAACCTGTTTCAAATGCCTGCAACAGAATAGATTCCGCTAAAGGACCACAAAGGCCAGTTAGTGGTGTTATACCGGGCAACTGATTAAGTCTACCAAACAGTGCAGGTTTAAATAAGTGCAGAGCCCATAACATATACTATAAAAGAGTACTATTTTTTTTCTAAATGTGACATAAAAGTTGCAGGGAGCATATTACTATACGATAAATCTCTGAGCGCAGGGCCCCTGAAAATGTGATTGATACTCTTGCTACAAGGTTAATCGGCACTGCTACCACATAATTATCAGAGTTGGAAAAGCCTGTGTTAGTCTCACCAAATAAAGTTGCAAGAGGCAAACAGAAATGTTATCCTCACACTAGAGGTTTTCTCCAAATGTTTGCAATAGAATGTATTTCGCCAAAGTCAAAGTAGAGCCAGCTGGTGGTATTATACCGGGTGAGATATTAAGCATACAATATCATATTCAACTGTAATTGTTACCTTTCTTCTAACGCTCTTACCCACTCTGCCAAAAACTAGGATATATTCTACAGACTATTTTCGTTGTGTTTAAATAAGATGATTATGGTATATTAAGCTATTTATGTTTTTATTGCAGTTTATTGATGTATGATATGTGATCGGGTCAAAGACGCTTTATATTCTAATCGATATTGAGCACTGCATTCATGTTTGCATTTGTGTCTAACAAGAGGTTAATGTTTTCAGCCGTTTAATATACTGCTATTTACTCGTATTTATATTACATTTTGATTACTGCTCTACAGCTGAGTATATGTAGATGCACAGGCACACCTGCATACACACATACATACACACGCACGCGCGCGCGCACACACACACACACACACGTGTAAAAGGTAAAGAGAAATAACGAAAATAAAACAAACGGCACTGTGCATGGAAGAAATATAAAGAAATATATTAGTTTAACGCTTAAAATATATTTATAACGGAGTCTACCGTCGATTTCGACATATGAAGGTCCATACACTATTTTGTTATGTTTATGACATTTAAAAAACTTTAAATAAACCAGACTACTCTACATACTGGACAGGGTTGTTAAACAAAGAGGCAGGCATATTAGATCGAGTCTTTGACTTTGTTCTCAATTGTTTAAGATGATCCTGGTGGCTTATTTCATTCACTTATCTAGAAAAGTTATAGAACAACAGGGAGGCGCTTTAATATACGACAAGTGTTTGCTGCATTAAAAACATTTAATCCACTGATATTTGATAATCATTATGCCGACGACTGTGAATTGTTAGTCATTCGGAAGAAGACCTTCAGATTCTGACGTATTGCTTCTCTGCATTGTATGGTGAGTTTTGGCTAAAAGGGAGTGGCAAAAAGCTATATATTCCTCCATTTGTCAAAGGAAAAAGGTTGAATGATGTGGATAAGTTCGTCTACTCTCCAGAAACTGCACCCTTGATGAAGAGGCTGTCTAAAACTTCCGATGTTTTTGGTAAGATGGAAAAGCGCCTGTGGTCACAGTCAGAAATAAGTTCGCGTACGAAAGCTAAAGTGTACCAAGCTTGTGTACGTACTGCATTGGTGTATAGCTATGAGATATGTACAACATAATGCGGGCATATACGGTGCCTCGAACATTTCCACCAACAATGCTTGCGATCCATCATCAGATCACATGGAGGTCTCGTACACCAGACACTGATTTACTTCAGCAGATCTGTCTGCCAAGTATCGAGACTGTGATATTGAAACAGCGTCCCTGGGGGTCAAGTCACAGAGTATGCCAACAGACACCAAAAACAAATATGGAATGGAGAGCTGTCGCAAGGCAAACGCCTGTAGTGCAATCTTCTTAAGCGCTGCAAAGTCTGCCTAAAGGAAACGGTGAAGAATCCAATATCAACATCGAAACTTGGGAAAATCTTCAAACTAATTGCTACCGTTGTTAAGGAAAACCAGAAACGGTGGGCTTATGATGAAATGAAGCGAACATCTTAATATATGGAAGATGTTAATCCGCTCCCAGAACAGTGTTTGAAAGAGACTCTTAGCTGTGAGGGATGCAGGTGTGTATGTATATCAATGTCTGGACCACTAAACCACAGAAGATGTCATACTTTGAGTATCGGATACTCTTTGATTTCACTCTCTAAGTGGGCTAACACAGCACCGAAATGCATGCCAAGCCAATCAAATTCAAGTAGGCGGGAAACGTACCTTGACACTGTGTGGTATGATATATAAGTCACTTCTTGGTTTTTCCAAGACATCAGCAGCAGCAAGATCAATAACACGCTTTTGCCAATGCCTATTTTTCCTAAGAAGTCGTCGTACTCAGACACGAATTCGCTTCCACTACACACACACACATATATATATGTATGTATATATATATATATACACACACACACACACACACATACACATATACTCTTTTACCCTTTTACCTGTTTCAGCCATCCGGCTGAGGCCATGCTGGGGCACCGCCCTTGGGTTATATATATATATATATATATATGATATATGTATGTATATGTGTGTGTATGTGTTTGTGTTTGTGTGCGTGTGTATTATATATGTATGTATTTATGTATATATGTATGTGTATGTATATATATATATGTGCGTACATATTTCCAAGTAGATAATGAGCGATGTTTGACAAATTCTCTGAGAAGGGCATCAAAATTCCACAAATCTGTGTGCTTTTGTCTGTGTCGATAATATCTGCTAGGTTGCTTGCTTCAGCGCGCATGCACATCTACATTATTTCTATCTTATTTCTTTCAGTTTTTGCTACCCTTTTCAGATGTGACTTTAGCTCTGCAGGCTATTACCTAAGTCATGCGTTTGTCATTAAGTGGACAGTTTACCTGTTTCCCGAAATTCAATTGTTACGTGTGCTGCTTTCGATAGTTTGCTGGAATTCGCTTTTTATTACATTAGCGACATTTATTGTACAAGAGTATCTGATAATCCACGGACGTCATTAGTATTTCTCTCGCAGATGACTGCTTAGTTCCATAATGTCACATCCATCTTCTCCTCAAGATAGACGAACTCATACAAACTTACGAAGTAATGTATTTATGGCTATCTGGAAAACATGCTTTGATTGAAGACGGTACTGAACTGAAATTATGATTATCCTGAACTATGAAATGTGTTTGTTATTTAACCCCAGGTACACCATGATCAACAAGAATTATAATTAAAAGGCATTCTGCATGTGATCACATTGTCTTTTTACGGATAAGCAAGTTGTAATTTGATGGTTATTTGGCTCCTTTTTCTAGTAGGTCAAGTCGCTGTCTAGCGGATACCTCGCTGGCTCATAAACAGTAAGTTATTTTATAGCACAAGATCTGCTTTGATCAGGCAAACTTATGATCCAAGGTATTTTAGTAGCGAATATTCCTAGCATTTCTTTTTTTTAAATTTTCAGACCTGCGTTCAGTGTTCTATCATCCAATGCACTTATTGTTCGGTGTTTTTGTCGAAATAGACCTGTTACCAAAGCTGTTCACACTGTGACCATTCCGTATTTTATCCTGACATAGAGCATCTAAGACTGTCATGTTGAGCATTTCCTTCTTTTTCTGAATATGTAATTTCGTAGACCCATCTTTATCTCTTCACTTTATGTTAAAAAAATGGCTCCAGCGTTAGTTTGGTGTTGCAAAAATTCCTGTGGTCAATTTTTTACATTCACATGACCTCTACCGACCAATCAAAATTGTTTTGACCACAAGAATTTTTGCAACACCGAAGTAACGCTGGAGCCACTTTTTAAACATAAAAACAGGTAGAATTCCCAAAACTAATCAGATCTGAGCAAACAACACGGACACTCTATCTCAAAATTATTTTTGAAAAGCATTTAGAAATGCGCAACCGGTAAAAACTTAAAAACTTAAAACCACAACTGAATACTAACCCATACAATCACTAATACTCTTTTATTCCTAATTAAACCATTTTTCAACTGTGAACAATTTGTCAGCATTTTCTATTCCGTTTACCAATATATAATAACTTGTGTGTTATACCTCTATTCTTTTAACTATATATATATATATATATATATATATATATATATATATATATATATATATATATACCCCCTACTCTCACCAAGCGTGAAGCTAATAACACTTTGAAGCTAATAACATTTTGTGAAGCTAATAACACTTATATATAACAAAGGAAATGGGGTAAAGAACCAAGGTCCAGAAATAGCCGTCGAACCGGCTTGAGCTCTGCCGTCGGGGTCATACTTTTTCCTATATATATATATATATATATATATATATATATATATATATATAGAATAGAAGACGAAAAATCAGTGATGCATCTCAACTCAATTTATTGTGTGTTACAATTGTTTCGCCGGCGGACAGCTCGAGACGCGATCATTGTGTGGGTGGATCTGTCTGATTCTGGACCCGAAGGTTCGACGGACACGTCTAATGATTTCGGAACATATTATATATATATAAACGCAAGCATATCTAATATATATTTGTGAAATGGGCGGTGGTTGAAATTCAAATGTGCACGGTTAAATGGTAGTAGACGTGGTCGGACTGACATGAAAATGTACACACCTATGTAAAAAGTACCAAGGAAGCAAATAGACGAGGTTTCAAATCTCTAACTTGAAAAATGTGGTCCCTGGAGCCCCAAAATTATCGCGTTCGGTGAGTTATTTCCCCCTGTTCTAATATTTTTGTCTTATTTACAATTTCATCAACGTTCTTTCGCTGTTAACATACAGTACCAATAATTTGAAAAATATTATTGAAAGTTTATTATAAAGAAGCAGTTTCAGGAAAAAGTGTAAACTATCATACAAACCTTCATAATATGCATTTTTAAACTTGCATATCATCGATATTGCTATTTCGCTGTTAATAAACTATCATCCTTCTACATTTAACGATCATACAGTACCGTTTTATGAAATCGATTCTGCAGTACGGTCACTGTTTTCCATCAAAAGAAATAAAACCCTTGGCGATACTTGGTTTTAGTGTCCTAAATTATCATCATCGATATTCAATTATTAGCTCCACCCACTACACGATACGTCACGAAGGTAAATGTTTCGAAAACATTTTAAACAATATATTGTTTAAAGAAATATTTTTTCTGTTGTTAAAAACTGTAAATTTGTTTTTTAAAAAATGTATTTCGCAGCAATTTTTTTTCTGTTAAAAACTGTAAATAAATATTCATGTAAAAATGAAGCATAGTGTTTCGGTTAAATACATTTTTTTAAAAACAGATTTACAGTTTTAAACAACAGAAATAAAATTCACTTAAACAATATATTGTTGCGATATACAGTTTAACATTTTTTTGAAACATTTACCTTCGTGACGTATCGTGTGTGAAAAAAAAAATGTATTTCGCAGCAATTTTTTTTCTGTTAAAAACTGTAAATAAATATTCATGTAAAAATGAAGCATAGTGTTTCGGTTAGAAACTTAAAAACTGTAAATAAATATTCATGTAAAAATGAAGCATAGTTTTTCTGTGAAAAACTGTAAATAAATATTTATTTTGTTCAAAAAATAAATCAAAAATTTAATTTTCTCTGTTAATATTTTAATAAATATTTATTCTAAAAATTCAATGTTTTTTCGTGTAAAAATGAAGCATGTAAGAAAATGAATATGTAAAAATCAAGCAGCAGCAGCCGCTGATGACGTGTTGTGACGTTTAGTGTAGTGGGTGGAGCTAATAATTGAATCTCGATGATGATAATTTAGGACATTAAAACCAAGTATCGCCAAACCCTTAAATTGCGAAGAAGGGACGCGTGTTTTTATTTTAATTCTAATACATGTTAACCACCACTAACAGTAAGTAGTATTTTTCAAATTACATATCATCGACATTGCTGTTTCGCTGTTAATAAACAACGCTTTTCACGTCGCTCCACTTCTCATTGTACGCCGTCCAGCCCCAAGTAAATATTTCTATTTTTTTCCCTGAAACTGCTTCTTTATAATAAACTTTCAATAATATTTTTCAAATCATTAACTTAATAAAAAGTGACCCCAGGTGCAACCGGGCTCAGCTGCTAGTTATATATATTATAAACGGAGCATATTATATATATATATAAACGCAAGTATTGCACCAAGAAAATAAAACGTCGGCGTGAAGAGATTAGGAATTTATTTGCTTTAACATATTTTCGTCTGTGTATTATACATTGTCTACATATGCTGACTACAATGTATATTGTTCAATCATATGCAATACTTAATTATGTATATATATATATATATATATGGATTATATATAATGTATTTTGCAATACACTTTATGCTTAATTAAAAGCATTTTGAAGACCGTAAGCTATTGTTTTAAAGTAGTGACAAATTCACTTACTTTGATCTCAGCAAACAGGAGAGATAAGCCGACAAGTCTTGTTTCGCTTTGGTTGAAGCTTATCAAGGCCAACTACCCCTCCTGTCTACCGAGATCATTGATGTTATATTCTTATAGAAATCTAGTAAATAATCAGGAGCTGATTATGCAGAGCGGTTGTTGGTCAGGCAGAAATTAAAAATTAGAATTGGAGCTCTGAAATAGCAATATATATATGGATGTATATATAATGTATTTTGCAAAACAATAGCTTACGGTCTTCAAAATGCTTTTAATTAAGCATAAAGTGTATTGCAAAATACATTATATATACATCCATATATATATTGCTATTTCAGAGCTCCAATTCTAATTTTTAATTTCTGCCTGACCAACAACCGCTCTGCATAATCAGCTCCTGATTATTTACTAGATTTCTATAAGAATATAACATCAATGATCTCGGTAGACAGGAGGGGTAGTTGGCCTTGATAAGCTTCAACCAAAGCGAAACAAGACTTGTCGGCTTATCTCCCCTGTTTGCTGAGATCAAAGTAAGTGAATTTGTCACTACTTTAAAACAATAGCTTACGGTCTTCAAAATGCTTTTAATTAAGCATAAAGTGTATTGCAAAATACATTATATATACATCCATATATATATTGCTATTTCAGAGCTCCAATTCTAATTTTTAATTTCTGCCTGACCAACAACCGCTCTGCATAATCAGCTCCTGATTATTTACTAGATTTCTATAAGAATATAACATCAATGATCTCGGTAGACAGGAGGGGTAGTTGGCCTTGATAAGCTTCAACCAAAGCGAAACAAGACTTGTCGGCTTATCTCCCCTGTTTGCTGAGATCAAAGTAAGTGAATTTGTCACTACTTTAAAACAATAGCTTACGGTCTTCAAAATGCTTTTTTAATTAAGCATAAAGTGTATTGCAAAATACATTATATATACATCCATATATATATTGCTATTTCAGAGCTCCAATTCTAATTTATATATATATATATATATATATATATATATATATATATATATATATAGGAACAAGTAAGACCCCGACGGCTGAGCTCAAGCCGTTTCGACGGCTAATTCTGTACTGAATGAAAATTTATTCTGGTATTTAAATAGCCGAGCTTATCAAGGGGTAATTCCATATATGGTCAAAGAGATAATCACCAGGATTGGTCACATCACAAGTTAGTTGTAAATCTGTGATGGCAAATTGGTGGGAGAAGGGGTAGCTAAACCTGCCGGTAGGAGAAAAAGGGAGAGGGGGTGGAGTAGACTCATTCATGCGTTGGTAGTGTCAGCTACAGCTGGGCGTGAGGTCAAAGAGGATACAGGGGAGGGGGAGGGGGAGGAGGTCGAAACGGTAAATAGAACAATGAAGGGTAAAACTATAGAAGGTACTGAGAGAGGAAAAAAAAAAAAAAAAAAATAAGCAAAGTCTGGTTACTAAGACTTAAGTCTCTCGCTATTGCTAGGCTAAAGAAATACATAAATAAATAAATAAACAAATAAGTGAATAAAAGTATAGATAAATAAATTTAAAAAAAAAAAAAAAATATATATATAATGAAGAATAAAAAAATCAATTATAATAATAAAAATAAACTAGATGGGACGGAAATAAAGGGACCCTTATACGAGGTATAAGGGTCGTGTATCGTACGGTGCGTGTATCGTACGGTGACGGGTCAACAAAGGGGGGGCCAAAATACTAAAGAGACTACCACGAAATAATAAGGGTTTCTACCCCAATCACAGGGTCAGCAACCACCCAGTGCAAGAAAGTAAACTAGTACGAGAATATAATTCAGGGTCCCGCAAAAAAATACTAGTGCTAACTCTAAGGGTACCGCCACGAAACAAAAAGTCTTATACAAGCTACATGAAAGATCGTACGAAGTAAAAGTAAAGAACGGAAAAATTATTATTATTTTTTTTCTCTCTCTCAGTACCTTCTATAGTTTTACCCCTCATTGTTCTACTTACCGTTTCGACCTCCTCCCCCTCCCCCGTATCCTCTTTGACCTCACGCCCAGCTGTAGCTGGCACTACCAACGCATGAATGGGTCTACTCCCGCCCTCTCCCTTTTTCTCCTACCGGCAGGTTTAGCTACCCCTTCCCCCACCAATTTGCCATCACAGATTTACTACTAACTTGTGATGTGACCAATCCTGGTGATTATCTCTTTGACCATATATGGAATTACCCCTTGATAAGCTCGGCTATTTAAATACCAGAATAAATTTTCATTCAGTACAGAATTAGCCGTCGAAACGGCTTGAGCTCAGCCGTCGGGGTCTTACTTGTTCCTATTACCCACTCTACTACCCTAAGTATTGAGTACTTTGGTGCGTTATGGTCCACTTGGTTCCTTACCACATTCCCTTCGTTATATATATATATATATGGTCAATTTTTTCACACATATATATATATATATATATTTCTCTCTTTCTCACATTTGAATTCGCTCCTGAAAGGTCTTTTTTCTAAGCGCTCATATATTCACCTAGCTTATGCTAACAGAATAACTATGAAGCTTGTTCCCTTCCTTCTACGGTTAGCTATCCTCTTTGTTGTTATCTTGTTTCACTCGCTTTACGCGTTTTAATTGTCCTAATAACTTAATTTAGTTATTATTGCACCGACGTGAGGTATATGATTTTTAATGCAATGAAATATCTATGATCGTCGGCAAATCACTGATGAGGGACTTATTTTATTACATGTTATCCATGTGCAACCAGCAGTATTCTTCTCCCCATTTTTTCATATATATATATATATATATATATATAGAGAGAGAGAGAGAATAAAAAACGAAAAATCAGTGATGCATCTCAACTCAATTTATTGTTTATTACAATTGTTTCGCCGGCGGACAGCTCGAGACGCGATCATTGTGTGGATCTGTCTGATTCTGGACCCGAAGGTTCGACGGACACGTCTAATGATTTCGGAGCATATTATATATATATAAACGCAAGTATTGCACCAAGAAAAATAAAACGTTGGCGTGAAGAGATTAGGAATGTATTTGCTTTAACATATTTTCCCCTGTGTATTATAAATTATCCTACATATGCTGACTACAATGTATATTGTTCAATCATATTCAATACTTAATTATTTATTGCACTTCATCAAAAAGCCTATAATAGTGGAATTCCACTATTAACTACGCGGTAGAGTTCAGCAATGGCATTTTCGTTTCAGAAAATGTAAATAAGTTAAAAATAGCATGAAATACAGTCAGTTAGTGTGATAGTAGAGAGGAGAGGGGTTGGTGGTAAGGTAAAGCTTTTAAACTATCAATCTGTGTGCTGTGATGTGGAACAATTATTCTTTGACCATTGGTATGGGTAAAGGTTTTGATGTTTACCATATATGGTCGAGAGGGTGGAGATGGACAGAAAAGGAGAGGGTATAAATTAAGAGCAGACTAGAGTGGGTAAGGAGGATAGGAATTTAAAAAATGTGATTGTTTAAAATATTACTGAATCCTTTGGGTAGGTGTGAAAGTTTGAATGCCACAGGAAATGTACTAAATAGGATGTAGTAAAACCTAAGTATTAGGGATCGAATCTTATATATATATATATATATACATGTGTGTGTGTGTGTGTGTGTGTGTGTGTGTGTGTGTGTGTGTGTGTGTGTGTGTGTGTGTGTGTGTGTGTGTGTGTGTGTGTGTGTGCAGATAATATTCACAATAGGCATCTAACCTCACCTGAAAATTAGGTCTTGTTCAATGGAAATAATTGAAAGCTAAAATCGCTTCCCATATGACACGCTACAACCGTATTTACTTCCTCTACCCTAATAGCCGGCTTGCGATTATTTAATGTATTTACTGTCTACTTAGAAAATATTGTTTTACAAAGTAGTGTACCAAACATTCATAACACTCTTAGGCGGTATCGAAAAGAATCAAGCAATGTTTACTATGAATGCTTTGAAGGTTGCTAGAATCAGCATCTCTACTCTTTTAGGTCAAGGAAATGGGAAGATGCCATTTCCATGTACCAATTTATCTGAACAATTAGGGACCAAGAACGAAAATGTATTTTAATGCTGTTGAACATTGTCAGTAGGGTTGCTCTATATTATAATAGTTCACGAAATTGTAGGTTCTGACTAACTGAGATGTTCCAGATATTGAAGCAACAAAAGGTGCGAAATAATATCTAACAGACTTCATTGGAAGGTCATCGGAGAATACGAAATAAATTAGTTCATGTCAAATCCTATGGGATTCTCGTGTTGACAATTAATAGCCTAGACTGCGCAGCCTCACATATTCCATAACAGTTCAACAACGTATCTTAATCCTTGCTTGCATCAGCTAGGATCATGGTCCCACTTCCAACCCGACTGCGCATGTCAATCCTGTTCATGTAGATAATGAACAGTAGAGGTGACAGTACGCACCCTTGGCGGAGTCCGACTCCCACATTGAATGTGCAATCTCCCTGCATCTCTGCCAGACACTTAGCATGGACTTTACTGGGGAGGCTTAACATGAAGTTCTCCCTGTAATTGGAACAATCACTCACGTCTCCCTTTTTGAAAATTGGGATTATCACTCCAAATTTCTATTGCATAGGTGCCTTTCCATAGATCCAGGCCATCTGGCACACACGAGTCAGCCAGAGAATATCTTCTTTATTTAAGGATTTTAACCGTTTGGGCCTGATTTCATCTTCCTGACGGGCTTTGCCAGATTTGAGCTCTTTAACTACTCGTTTGACCTGAGGTTCTGAGAGATTAGTCACTCCCAGATGCACCTTGTGTACATCTGAAGATGCTGTTGTGATCGGGTTTAAGAGATCAGCAAAGTATTCTCTGACCTCGCGAAGATGCACCTTTCTGAAGAGGGGAGCAGGTGTGGAGGAGGGCTTCTTTTTATGAAGGCAGCCGATGGTCTGCCAGAACACTTTATTTGCTGATCTGAAGTCGGATTCCAGCTTAACCCCAAAGTACGCTCATGTCTTAACTTTGGACGCCTTTACTGTCTCTGCTGCCAATTTTCGTGCCTGCTTGTACCGCCAATACAAGAAAGAGGACGTATTTCCAAGCCAAGATTCGTAAGCCTCCTTCTTTTCTCAGATGGCATCTTTGACCTCTTGATTGAACCAAGGGATTCTCCTGCCATCCGGCACCATACCAAACCTCTTTCTCCCGTAGTATTTAACAGCTGAAGCAGAAACTTCTGCGCTGAACAACCTCCACTCTGTCTCAACATCCTCAGTTTGCTCAGGGAGTTCTCTGAATTTTTATGCAATAGTATCTGCATACCTCGTCTTGACTTCCTTATCCACCAATGCTTCCCACTTTA
>OZ024740.1:175866139-176016139 GCA_964016885.1 Eledone cirrhosa
ATCATCATCATCATCATCCCCATCATCCTCATCACCATCATCCTCATCACCACCACCAACACCACTGCCGCCACCCCCATCAACATTATCGTCGTCGTTATCATCATCATCATCATCACCACCACCACCACCATCAACATTATCGTCATCGTCGACATCGTCATCATCACATCATCATCATTAATAACAACATCTTTACTCGCGAATTTAATTCTCTTCAATGTTGTGAAGAGATGTGACAGCTATTTCCTGTAAGCATTATTCGGTAGAGTCACTGCCTTGATTGAGTATAGAAAGTTTTTGGATTGAATGTCTGAAGGGAAGAAGCCCTTTGTTTGAGTCACACTATTACTTTCAATAGGTTACTATACATACAAGCATGCAAACCTATATATATATATATATATTAGAAAGTGAGGTTTTTTTACAAAATGAAAAAAAAACGAGGTGTCCTACACGAGTGAAAGTATAAGGAAAAAAGATGAAATCGAAAATGCAACTGGAGTCTTTTTTTTAAAATATATTTATTTGGTTCCTTTACCGGTTTCGCAGCTCTTCTGCTTTTAAAAAGTAGAATTGAGATGGAGGGTTTGTCGTTTTTAAACGCTCCATCTCAATTCTACTTTTGAAAAGCACAAGAGCTGCGAAACCGGTAAAGGAACCAAATAAATATATATACTTTTAAAAAGACTCCAGTTGCATTTTCGATTTTATCTTTTTTCCCTATATATATATATATATATAAATATATATAGGAAAATGTTCAAGACCCCGACGGCAGAGCTCGAGCCGTTTCGACGGCTATTTCTGGACGAAAATAGCCGTCGAAACGGCTCGAGCTCTGCCGTCGGGGTCTTGAACATTTTTCTATTACGCACTCAACTACTCTAAGTATTGAGTACTCTGGTGCATTTTTAGTCCACCTGGTTCCTTACCACACTTCCTTCGTTATATATATATATATAGCCTCCTTCCTCCCATTTTCGGGACAGTGTGAGATTTCCTTTAGAGCTGCTGGACTAACAACCTAGCAGTCCCCTCAGGCACTGATGGTGATTATCGCTAAATATTGATGTTGATTTGGTTATCAATATTAATGTTATTGGGCACCCTCTGAAGATTTATAAGTGCCCACTTGAATAAGTATCTGTTGATCTTATACAAGCTTCTACATAATTTGGTACAATTTCACCCAACTTGTAGAAATCTTATAATGAAACGAGTCGTTTGGGAAATGATATATTTGATATATCTCATATGAAATAATACAGCCAATTATCCATACAATACAATATACTTAGCACCCCAAACGTTTAATTGGGAATATACTCAGGTATTTCCTAATGATTGTTGAGTGAGTTGGAATTTGGCCGGAGTATCGCTTTTAGCTTTCTCCGATTATGTATTTATATATATATATATATATATATATAGGAAAAGTAAATAACAACAACAAAGAGTACACAACACACTCATACAACATCAACAACAATAACAAGAACACCAACAGTAGCAACAACAACAATGACAAGAGCACCAACAGTAGCAACAACAACAACAACAACAATAACAAGAACACCAACAGTAGCAACAACAGCAACAGTAACAAGATCACCAACAGTAGCAACAAAAACAATAACAAGAGCACCACCAAAAACAGCAGAATTAATGATAGGGAAGAATAGGAATAAGGAGGGGTAGGGGCATTATTAATAATTTCCAGTCAGTTGTTCTGTTGAATTCAGTGTTTAAGCTATCAATGTTACCAAAGTCGGTGTTTGTCAGTGTTAGTGTTGTCGAGAACGGTGTGACTTTACTTAGTTTAGACAAATCGAAAGTTTCCAGTTAGGTCGATCATGCTGCTTGGTGGCTTATCTCAGATAAACCGGATTAGATCTAATTTCCCAAAACATCATAGTTTCAATGTACAGTGGCCTCTTTCTTGTTGTCAAACTAGCTGGATACCTAGAGAAACTGTTTCAAATCACACATTCAGTTTAACCATATCTTCTGAGTGTACTGACATATCGAGTCTATGATATGGAAACTAGAGATGTTGACGGATGTTCCACATGAACTGGGACGTGGGAGACCCGTGTCAGCATATGCAAAGGAGTCACATTTATCGTGTCGGTAACCACGTAATTTGAGATAGTCGGTACAGTTTGTAAATAAATACAAGGCGGTGAGATGAGTTAAAACGAACCTGGAGAAATCAGTGGGCCCGAGGCTTGGCACCTGGAGATGTAAATCTGTATCGTCGTAGGGCGAAGGTCAGCCGGATCAGTTATGTTGTTTGAGGACTGGTACGGTCCGGACTCCATATATATTGTGCTATCGTAACAACCAGAGTGGGCAATCTAATCCAGAAATTTTATCACAGATATATTCCAGAAAGGTCAAACAGAGGAGTCGAATGCATACATTGTCTCCTTTACATATTACTGTCTGATCATCATGGCTTTTCCCCAGATCTCTGACCAGATTAAACGCATGCCGTTTCGACTGGTTTGGCAGTTGATCTGATGCTTCTGGGCGCAAAGCTCGCTGTGCCGTAGTTTGTGATGCACATTCAAATGCTGCAGCGGCGGTGTCTACAGAGATTCCTGGTGAGTGAATAGTTAACTTTGCCAGGTACGTTTTTCCACAGTTTGTCTCTTTTACAGAGCTGCAGTCATGGATGTAACAAAGACCAAGATTTGACGTGTGGCTATTGTAAAGTTGTCGGACACTCATAAACCTCTACTAGTCGATCATGTTACCAGTGGAACATCCATGTTAGCTTTCTATAAAGGGCAAATGGTGCAGAAGGATGGCTCAGCATATACTCTACTCTACACCATCACAATCAGACACTATAACACGACTCACAAATATTGAAGTAAAACCAGAAACACAAAACATTTCCCCCTAACAATGCAAAACCTATGTATTATATAATCATAATTCTATAACCTCTAAAATCAATGCTGACACTATACATGGAGTACACCCATTAATGCAGTTAAAACTTGCATGATGAAGATAATAGTAATTTTGACAACTATGATAATGATTTCTGTCAAAGTCACAAAGCCTCGCATTTTAAAAAGAGATAAAGTTGATATAATCGATCCGAGTTCATGACAAGTATTTATTTTATCGACTGTAGAAGGATCAAAGGCAAAGTGAATATCATCAGAATTTGAATTCACAACGTAAAGGGACGTACCTATATGTTTGGTATGGTATGTTATGGACCCATAACTCATGAGGAGTCGTAGAGGGGACATATTGACATATGGCGTTGCTAGGGTATTTTTCAATCCTGGCGGAGGCCATCTCCTCTCCAGGCGTGAATACAGTAGATTTCTTCCAGAGAAGGATAGAGAGAGTGAGAGATAAGAAGTGAGAAAGAGATATAACGGAAGAATCGACCCAGTACTTGACTGGTACTTTTTTTATCGACCATGAATGGATGAAAGACAAAGTTGACCTCGGCAGGATTTGAACTCAGAGTAGAGAGTCGAAATGAATACTACAAAGCATTCTATCCGACGTTATAACGACTCTACCAACTTGCCGCCTATCGTACCTAAATACCAAGAGATAAAACATTCTTTTTTTTATTTAAAATTCAGCAAAATTATAGATTAAGACAAATGTATGGACAGACTCCAACTGAAAGAAATAAAATAAAGAATCAAAGCAAGCAGAGAAAGATACATAAATACCTCCTGTAGATAAAGTAGTACAATATATTGGAACATCTCAAGCAGACTCTTAATATTATGGGTGTTGTAATCGTTGTATTTATATATGGCTTATAGCAATGTGAGAAAAGTATATGTTGAAACCTCTGTTTAATTATCTACCTATATTTTCCGCCGCATCTACCTATACACTTAATCATTAAAAAGTAAAGCATAAATAACAAAACCATCTATTGGGTTATACTGTTTCGATATCATTCCGATATTTGGTCATTTAATTGTATTATTTTCTCAGAAGGTTATAAACTTCATATAAATGCAACAATTGCAACACTCACAATAAAGGATTATGTATAACAAAGAATGTTTGCGAATAACGGCAGAAAATCTCAGTAAGCAAGACGTCATGCTGAAGAACGACCAGAAAATGAAGTTCCAGATGATGGTGAATCAACCTGATATTCATAAGCTGTTTGGATTAACAAACTGGGATGTAAAAGAGATGTAGAGTGGATACAGCAGTTTTTGATAGAAATTCAAACAACAAAATATTGGTTCTTATGAAATCATTAAAAGATAAAATAAGCAGAAGACTAAGTAAAATAACAAATTAGAAAGGTTTTGGCTAGTTGGTGGCTGGGGCTTACTAATTATATCTCTATGTATATACACACACACTTGCCAAAATACCAAATTGTGGCTCAAGCTTACTAGATTAAATCTCTAGGTGTATGCACTCATACTTGACAAAATAGAAGCTCAGGCTTATTGGTTAAGTATCTACTTGAATACATAACAGATAGCAGCTCAAGCTTGCTGGCTTAAATCCCCAGCTATATACATCGACATTTGACAAGATACAAAGAAGTTTATGCTTACTGGCTTAAATCTCCAGGTACTTCCTTATAGACTGACACTATAGTTTACTGGCTTAAATCTCCAAAGAGTATTATTCATTTACATTTGGCATAATACCAGATGGTAGTTCAAGCTTACTGGCTTAAATCTCACGCTTATACACCCACACTTGACAAGATATCAGTTAGGAGCTCAATGCTTCTTAATAGCCTCACAATTAACAAGAACTGGAGTGAGCAACTACAGACACAACGTCGTTGCAGATTAGAGGACGGGGTAGGAAAAAATAACATTTTATATAGGTACAACACCAGAAATTTGAAACAGGGGGTTAGTTGATTAAATCAACCCCAGTACTTGACGAGTACTCTATTTTATCCACCCCCGAAAAATGACAGGCAAAGATAACCTCGGTGCAATTTGAATTTAGAACACAAGAACAATGGTAACCAAATAGCAGCAAGAGGCTTATTAATCTGACTCTGTCAGATGATGATAGCGATTGTGACAACGCTGATTACAATTAAAAACAAGTACTAAAACATAGCACATCTGAAGGTCAAACACATAAAGGGGCAACGTAAACTCTGCTTAAACCCTTGCTAATAATTGCTTCTGATTTAAGCACAAGGCCAACAATTTTTTGGGGAGGAGAAAGTTGATTAATTTGACCCAGTACGTTACTGGTACTTTATTATATCGAGCCCTTAGCCAGATTTGAAGTCAGGACGTAAAGGGCCGTAACTCTAAGCCACAAAGCATAATAATTGTTTCTACTTTTGGCACAAGGCCAGCAATAACCCAGTGCATTACTGGTACTTTATTTCATCGACCCCGTGAGGATGAAAGGCAAAGTTAACCACAAAGCATAATTGTTTCTACTTTAGGCACAAGGCCAGCAATTACCCAGTACATTACTGGTACTTTATTTTATCGACCCCGTAAGGATGAAAGGCAAAGTTAACCTCGGCGGGATTTGAACTCAAACCGTAAAGGGACGTAACTATGCTAGAAAGCATGGCGTCCAACCCTCTACCGATACTGCCAATTCACCACAAAGCATAATAATGATTTCTGATTTAGGCACAAGACATCAATTTGGGAGGAATGGAAAGTCGATTAAATATCGACCCCAGTGCATTACTGGTGCTTTATTTATCGGCCCCATAAGAATGAAAGGCAAAACTAACCTCGGCGGGATTTGAAATCAGAACGTAGCAGGCCGTAACTCTATGCTACAAAGCATAATAATGAAAATATTACTGATGCCAAATAACACAGTATAACGTGATAAGCTGACAATGAAGATAGATAAGCATCTAAACACTTATTGAATAAAACTGCTATCAAAACTAGAATGAATGAATTTTGAAAGAAAGTGTATAAATAATTTGGAATCTTTAAATTACATTGGTTATATTAATGGAGAAATGAAAAGACCGATAATGGATCAATATGAAACGGTTAAAGCCACTGTAATATAACGAATCTCAATACCCATACATCAGTTCTGATTCAATTAATTGTAGGACAGTTGCAGTTATGCAATTATTAAAGCTGAACTAGATATCTTTCAGGGGTCTACAAGGAATTTCATGACAAATTATGGAATCCTCAAAGTCGCAATCCAATGTGCTGCTCTTTTTATAACCAGTGAATCTTAAGGGGATTGAGACTAATAAATGTGAAATAATGGAAAACCATTTTACTGAAACTAACATCTACAGTATGTCTACAAAGAATAGAGAAAGGAAGAGAAAGTACGCCCTTAATTTCTGATAGTTTCGTATGGGAATTTTAATCCTTGAAAACATTATCCCTCTCCATATCTGTACACAGCCGATTTCTTCTAGAGAAGAAGAGAGAAAATGATAAAGAGATATAGAGGAAAAATCGATCCCACTATTGGATTGGTACCATATTAGCTACCCTGAAAGGATAACAGGCAAAGTATATGAACTCTGAGCGCATTTAACCGGAACAAATTCAGACATTTAATCCGATGCCCTAACAACTCCGCCAATTCGCTGTTTCTATAAAGAGTAACAATAATGCTTTCTTGTACTAGGTCAAAGGTATAAAGTTGTAAAACGCCGGTATAGATACAGTCTAACTATCAAACTAACTTCAGTTCATTACTCTTACTTATTTATCGATCCTCAATAATGATATTCAGTATTGGAACCCTGTAAATGACCATAGGTATTTTCCGACCTATGTTTAGTAATTCATTAAACATATTCCTCGATAAAAACCCACAACTTTCACAAGTCAATGAGGGAGTCTATGCAATCACTAGACTTGCTAGTTACAGTAGCCAAATTTCCCTCAAATTAAACCCTACTCTTTTCGCCTTTTTTAAAAAAGGAAATGCACATTAGATAACGTAGTTCTTGTTAACTCTAAAATTAAGGACGGTCATTACTTGAATGTTTTTAATCAGAGCCATGAATTTGTAGGAAAGAGGAATCATCAATTGAATCGACCACAGTAAATTCCTGGTACATATTTTATTACCGTCCCTTTAGGATATTAAAACGTATGTGCATATCAGCAAGATATAGACTAGAGAGAGAAGAGAGGTGGAACAATAGGCATTCAGTGGAACATTCTAATGCGTCTGCCAAAATACATTAATTACATTGTTATGCCAATATAAATAAGTTTCTTTTCTAACAGGTGGCCCACCATAAAATAGTATTTATTGCTGACTATATGTATATATGACTGCAATGCATGTCACTTAATAAATAAATGAACGGCAGCGGTGGTGGTGTTTTTCGTGTTGGAGGTAAGGGATTTGGTGGTCGTGGTGATGGTGGTAGTGGTATTCAGGGCAATGTTGGTGGTGGTGGTGGTGGTGGTGGTAATGGCGTGGTGGTGAGTCGGGAGTGTTGGTAGTAGTGATAGTGATTATTGTGGTGTTAACCCTCAATACCCAATGCTACCACTATGATCACCATCAATACTACCACCACCACCACCACCACCGCCACCGCCACCACCGCCACCACGTCGAACACCACCCACAAAAATTATAGCCACATTTCCTACATACTACACACTATTGTAGTGAATCTCAAACAATTGTGCACCACAGATTATCAAAAATATAATGTAAGGTTTTAGAAAGTTCCTACTGCAGTACGGCCGAATGGCTAACAAGTTTGCTTTGCAATTATAAATTTCTGTGTTCAGTCCCACTTCGCGCCAACTTAGACAAATGTCATTCATTTACCATGGCTCTCATCAAACCCATGTGAGAGAACTTGAGCTGACTTCAATGAACCAGCTTTATTACTCACTATGTCATAACTAATCTCCCTAAGAACTACTTTAATGGCACACATGTTTGTAAACGTTAATTTTACGAACGGATTGTCGAACAACTGGAAAACTCGTCATCGAAACTGATGCAGATCCACTTGAAAAATGCTTGCGTGTCTTGACATGTTGTTCATAATTTTGTCATGTACAAGTATGAGTAATGAAACTAGATAATCAATAGCTTCTTATATACTATATTTCAACATTTTTAACTTTAAAACAATTTTCTTTTCAACTTTCCATGTAAAGAGCGCCACTAATTTGATCCCCACTACACCATGAAATCAAACTTTGGATCCTTTGCAGGACTGTATTAAAAGAAAAAAGAAAAAAGAAAAAAGGCATGAATCGCAGGGTGGTGTGATCCCGGAAACAGACCTTAGGAAAATACACGATGTTCATGTCTGGAACGCTTTTGATTATAGGCCTGCTAGAGGGAGGGCTAAATCAGCAACAACAACGACGACGACGGCGGTAATGATGACAACACAAACAGCAGCAAGAATAAAACCAACGGCAACAAGGACTCCAACAATAATTTTCCTAGAAAATTGATGGTTTTCTGCCAAAACTAGAAATCATTACTGCAGAGGAAATACGTACTTTCACAGCTGGCTCTCTTACAGAAGAAAAAAAAAACAGCTTCCATAATGCTTATGATGCGGCCGGCATGGACCGAAAGACAATTGATATTCTCTCTCTCTCTCTCTCTCTCTCTCTCTCTCTCTCTCTCTCTCTCTCTCTCTCTGTATATATATATATTACTTTTACTTAATAAAATAACAATAAATAATATTGCTAAATGTATGGCTCAAAATTGCGCTGGGAATTTCAATTAAAACCTTCTGACTCGTGCGTATCATCGATATTGTTGTTGTTGTTGTTGTTGTTGTTGCTGCTACTGCTGCTGCTACTGCTTCTTCTTCTTCTTCTTCTTCTTCTTCTTCTTCTTCTTCTTCTTCTTCTTCTTCTTCTTCTTCTTAACTCTGATAGAGTAGACATATGATCTAATGCATTCCAACCGTAAACAGTTAATCCTTATTGGATATTTAACACTACATTGTTCAATGTATCCTTTTTCTGTTTATAGAGTGATAATATATGATTTGGTGGAAATGTGATTTTCTTCCCCTGTGTTGGGCAATTGCCTCTGATTTGAAGAAAGCTTTGTTTTCTTTTTCTTTTTATAGCAAGAAAGAGTGATTTGGAATAAATTTGACAACTGTTGTCCTTTTGAGGCGACAGAGACTGATTTTGGTGGCATTTGGCGGTTGTCCACCTTTTTTAAGGGCTAAAGGTTGGCATTTGAGGAGGATTTGGCAGCTATTTCTTGTAGGATGAGCTGCTGTACAAAAGCTTCTTCGTTAACATATTATTGTTCTTGGTAAACAAACATACTCTTGTTATTTTTGTTAGAGTGGCAAATAGGTTTGATATTTATCGTTGTTGTTAGTGTAGTTGAAGTGGTGGCAGTTTTGGTGGTAGTAAAGGCGGAGAGGAAGGTGGTCTTAGTAGAGATTATGTTGTTAACGTACTTTTTAGAAATATATAAATAAATAAATATATTCATAAATAAATATTTACATAAATAAATATAAATAAATGTGATTCTAGAAAAGTAGTTTAATTAATGCATGTACCATATGGAATTTCGTGAGTAAATTTCCAAATTATTTAAAACAAAAGCTTGAAATCCGATGACAGAATAAAGAATCATGAATGTTTTTGTTGTCTTTTGTCCTATTATTCTGCAAAGATTAACGAAAAGGAAGAACAAGAAAAATGATAAAAACTATAAGAAAGAGAGAAGATTTGTTCTTTATGTCATTCGTATTTTGACCACAGAAGTCGTGCTATCGATAAATAAAGTACCAGTCTTTTCTCCCTTTTTTGTTTTCACTCTCCCAGATTCAGCTACACTGCATTATGAGAAGGCCATAAAGAGCCATTCACTGTGTTTCTTGCTCCTAAGAAATATAATCTGGCTAGCCGAGAATCTAGATACTTCTCATCTAGCATGCTACATATTCAGTCCAAGAAAACTTAAGATGGCGACAGCAATCGGACCAATGTGCTGTACTGCATGGAACAGTTGAAAAATATATTTCTTATCGTTGTTATTCTATTCATGATAGTAGCCATTATATTAGTTCGGTATTGTGTTGTTATTGTGATTCTAATATTGTATGTATGTATGTATTACTGGTAACATGTATCCCAGTACAACCTGCCTCATGGTCGGATCGTTGGCGACTAAACTGGCAACCCCACCAAGGTTTCTTGGTGAGGATGGTGACTTTTGACATCCTGCAGGACTAAAAACAAAACCTGTCAAAGTGCAAAGGAGCTCTTAAGAGTAAATGGCCATCCAAAATCACCGGGAGAGATGAACCCTTAGCCTTTGTCAAGGCAGAATTCTAGAAGAAAAACTCTGATATAACACCTGCAACCCTGATGGTATCCAATGATGTTGACTTGTTCTTCTTTTTGGTAAATATCATCTTGGTTAAGAGAGTGGGACTGTCTTTGTGCAGTGCCTTTGCTCACTATAAAAGCTTCACGGCACAGGCATTGCTTTATATCTGGAGATCTCTCTGCACTTGTCGTCACATGGTAACATGGTCCCAGCACTATGTGTCAATAATTGTCACACGTGTAGTGTTTGTACCAGAGTTTTCAAGTCGCTGGCTGGACTAAAATTTCACACTCGTTCAGCGCATCGGTAGGGGTTCTCCTACATAGATATAAAGTAGTGACCGTACTCGAAAACGAGTTGGCAGCCACCATGTATGTATGTATGTATGTATGTATGTATGTATGTATGTTCTTCTGGTTTTATAATTTCAGAAAGTTTTACTAATAGAGAGAGTGTCGGTGTCTAACATAGACACAAGACTCTCTCATTGGAATTTACACAACATCAACTAGGTAGATATGTATGTATGCATGCATGTGTAGATATGGATGTTATTGTATGTGTGGATGTGTATGTTTTGAGTTGTATGTGTGCATGTGTATATGCTTTGCATCTGTACATGTGTATATGCAGTTATTAGATGTATGTATGTATGTATGTATGTATGTATGCATGTATGTATGTATGTATGTATGTATGTTCTTTTGGTTTTATAATTTCACAAAATTTTTACCAGTAGAGAGAGACGGTTTCTAACATAGATACAAGACTCTCTCATTGGAATTTACACAACATCAACTAGGTAGATTATGTATGCATGTCTGCATGTGTAGATATGGATGTTATTGTATGTGCGGATGTGTATGTTTTGAGTTGTATGTGTTCCTGTGTATATGCTTTGTATCTGTACATTTGTATATGCAGTTATTAGATGCAACATTTTTGGAATGTTTTACATATTTTTACTGTTCCATTAATGGATTGTACTTGTAATTTTATAACTAGTTGTGTTCTTTCTGTTTCTGTGAAGCCTAACTTCTCAAGATTTGTATTGGGGCAGTTACTAACATAAATCTGAAGGTGTAATCAGGGTGGAGTATCTGCAGATTTCTCATCAGTTTTGCATAAATATTCTCCTGTTCGCTAATCTTTGATATTATATTGGCATCTGGTGGGATGCTAATTTACATTACTGTGCATGCTTTCTTCTCCCTGTCCCATATCATAATATCTGGTCTGTTATGCCTGCATTTTATTGGGGTTTTTACTGGAACATTCCACCAGTACTCTTTCATATTATGTACATGGATGTCTTCCACATTGCTGTAGCTTTTTATGTGTTTATTATCGGGGCTATCTTTTTTACGAACTGCATTGTACAGTGTTTTGGCCACTATATCATGCCCCATAGGTAGAAAGTACCGCGATGACATCTTTGGACAGCTGCTAATGACATGGGTGATATCCTTGATGGTAGTTCTGCAGAATCTGCACTTGTTATCACATCTAGATGTTTAGCCTGCATCCCTATCCCTTTTGTGAATCAGGTATTTCGTGTTAATCTCCTGTTCTTGGATTACAAAAGCGTATCCTTCAAAGTGGGAGCCAATATAGCGGTTGTTGGTCCAAGATAGACTACTTTCCTTATCTATATTACTCTCACTCTGGAGCTTCCTGGCAACATATCCGTGTATGATTTTTCGCTGATAAGCATGCAGTTTTTCCTCCATGGATTTACTGCGATACTGCTGAGCGACATCCCTGGGTGTGAAGTTTTGATTATCACACAGGGAATATCTCTCGAGGAGTTCCTTCCCAACTCTCATGATCTTATCTGTTTCATGCAGATAGACTTGCTCGAGAAACGGGTTCCTACGCTTCGAGGTTCGTAGATGTTGTCGGAGAGATATGATGCGACATTCAAATGTTGTCTGGACTGATGTTAGGCCTCTGCCTCCCTGCTTAAGTTTCAAGTAAAGGCGGTCTATGTCACTGTTGATGTGGCAGTTTCGGTGTTGTTTAGTATTTTTCAAGTTCTAACATCAACTGCTCGGATTTAGTCTATCGTCCAATTGAGTATTGCAAACGTTGGTGTTAGGACAGGCACAGCAAACACATTGTGAGCCACTGTTTTGTTTTGCGCAGAGAGTTCCGATGACCAGATCTTTCTTAATCGGGTGTAGTATTCCCTGGTTACCCGTTCTTTATTACAGATACCATTATAGGATATCTATCCCCAGGTATCTGTACCAGTCCTCATTAGATATCGGTAAAACAGTTAGGCCATTGATGACAATGTTGCTAGATTGGGTTGTTGTTTTTCTCCGCTTTACAGTCATGTATGAGCATTTATCTTGGCCAAACTCCATTCCTATATCCTTTGAGAACATGTATGTATGTATGTATGTATGTATGTATGTCAGGTCACCAGTTGGTGCTACTGGTAACATATATCCCAGTACAACCTGTCTCATGGTCGGGTCGTTGGCGACTAAACTGGCAACCCCACCATGGTTTCTTGGTGAGGAGGGTGACTTTGGACATCCTGCAGGACTAAAAACAAAACCTGTCAAAGGGCAAAGGAGCTCTTAAGAGTCAATGGCCATCCAAAATCACCGGGAGAGATGACCCCTTAGCCTTTGTCAAGGCAGAATTCTAGGAGAAGGAAAACTCTGATATAACACCTGCAACCCTGATGGTATCCAATGATGTTGACTTTTTCTTCTTTTTGGTAAATATCATCTTGGTTAAGAGAGAGGGACTGGCTTTGTGCAGTGCCTTTGCTCACTATAAAAACTTCACGGCACAGGCATTGCTTTATATCTGGAGATCTCTCTGCACTTGTCGTCACATGGTACCATGGGCCCAGCACTATGTGTCAATAATTGTCACAAGTGTAGTGTTTGTACCAGAGTTTTCAAGTCGCTGGCTGGACTAAAAAGTCACACTCGTTCAGCGCATCGGTAGGGTTTCTCCTACATGGATATAAAGTAGTGGCCGTACTGGAAAACGAGTTGGCAGCCACCATGTATGTATGTATGTACGTATTATTATTATTGCTGCATTGGTGATAATGATGATGATGCCCTTCGTGACGGTTATTATTTATTGTTAATGTTATTTTTATTGTTGCTCTTGTTTTTGTTGTTGTTGTTGTCGTTATTTATGTGGTGGTGGTGGTGGTGGTGGTGTCATCGTTTTGTCGCTACTGCTACACTTGTTGTTGTTGTTGTTGTTGTTGTTGTTGTTGTTGTTCTTCTTCTTCTTCTTCTTCTTCTTCTTCTTCTTCTTCTTCTTCTTCTTCTTCTTCTTCTTCAACGAATGCCGTTATACAAAAGAATTTGAATTATGCCAGCGATGAAAATAAACTAATAATGTCTGAATCAGACGCCATTGTAATGGAGATGAACATAAATATGCATTAACTGGTAACATTTCCATTATTTTTGTCGTTTGTATTTGTCGTCGGCGTTTTTGTTGTTATTGCTGTTGCGTTCATATTCAACCCTGTATTGTGTTTCTATAAACTAAATTTCCGTTTTACTACACTAAAATCTAAACGAAAACCATACAACTAAATAACAACAACTTCAAATACAATAACAACTATAATAATAATAATTTCTAATTTAGGTACAAGACCAATAATTCGGGGAGAAAGTAAATTCGATTATATCGACATCAGTACTTTACTGGTATTTTATTTCATCGACACCGGAAGGATAAAAGATAAAGTTGAACTCACAACGCAAAGGGACGTAACTAAATATCACAATGCATTTTGTTACATACTCTAATGATTCAGCCAATCTTCCGCCTTAATAATAATAATAATAATAATAATAATAATAATAATAATAATAATAATGATTTCTTTATTTGGCCACAAGGACTGACATCAAGAAAAACATCACAGACGGAACTAGACGGTACGATGTGGGTTTTGTGCGTGTAAATATTTTTATTATTTATATAAGAAAAGAAAAAAAAAGACATAAAACATATATATATATAAAAAATAAAATGAAAATTGAAACAATGAAAAATTCCCCAATAGGGAGGAAACCTCCGAGGGTTACTCGTGGCGAAAACCACACAAAAGACCACGGCCACCCTGACTACCAGGGCAAGCGCCCTCTCTCAATTTTTCCATCTCTCAAACTACAGACGTATATTCAGAGTGGTCCCGTTCACTCGGACCATTCTCGCTACATTCACCCACCTTTCAACAAACTTGCTAGAAAGCAGCACTTGCCTCTCCACCCTGATTTCCTCTTCAAGTGAAACTTGAAAAAGTTAATTAGGGATTCGCCGAAGAGGAAAGTGTTTGTCTATAATCCTTTTAACCTTGTCCACCACTCAATCTCTTTCGCCATGGCCACCAGGCAGATGAAAACCGCCTGCCCTTCCTCCTCGAAGGAAGACGGCGAGACCATCTGCACAATGGACTCAGTCGACAACCGGATCTGTCCCACACGTGACAGCAACTGTTCGACATAGCTCCACAAGTCAGCAATGCTCGGGCACTGAACGAGTGCGTGCACAACGGTTTCGTCGCTATGCGTGCATCTCGGACAGGCTCGGCCGACGGCACTTCCGCGCCTGTAGAGCTTATCTGGAACCGGCAGCGTTCCCCGGTAGCACTGCCAGGCCAGGGATTTTTGGAAGTTATCCATAGGCCCCGGGCTGAAAGTTCTCCGGAAGAGAGCAAGCAGCTGATCTTCTTCGACGCCCAGGATCTCTCCGAGAACGTCGTCGCTCTTCCACTCCACTAGTTCTCTATAGAACGCCGAGGTGGATGTTCCACCGATACTGGTGCCCAACTGGGAGAGGGCAGTGAGCGCCTGGAGACATTCCAGTTTCCAAGCGCTATCCCTCGGTCTTTTTCTGACCCAGGACTGCAGCTCCGTCAAGGAGACGAGCTGTGGGAAAATGTGCCTGGCGAATGGCGTCACACCTGTTCACCATCAAGGAAGCACCAGAGATGTCGCAGCCTCAGCGCATGTTTGCGCATCATCAGCCATGGCATGCCCAGTCCTCCACGCAACGGGTGTTGACAGCAGATGGATCGTCTGACCATGGGAGCGCGTCCCTTCCACAAAAGGCGGAAGAGGAGACGCTCCATTTTGGTGGGAGTTGGGCTGGAGCAAGGGATGACGGTGAGGCGGTAGCAGATGACGGATGCGATGTACGCATTCGCCACCTCCGCCAGGCCTTACAGGGACAGCTTCCTCTCAGCCCATTTCTGAGTGAGGGAGGCCACCTGCTCGTCACCTCGTTCCAGTTTTTCTCCATCTGGAGGTCCGGTCCGAACCAGACCCCGAGCAATTTAACCGGTCCGTCCAACGCCCCACGACGCTATCGGACGGCATGGACTTGCCTCTCCAGGTGCCTAGCTGCAAGGCCACCGACTTTTCCTGGTTTATCTTTGCTCCTGTCACCGCTTCGTATTCCTTGAGAGCGGTGCCGAGCATCTGGACGTGTCTGGTGCTCGACACCACCACGTTGACGTCGTCAGCGTAAGCGGACTCGGATTTCCCGCATCCTAGTTCGCGTGGGACGCCCCTCATCACCCCCAGTTCGTGCAGTAACGGCTCGAGAGCCAATACGTACAAGAGAGACGAGAGGGGACAACCCTGGCGGACTGAGCGCATGATGCTGAACGGCTGCGACAGGTGACCGTTCACCCTCACAACTGAGCAGATGTCGCTGTACATTGCTGCGATCCAACCCCTGAAAACGGGCCCGAAACCGGCTGCCTCAAGGACCGCCGCCAGGTACCGATGGTCGACCCTATCGAATGCTTTGGACTGATCCAAGTTGATCAGGGCCCCACCATTGCCAGGTTCCTTAACCACCCTCTCTATGATGTATCGCATGAGGTGGAGCTTGTCGTGTATGGATCTGTCCGGAATGGCGCATGTCTGCGCCTCTCCCACCAGACCCTTGACGACAAGCGCCAACCTCGTTCCTAACACCTTGGCCAAAATCTTGAACTCTGCGTTTAGCAGGGTTATGGGGCTGGCATTATCGATAACATCCCCATTGATCGGGTCTTTTCTCAGCAGCACCACCGCTCCCCGGCTCACAAAACTGAGAATGCTCCCGTTCTGCTGCCAGTTGCAGTAGACGTCTGCCAAGAGGTCACCGATCAAGTCTGGCAGTTCACAAAGTGCTGCTGAAAAGCTTCACACATCCACTCGGGTTCGAGCATCACGCACCCGTTTTGGTCAGACAAAGACCGAATTGTGGCTTTGTTTCCACGTCGCGCCTCTGCCACCCGGGCCCATTGGACGGCTTTTGTCCCCTCGTGTTTCAGAGGACGCGCTCTAGCTCTGACAACGCAGCCTTCGTGTTTTGCGTTGAAGAATTGGTAGAGTGCCAATCTCGCCGCAAGCACGTCGGTTGCGATGCCTGTCCTAAACGCCTCTTCTAGCTTTCTGACTAGCTCTTCCTCTACTCTATTTTCCTCTATCACTACTCCTTGGCTAAACCTAATTGACTCTACTTTAATTGCCCATTTGAGGGCGAACCACCACCTGTTGTTGACGACCGCTCCCGTCAACGCCCGCTTGACTAATACGCTAATCCGGTCTCTGTAGGCCTTGCGCGCCGGGAAAGACGCGTTCAGCTTCCAGTAACCAGGCCCTTGTCTATGAAGTCTGTCTATGTCGATCTCACAGATCACAAATTTGTGGTCTGTGTAGTCGACTATTTTAAATTGTGGACAACTTATACTAGCCTTATCTAGTTCCCTGCAGAATACCCTATCTAGGTACGATCTGGATGACCCGATGCGGTTTGTCCATGTCCACATTGGCACATTCGGGTGATCCAGTCGATACCTGTCAGACAGTTCAAAACGTCTGAACAGGTTGGTGAGGCTCTTGCACCCTCCTCCCCTATCCACTAGCCCCACACAATCCCAGCGTGCATCCAAGATACCGTTCCAGTCGCCCACTAACACTAAAGAACGGGACGTTCCAAGAAAGGTCTCTAGACGTCTGAAGAAATATGGCCGTCCTGTCCCTGTTGGGGCGTAGACGGCTACTAGCCTGAAAGCATTGCCTTCGCTGCCGGTCACGTCCAGCACCACCGACTTACCTTCTGGGTCCAGGAAGATGGCCCGTATGGCGAGATCCAAGCCTCTCCGAAAAAGGACAGCAACCCCTCCCCCCGATCCTGGACGACTGGGAGATGCGTATACATCGTAGCCGCCGAAGATCGGTGCGAAGGCCCGTGATCGGAGATTCTGGTTTCACTGATGGCCACCACATCTATGTTTAGTGACCTGAGGTCATTGAGCAGGTGACCCTTCTTCCAAGATGACCCCAGGCCACGTACATTTATACTGCCTATTCTGAGTACAGCCATGTTGGATGAGAAACGGGGCAAATGAGAAAGGGTCACTTACCTTGTTCGTGTGGTGAAGGCACAGTAGAACCGTCCCTTTCGCTGGTCATGGGTGTTTCCAAGAGGATGTCAGTGTATATCGTCTTGGTAACCGTCCCTCTGAAGTCTCCAACTGCGTTGGGGAATTTTTGTTTGAAAGGTTTGTACTGTTCTATTGAGATTTCAATGATGCTTATGTTTGTCGGGAGAGTTCTTGGTGTTGGAGGGGTGTAGTAGTTTTTTTGTTGTGATGTCTGTGTGCTGCTTTATATATTGTATGAATTATTTTTTTGCTATGTTTATGGCTGTGTACTTTTTGGGGGGAGGGGTGATTTTGTTGCCGTTTTCTTCTTGTTGCTGTTTGGTGTGTGTGTCTTGTTATGTTTGCGTTGTTGGTGTTTGTGGTGGCGTTGCTGCAAGTTTCCTTGCTGCCTTTACCCCTCTTTGTATGCCTTCGCTTTTGGAGGGTGAATCTAAGGTTTTTTTTGTCTTTTGTTTTTTGTGGCAGACTGTTTGCCACGTCACTCCCGCCTCAAACTCCATGTCGGATTCTGTGGTGTCTGCGAAAGGTATGTGCTCCACGGCTGTTGGTGGTGGTAGTGGAGCCCTCTTCGGCAATTTTGTTGCTGGTGTAGCTATTTCAAATGTAGCTATTGGTTTTGCCGCTACTGATGATGCTGCTTAAGTTATCCGTGGCCTTGGTACGGATGCTACGGACATTGCCCTCCTACTCACCGTGGAAGGGGCTTCTTCGTTGCTGTCCTGCTCTTGGTAGCAGCGGACCAGGTATTGGCAGGAGAGGGGCCCCTTTTCAGTGTCTTCTGCTGGCAAAAGGCCCTGAGGTGACCTTTCGACACACAGAGATAACATTTTGGCCGTCTTCCTTCTACACTTATAGGGAGTTGTTGTCCTTCCTCGAAGTCTATGATATCGGGGATAGCCTCGATACATTCCTGGTCAGTTTGTATAAGCATTTGCATGCCTATACCTGACCAGTTCTCTCTCCCTATTTTTTCTACTTGCAGCATGGTTGCCCTGTTCTCAATTCCAGCAAGGACAGACACGGCCAGCCAAGGTATGGGCACGTCGGGTGGGACCTGGGTCACTTTGACCCTCACAATTTTCTACCCGTAGTAGGAGGGCACCAAGACTAACTCCTCACTCTTTAGGGTTTCCAAAGAGTGAGACTTTGCTTCCTGTGGGGTGGCGAAATGTACGTCTACTGTGGCGTACTTTCCGCCTCGGGTGATGTGGGTTTTGCGTGCCCAGACGCACCCCAAGGCCTTTTGGATTTGAGCCTCCGTGGCTCTCTCCACTCGATGTGACATTTTTCTTACGGTGCGGTAAGTCACCGTCGGGTGGAGGTTTCAGGGAAACTCTATTTGCGCTTCTTGTCACCATGGCTCTTGCGACTGCCATCTCCTCCTCTGTGACTAATACTGTCTCGATATTTCGGCGACACCTGCAAAAGAAGTGGTCCCTTTTTCAGCAGCACCACTATTGCTGCCGCTACTGGTCTTACTGGTGGTGCTGAGATCGCTATTACAGGTATCGGTGTCATTGTTGTTCTTTTCGCTGGTACAGTTGTTGGTGTTGTTTTCGTTGATACTGTTGCTGCTGTTACTGTTATTGTGGCTGTTGTTATTATTGTTGTTTTTGTTGATACTGTTCCTACTATTATTGTTGTTGTGGCTGTTGTTATCGTCATTGTTATTGTCGTTCTCGACCTTACCGCTGTTATTTTTCTTATTGTCGTTCTCGACCTTACCACTGTTATTTTTGTTATTCTCGTTCTCGACTTTACCGCTGTTATTTTTGGTGTTATTGTTGGTGATGTTGTTGGTGTTATTGTTGGTGTTGTTTGTGTTAGAAATATTTGGTAATTTTAAATCTTTTTTTCCTTTGTAATATTTTCGTTTATATTTACCTCCGCTGGAACGCTGTCTTGTTGACATGCTGATAAAGTCTCCCTCTCTCTGTGTTGTCTGACAGCGCTCTCTCTCTTTCTTGTGTTATCGATGTTGACATTTTTCAAAAAAAATATTTTTACACAAATACGAATACAAGACCCCGTAAAGGGGTGCCCTATTATTTACTAGTGAACCTCTGTATTAGGTGGGTCACTTTTTCTGAACTTTTATCAAATTTAAAACTTGAATAAAAGGTTTAGAACGGTTGAAAAAGAGGTAAAACGTTGAAAAAGACTGGAGGCGATAAGAAGCGTGGCTTCACCAACAACAATAATAATAATAATAATAAGGGAAGAAAACGCACATGGTGGATATATATCGTTATGGAATCGCTCCCGTAAGTTTTTTTATTTTTACTTATTTAAAACAACTGTGAGAGAATAATTCTTATTACAAATGAAATACAAGAATACAGTTTTCACTCTCAGCGAGCAACAACGCATCACATTACGGTATAGCCTCGTCTAACTTATCTACCAGCTCCCCTCCTTTCTATTTTTCTCTAACGTTAGTTCTTTGCTGAACTCTATCGAAGTTACTCTAATCTCTCTTTTGAGAGCCCCCACCATCTGTTGTTGATGATCCCCCCTGTCAACTTTTGCTTAACTAAATTGTTGACTTGGTCCCTGTAAGCCTTACGTGCCGGAAATGACATGTTCAGTTTCCAGTAACCCGGTCCTACCCTACGCGTTTTATCTAGGTCGAACGTACAGATCACAAATTTGTGATCTGAATAGGCGACCGTTTTAAAAAGTGGGCAGCCTACACTATTTCTATCTATTTTCCAAATGAAGAGCCTGTCTATATACGATCTAGATGATCCCATTTGGTTGGTCCATGTCCATACTGGCACATTGGGGAAATCTAGTCGATACCTGTCAGACAGTTGGAACTCGATGAGTAGGTGCTTGAGGCTTTTGCACCCCCCACTCCTATCGGCTACTTCCACACAATCCCAGCGTGCGTCTAAGATGCCATTCCAGTCCCCCGCTAACAGTAAAGGGCCAGACGTACCCAGAAAGGTCTCCAGGCGCCTACAGAAGTCCGGTCGGCCGGCCCCTGTAGGGGCGTAGACGGCCAGCAGTCTAAAGGCACCACCTTCGCTACTGCTCACATCCAAGACCACCAACTTACCGTCCGGGTCCCGGAAGATCAACCTTATCTCGAGATCCAGTCCTTTCCTAAACAGCACTGCCCCCCCCCATTCCCGGCCTGCTAACAGATGTGAAGATCTGATAGTCGTCGAAAATGGGGGCTAGTGCGCGGGTGTCGGAAATTCTGGTCTCGCTGACGGCAATCATATCCATTTCCAGCGACATGAGGTCGTTGAGCAGGCGACCCTGCTTCCAGGGTGACCCCAGGTCGCGAACATTTAAACTTCCTACTCTTAATATGGCCATGTTGGCAAGATAAAAGCGAGAGGGAAGGTTTACTTACCTCCCGGGGTCTTGTGAAGGTCGCGTGGTTCAACCTCCATGGTTGGTGGGGTTTCTTTTGGGAACCCCTTTAAAAGTCTTGATGTGGGTTTCACATTCGGGGTTCCCACGTCTTGAGGAAAGCTCTCTCGAATTTCTTTGAAGGAATCGAGTAACATTCGGACATTCTGGCACGCAAAATGTGCTCATTTCAAAAATCTCCCCCTCTGTTTGAATGATCTCGCTTCGTGCTAAGAAGGCCATCAGTTTATCGTTGGCCCTTCTGACAAGCACGAAGTTTTTAACATTTTGTTGGTGTGGTTTTATTTGTTTTCGTTTTGGTGACTGTCGTGTTGATGGCTTTGGTGGTGTTGTTTCGGGTATGTCTGTGTTTGTTGTAGGTGTGGTGTCTGCAATTTCAGGTATTTGTGTGTTTATTTGTACTTGTGTTTGTTTAGGTTGTTTGCGTTTCGGGGATTGTGGGGGTGGTATCGATGTTGCTGTTGGTGCTGATGTTATTGGGGAAGTGTTTGCGTTAGTGGTGTCTGTATTTTTTGCTGTGTTGGTTTTTGTGTTTTGTTGGGGCTTTTTTAGGGTGAGTTTTCTCTGTTTTTTTGCGCTTTTGGGTTTTCCTTCATCTTCGCTGCTGGAAGACAAAGGGTCTGTGTCTGAGAGTGTCTCAGTGTCTGTGTGTGCATTTATTGTTTTGTCTATGTGTATAATTGGGGGGGGGGGGTTAGGGGTATGGGGAGTGGGAGAGAGCTTTCCTCGTTTTCCCCTTGGATTGGTTTCGGTGTTGGTGGTGGTCTGGCTGTTTTTGCTGTTGGTGTCCGTGTCTTTGTTGGTGTTATTTTTGGTGGTGGTGGTGCAGCTTTCCGTGCTGACACTGGCGTTGGCAACAAAGGAGGTTTGCGACCCCCTGTATTTTTGCGCTGAAGGCAGAAGGCTTGCAGATGCGTTGCTTCCCCGCAGACGCAGCAGTGTGGTATTCTTCCCTCAGTGATTAGCTGGATTGTTGTCCCGTCCTGCAGGCGGGCAAAATCCGGGATGTTGTTCATGTCCTCCGGTTTCATTTGGAGGAGAATCTCCAAATCCATTCCGGACCAGTCTTCTCTCTCTGTCCTTTTGATATCCAGGAGCGTAGTGTCTGTCCCCTCCTCGATTACGCATCCCAGCAGCCACCATATGTTCATTCCTGGTGGGATGCTGGGAATGCGGACCTTTACTGTCCTTTTACCCATGTAGGACGGGTGTATGATAATGCGTTCCGTTCTGCAGGGGGTCACTGAGTGCTTAATAGCAAGGGCCTCGGTTTTGAACTGTACCGAGTTGGTACCGAACTGTTTGGCTTTTGCTTTATACTCTATGTCACTTCCGATGCACTCCAAAGCAGCCTCGATTTCTGCTTGGCTGGCAAGGTCCACTTTTCGTGTCTGCACCGAAATGCATCGAAAGTACACCGTCCTCCTTTGCATGGCAGCTATTGCCCGGTCCGGGATGGTCAGGTTTTCCCAGGACTTCTCCCGTTTAATTAGCCTCCACGCCTGGGTCAACTGTTCGTCTTTATCCAATAAGCGCTTTGTTTTTGCTGCTGCTGCTCTTGTTGTTGGTGTTGTCCTTCTTGCTGTTGTTATTGGTGTTGTTGTTGTTCTTTTGTTGATTGTTGGTGTTGCCACCGCCATCCGTGTTTACATTGAAGCTGTCGGCGTTATTGTCGTTGTTGCTCTGAGTTGTTGTTGTTGTGGTGGTGGCGGTGGTGGCGGTAGCGACGGTGGTGGTGGTGATGTCGTTTTCAGATGATACTGCTGCTAACACAGAAGGTTGTGATGGTAGCTTTTGAGTTTTGCCTTCACATTCAGTAGAGTGTACGACAGGCATGTCTGTAGCCGTCGTAGTTGTGGTGAAACCTACAGTGGCTGCTTTTAAACTTTTGACCTGAACGTTGTTTACCGTTTCAAGGTCGAACATTTCCATATTTTTTTTTTTTTGGTGGGAAAGCGATTTTTTTAGAAGTTTTTAAAAATAAATCTTAATATTTGGGCTTAAAGCCCGAATATTGAGAGGTATCACTCCCTTGAAACCAAGATGTGTACCTTATGTTTCGTTAACGACAAGAAAATACAAAAACTGATACTTTAAAACAGCTTAAAGTTACGAACCTTTTCCCCCGCAGACTTGTACTGTCTTCACACATGTGCGTCCATAATAATAATAATAATAATAATAATGATAATAATGGTTTCTTTATTGGCCACAAGGGCTAACACGAAGAAAAACATTAGAGACAGCACAGAACAGTACAGGACGATACAAAGCGTGTTTTGGTCGTGTAAACAGGTTTTAACAAAATCGGGCTAGAAATATCCAAAAAATTCAAACAACAAAATTCCCCAAAGAGGGGCAAACCTCCGAGAGTCACTCGTGGCGAAAACCACACAAAAGATCACGGCCACTCTGACCACCAGGTCAAGCGCCCTCTCTCAGTTGTCCCACTCCTCAGTCTACAGGCTCATAATCAGAGCGGGCCTGTTCACTCGGACCAGACTCGCCACTTTCACCCACCTTTCAACAAACTTACTAGAAGACAGCACTTGCCTCTCCACCTTTGATTTTCCTCTTCAAGTGAAACTTGAAAATGTTAATCAGGGATTGGCCGGAGAGGGTTTTCAGCCTTGTCCACCACACAATCTCTTTCGCCATGGCCACCAGGCAGCTGGAAACTGCCTGCTCTTCCTCCTCTTTAAAGGAGGATGGCAGGGCTATCTTCACAATGGACTTAGTCGATAACCGGATCCGTCCTACACGCAACAGCAGCTGTTCGACATAGCTCCACAAGTCAACAATCCTTGGGCACTGACGAGTGTGTACAGGACGGTTTCGTCACCCTGCGCGCATCTCGAACAGGCTCGGCTGACAGCACATCCGTACCTGTAGAGCTTATCCCGAACCGGCAACGCTTCCCGGTAGCACAGCCAGGCCAGGGATTTCTGGAAGTTGTCCAAGGCCCCGGTCTGAACGTTCTCTTGAAGAGGGCGAACAGCTGATCGTCTTCGACGCCCAGGGTCTCCCCGAGAACATCGTCGCTCTTTCCTTCCACTAGCCCTCTATAGAACGCTGAGGTGGATGTTCCACCGATACTAGTGCCCAGCTGTTAGAAAGCTGTGAGCGCCTGGAGACATTCCAGCTTCCAAGCGCTAACCCTCGGTCTTTTCCTGATCCAGGACTGCAGCTCCGTTAATGAAACGAGCTGGGGAAAAACACGGCTGGCAAACGGTGACCACACCTGTTGACCGTCAAGGAAGCAGAAGAGATGTCGCAGCTTCAGAGCGTGTTTGCGCATCATCAGCCACGGCATGCCCAGTCCTCCACGCAACGGGTGTTGACAGCAGATGGATCCTCTGACCATGGTAGCACGTCCCTTCCATAAAAATCCGAGAGGAGGCGCTCCCTTTTTATCAGAGTTGGGCCGGGGCAATGCACAACGGTTAGGCGGTAGCAGATGACGGATGCGATGAACGCATTCGCCGCCTCTTCCCGACCTTTCAGGGCCAGCTTCCTCTCGGCCCATTTCTGGGTGAGAGAGGCCACCCTGCTCGTCACCTCGCTCCAGTTTTTCTCCATCTGGAGTACGGACCGAACCAGACCCCGAGCAATTTAACCGGTCCTTCCGTCCAGCACCCACGACGCTGTCGGGCGGCATGGACTAGCCTCTCCAGGTGCCAAACTGCAAGCACACCGACTTTTCTTGGTTTAACTTTGCTCCTGTCATTGCTTCATATTCCTTGAGAGCGGTGCCGAGCATCTGGACATATTCGGTGTTTGACATCACTACGGTGACGTCGTCGGCGTAAGCAGATACGGATCTCCCACATCCCAGTTCGCGTTGTACGCCTCTCATCACCTCCAATTTGTGTAGTAACGGCTTTAGTGCCAATACGTACAAGAGCGACGAGAGGGGACAACCCTGGCGGACCGAGCGCATGATGCTGAACTGCTGTGACAGATGACCGTTCACCTTCACAACTCAGCAGATGTTGCTGTGCATCGCAGCGACCCAAACCCTGAAAATGGGCCCGAAGCCGACCGCCTAATGGACCGCCGCCAGGTACCGATGGTCGACCCTATCAAATGCCTTAGATTGATCCAAGTTGATCAGGATCCCACCCGTGCCAGGTTCCTTAACCGCCCTCTCTATGATGTATCGCATGAGGTGGAGGTTGTCGTGGATGGATCTGTCTGGAATGGCGCATGTCTCCGCCTCTCCCACCAGATCACCGACGACAAGCGTCAATGTCATTGCTAACAACTTGGCCAATATCTTGAAATCTGCGTTTAACAGTGTTATGGGCCTGAAGTTGTCTATAACATCCCCCTTGTTCGTGTCTTTTCTCAACAGCGCCACCACTCCCCAGCTCACAAAATTGCGAATGCTCTCGTTCTGCTGCCAGTTACAGTAGACATCTGCCAAGAGGTCGCCGAACAAGTATGGCATGTGCGCATAAAGCTTGTAGTGCAGACCATCCAAACCTGGCGATTTACCCCTCGTGCAGTCAGATATCGCTTCCCGTATTTCACCTGCTGTTATCGGCTTTTCGCAATACTGCGCTGCGGTCGTCGAGAGCCGCGGCAGTCCCATCGATATATGTACTGAAGTTTATACTCCGATCCGGCCCGCCGCCGCTCTCAAGCAGTTCAGCAAAGTGCTGCTGAAAATCCTCACACATCTGTTCGGGTTCGAGTAACATGCGCCCGTTTTGGTCAGGCAAAGATTGAATTGTGGCTTTGTTTCCACGTCGCGCCTCCACCACCCGGGCCCATTGGACAGCTTTTATCCCCTCGTGTCTCAGAGCACGTGCTCTAGCTCTGACAACGCAACTTCGTGCTTTGCGTTGAAGAATTGGTGGAGTGCCAATCTCGCCGCAAGTACGTCGGTTGCAATGCCTGTCCTAAACGTTTCTTCTAGCTTTCTAACTAGTTCTACACTATTTTCATCTATCACTACTCCTTTGCTAAACCTTATCTATTCTACTCTAATAACCCTTTACAGGGTAAACCACCACCTGTTGTTGACAATCGCACCCGTCAACGCACGCTTAACTAATTCGCCTATCCGGTCTCTGTAAGCTTTGCGCGACAGGAACCACGCGTTCAGCTTCCAGTAATCCGGTCCTTGCCTATGAAGTCTATCTAAGTCGACTTCACAGATTACAAATTTGTGGTCCGTGTAGTCGACTACTTTAAATTGTGGACAACCTATGCTAGCCTTGTCTGTTTCCCTACAGAATACCCTATCTAGATACGATCTGAATGACCCGATGAAGTTTGCCCTTGTCCACATTGGCACATTCGGATAATCCAGACGATACCTATCAGACAGTTGAAAACGCCTGAGCAGGTTGGTGAGGCTTTTACATCCTCCTCCCTTATTTACTAGCCCCACATAATCCCAGCATGCATCTAAGATACCGTTCCAATCACCCACTAACACTAAAGAGTGGGACGTTCCTGGTGTTACTGGTGTTTTGACCACTGCTGCCGCTGTTTTAGTTGTCCGTGGCCTTAGTATGTGTGCCACGTGCGTTGCCCTACCACTCACCGTGGAAGGGTCTTCTGCCTTTGTTGTCTGCCCTGCTCTTGGTAGCAGCGGACCAGGTATCGGAAGGACGAGGGACTTCTTCGCTGCCTTCTGCGAGCAAAAGGCCCTGAGGTGACCCTTTGACTGACAGAGACAGCATTTTGGGCGCCTTCCTTCCACGCTTGTAGGGAGTTGGAGTCCTTCCTCGAAGTCTATAATATCACGGATAGCCTTGATACACTCCTGGTCAGTTTGTATTAGCATTTGCATGCCTATACCTGACCAGTTCTCTCTCAATATTTTCTGCCCGCAGTAGGAGGACACGAAGACTATCTCCTCACTCTTTAGGGTTACCAAAGTGTGAGACTTCGCCTCCTGGGGGTGGGAAAAAGTACCTCTACTGTGGAATACTTTTTGCGGTAAGTCACCGTCCGTAACTGCTGGTGTTTGAAAAAATCGGGTGGAGGTTTCAGATAGACTCGATTGACATTTCTCGTCACCATGGTCCTTGCGACTGCCATCTCCTCCTCCGTGACTAGCGCTCTTTCGACATTGCGGGCCACACCTGCAGAAGAAGTGGCCCCTTTTTCAGCGGCACCACTATTGCTGCCGTTACTGCTACTGGTATTGCTGTTGGTGCTGAGATCGCTGTTACTGGTATTGATGTCATTGTTGTTGTTTTCGTTGATACTGTTGCTGCTGTTTTTGTGGCTGTTATTATTATTGTTGTTTTTGTTGATACTGTTCCCACTGTTATTTTTGTTGTGGGTGTTGTTATTGTCATTGTTATTGTCTTTCTTGACCTTATCGCTGTTAGTTTTGTTGTTGCTGTTGTTATTGATGGTGTTGCTGTTGGTGGTATTTGGTATTTCTAAATCTGAAACAATATCATTAAAAATTATATTGTTTGTCTTTTCCTTCGTAATGTTTTCTTTTGTATTCACCTTCGCTAGAACGCTGTTTTGTTGACATGTTGACAAAGTCTCCCTCTCTCTGAGTTGTCTGACAGCGCTCTCTCTCTTTTTTTGTGATATCCATGTTTGAACGAAAACTCTTTTTTTTTTAAAATAAATTTTTACATAATAAGACACTCCATAAAAGGGTACCGTATTATTTAGGAGTGAGCCCCTGTATTAGGTGGGTCACTTCTTCTAAACTCTTATCAAGTTTAAAACTAAAGGTTAGGAACGGTTGGAATCGATGAATACTGTTGAAAAAAAACTGGAGCCGGTAAGAAGCGTGGTTCACCTTCAGTAATAATAATAATAATAATAATAATAGTAATAATAATAATAATAATGATTTCGTTATTGGCCACAAGGGCTGACATCAAGAAAAACATTACAGACGGCACAGGATGGTACCGGACAGTACGATGTGGGTTTTGTGCGTGTAAATATTTTTATTATTTATATAAGAAAAGAAAAAAAAGGACATAGAAACATATATATATATAAACAATAAAAATGAAAATTGAAACAATGTAAAATTCCCCAATAGGGGGAAACCTCCGAGGGTTACTCGTGGCGAAAACCATACAAAAGACCACGGCCACCCTGACCACCAGGGCAAGCGCCCTCTCTCAATTTTTCCATTTCCCAAACTACAGACGTATATTCAGAGCGGTCCCGTTCACTCGAACCATACTCGCTACATTCACCCACCTTTCAACAAACTTGCTAGAAGGCAGCACTTGCCTCTCCACCCTGATTTTCCTCTTCAAGTGAAACTTGAAAAAGTTAATCAGGGATTCGCTGAAGAGAAAAATGTCTGTCTTTAACGCTTTTAACCTTGTCCACCACACAATCTCTTTCGCCATGGCCACCAGGCAGATGAAAACCGCCTGCTCTTTCTCCTCGAAGGAAGACGGCGAGACCATCTGCACAATGGACTCAGTCGATAACCGGATCAGTCCTACACGCGACAGCAACTGTTCGACATAGCTCCACAAGTCAGCAATGTTCGGGCACTGAACGAGTGCATGCACGACGGTTTCGTCGCTCTGCGCGAATCACTTCCGTGCCTGTAGAGCTAATCTCGAATCGGCAGCGCACCCCGGTAGCACTGCCAGGCAGGAATTTTTGGAAGTTATCGATAGGCCCCGGGCTGAAAGTTCTCCGGAAGAGAGCAAACAGCTGATCTTCTTCGACGCCCAGGATCTCTCCGAGAATGTCGTCGCTCTTACCCTCCACTAGTCCTCTATAGAACGCCGAGGTGGATGTTCCACCGATGCTGGTGCCCAGCTGGCAGAGGGCAGTGAGCGTCTGGAGACATTCCAGTTTCCAAGCGCTATCCCTCGGTCTTTTTCTGACCCAGGACTGCAGCTCCGTCAAGGAGACGAGCTGTGGGACAACGTGCCTGGCGAACGGCGACCACACCTGTTCACCGTCAAGGAAGCACCAGAGATGTCGCAGCCTCAGCGCATGTTTGCGCATCATCAGCCATGGCATGCCCAGTCCTCCACGCAACGGGTGTTGACAGCAGATGGATCGTCTGACCATGGGAGCGCGTCCCTTCCACAAAAGGCTGAAGAGGAGGCGCTCCATTTTGGTGGGAGTTGGGCTGGAGCAAGGGATGACGGTGAGGCGGTAGCAGATGACGGATGCGATGTACGCATTCGCCACCTCCGCGCGGCCTTTCAGGGACAGCTTCCACTCGGCCCATTTCTGAGTGAGGGAGGCCACCCTGCTCGTCACCTCGTTCCAGTTTTTCTCCATCTGGAGGTCCGGTCCGAACCAGACCCCGAGCAATTTAACCGGTCCGTCCGTCCAACACCCGACGACGCTGTCGGACGGCATGGACTTGCCTCTCCAGGTGCCTAGCTGCAAGGCCACCGACTTTTCCTGGTTTATCTTTGCTCCTGTCACCGCTTCGTATTCCTTGAGAGCGGTGCCGAGCATCTGGACGTGTCTGGTGCTCGACACCACCAAGGTGACGTCGTCGGCGTAAGCCGACTCGGATTTCCCGCATCCTAGTTCGCGTAGGACGCCCCTCATCGCCCCCAGTTTGTGCAGTAACGGCTCGAGAGCCAATACGTACAAGAGGGACGAGAGGGGACAACCCAGGCGGACTGAGCGCATGATCCTGAACGGCTGCAACAGGTGACCGTTCACCCTCACAACTGAGCAGATGTTGCTGTACATCGCTGCGATCCAACCCCTGAAAACGGGCCCGAAAACGACTGCCTCGAGGACAGCCGCCAGGTACCGATAGTCGACCCTATCGAATGCTTTGGATTGATCCAAGTTGATCTGGGCCCCACCCGTGCGAGGTTCCTTAACCACCCTCTCTATGATGTATTGCATGAGATGGAGGTTGTCGTGTATGGATCTGTCCGGAATGGCGCATGTCTGCGCCTCTCCCACCAGACACTTGACGACAAGCGCCAACCTCGTTGCTAACACCTTGGCCAAAATCTTGAACTCTGCGTTTAGCAAGGTTATGTGGCTGACATTATTGATAACATCCCCATTGATCGGGTCTTTTCTCAGCAGCACCACCGCTCCCCGGCTCACAAAACTGGGAATGTTCCCATTCTGCTGCCAGTTGCAGTAGACGTCTGCCAAGAGGTCACCGATCAAGTCTGGCATAAATGCATAAAGCTCGTAGGGCAGACCATCCAAACCTGGCGATTTACTCCTTGTGCAGTTAGCCATCGCTTTCCGTATTTCACCGGCTGTTATTGGCTTTTCGCAACACTGTGCTGCGGTCGTCGAGAGCCGAGGCAGTCCGTCGAGGTATGCACTGTAGTCCATGCCCCGATCCGGGCCGCCGCTGCTCCCGAACAGTTCAGCAAAGTGCTGCTGAAAAGCTTCACACATCCGCTCAGGTTCGAGCATCACGCACCCGTTTTGGTCAGACAAAGACTGAATTGTGGCTTTGTTACCACGTCGCGCCTCTGCCACCCGGGCCCATTGGACGGCTTTTGTCCCCTCGTGTTTCAGAGCACGCGCTCTAACTCTGACAACGCAGCCTTTGTGTTTTGCGTTGAAGAATTGGTCGAGTGCCAATCTCGCCGCAAGCACGTCGGTTGCGATGCCTGTCCTAAACGCCTCTTCTAGCTTTCTGACTAGCTCTCCCTCTACTCTTTTTTCCTCTATCACTACTCCTTTGCTAAACCTAATCGACTCTACTTTAATTGCCCTTTTCAGGGCGAACCACCCCCTGTTGTTGATGACCGCTCCCGTCAACGCCCGCTTGACTAATACGCTAATCCGGTCTCTGTAGGCTTTTCGCGCCGGGAAAGACGCATTCAGCTTCCAGTAACCAGGCCCTTGTCTATGAAGTCAGTCTATGTCGATCTCACAGATCACAAATTTGTGGTCTGTGTAGTCGACTATTTTAAATTGTGGACAACTTATACTAGCCTTATCTAGTTCTCTGCAGAAAACCCTATCGAGATACGATCTGGATGACCCGATGCGGTTTGTCCATGTCCACATTGGCACATTCGGGTGATCCAGTCGATACCTGTCAGACAGTTCAAAACGCCTGAGCAGGTTGGTGAGGCTCTTGCACCCTCCTCCCCTATCCGCTAATCCCACACAGTCCCAGCGTGCATCTAAGATCCCGTTCAGTTGCCCACTAACACTAAAGAGCGGGACGTTCCAAGAAAGGTCTCTAGACGCCTGAAGAAATCTGGCCGTCCTGACCTATTAGGGTCTAGACGGCTACTAGCCTGAAAGCATTGCCTTCGCTGCCCCTCACGTCCAGCACCACCGACTTACCTTCTTGGTCTAGGAAGATGGCCCGTATGGCGAGATCCAAGCCTTTCCGAAAAAGGACGGCAACCCCTCCCTCGATCCTGGACGGTTGGGAGATGCGTATACATCGTAGCCGCCGAAGATCGGTGCGAAGGATTGTGCTTCGGAGATTCTGGTCTCACTGATGGCCACCACATCTATGTTTAGTGACCTGAGGTCGTTGAGCAGGTGACCCTGCTTCCAAGATGACCCCAGGCCACGTGCATTTATACTGCCTATTCTGAGTACGGCCATGTTGAATGAGAAACGGGGCAAGTGAGAAAGGGTCACTTACCTTGATCGTGTGGTGAAGGGACAGTAGAACCGTCCCTTTCGCTGGTCATGGGTGTTTCCAAGAGGATGTCAGTGTATATCCTCTTGGTAACCGTACCTCTGAAGTCTCCAACTGCGTTGGGGAATTTTTGTTTTAAAAGTTTGTATTGTTCTATTGAGATTTCGATGATGCTTATGTTTGTCGGGAGAGTTCTTGGTGTTGGTGGGGTGTAGTAGTTTTTTCCTGTGATGTCTGTGTGCTGCTTTATATATTTTATGAGTTCTTTTTTTGCCATGTTTATGGCTGTGTTCTTTTTGGGGGAGGGATGATTTTGTTGCTGTTTTTCTTCTTGTTGCTGTTTGGTGTGTGTGTCTTGCTTTGTTTGCGTTGTTGGTGATGCTGGTGGTGGTGTGGTTGTTGCTGTCAGTGGTGCTTGTGGTGGTGATGGTGGTGGTGTTGCTGCAAGTTCCTTGCTGCCTTTACCCCTCTTTGTATGCCTTCGCTTTTGGAGGGTGAATCTAAGGGTTTTTTTTCTTTTTTCTTTTTTGTGGCAGACCGTTTGCCACTTCAATCCCGCCTCAAACTCCATATCGGATTCTGTGGCGTCTGGGAGGGGTATGTGCTCCACGGCTGTTGGTGGTTGTAGAGGAGCCATCTTCGGCAATTTTGTTGTTGGTGTAGCTACTTCAAATGTAGCTATTGGTGTTGCCGACACTGATAATGCTGCTTTAGTTGTCCGTGGCCTTGGTACGGGGGCTACGGACGTTGCTCTCCTACTCACCGTGGAAAGGGCTTCTGCGTTTGTTGCCTGCCCTGCTCTTGGTAGCAGCGGACCAGGTATTGGAAGGAGAGGGGCTCTTCTTCGCTGTCTTCTGTGGGCAAAAGGCCCTGAGGTGACCTTTCAACCCACGGAGATAACATTTTGGCCGTCTTCCTTCTACACTTATAGGGAGTTGGAGTCCTTCCTCGATGTCTATGATATCGGGGATAACCTCGATACATTCCTGGTCAGTTTGTACAAAGCATTTGCATGCCTATACCTGACCAGTTCTCTCTCCCTATTTTTTCTACTTGCAGCATGGTCGCCCTGTTCTCGCTTCCAGCAAGGACAGACACGGCCAGCCAAGGTATGGGCACGTCGGGTGGGACCTGGGTCACTTTGACCATCACAATTTTCTGCCCGCAGTAGGATGGCACCAAGACTGTCTCCTCACTCTTTAGGGTTTCCAAAGAGTGAGACTTTGCTTCCTGTGGGGTGGCGAAATGTACGTCTACTGTGGCGTACCTACTGCCTCGGGTGATGGGGGTTTTGCGTGCCCAGACGCACCCCAAGGCCTTTTTGATTTAAGCCTCCGTGGCTCTCTCCACCCGATGTGAGATTTTGCTTACGGTGCGGTAAGTCTCGTCCGTAGCTGCTGGTCCTTAAAAAAATCGGGTGGAGTTTTCAGGGAAACTCTATTTGCGCTTCTTGTCACCATGGCCCTTGCAACTGCCATCTCCTCCTCTGTGACTAACACGGTTTCTATATTTCGGGCGACACCTGCAAAAGAAGTGGTCTCTTTTTCAGTAGCACCACTATTGCTGCCGCTACTGGTCTTACTGGTGGTGCTGAGATCGCTATTACAGGTATCGGTATCATTGTTGATGTTTTCGTTGGTACAGTTTTTGGTGTTGTTGTTGTTTTCGTTGATACTATTGCTGTTGTTACTGTTATTGTGGCTGTTGTTATTATTGTTGTTTTTGTTGATACTGTTCCTACTATTATTGTTGTTGTGGCTGTTGTTATTGTCATTGTTATTGTCGTTCTCGACCTTACCGCTGTTATTTTTGTTATTGTCGTTCTCGATTTTACCGCTGTTATTTTTGTTGTTGCTGTTGTTATTGATGGTGTTGTTGTTGGTGTTGTTGTTGGTGTTGTTGTTGGTGTTGTTTGTGTTAGAAATATTTGTTAATTTTAAATCTGTAACAATCTTCTTGTGTTATCCATGTTGAAATTTTTTCCAAAAAATATTTTTACACAAATACGAATACGACACCCCGTAAAGGGGTGCCTTATTATTTACGTGTGCACCCCTGTATTAGGTGGGTCACTTCTTCTAAACTTTTATCAAATTTAAAACTCGAATGAAAGGTTTAGAACGGTTGAAAACGAGGTAAAACGTTGAAAAAGACTGGAGGCGATAAGAAGCGTGGCTTCACCAACAACAATAATAATAATAATAATAATAATAATAATGCTCTCTTTATTAACCACAAGGGTTTACACAAAGTAGACATTAAGGACAGTACAGAACAATACAGGACGGTACAAAAGGGCATTTCTGCGTGTAAAAAAAACCCCAAAAGAGGATGTAATAATAGAACAATGAAAAAATTCCCCAATGGGGGGGAGACTTCCGAAGGACATTCGTGGAGAAAGCCCATTAAAAAGCCACAGTGACCCTGACCACCAGGGCAAGTGCCCTCTCCCAGTTTTCCACCTTTAATTTACAGACACATACTCAGAGTAGGCCCATTCACTCGGGCCATTCTTGCCTCTCTCACCCATCTTTCAATAAAATGTTGGGAAGAGAGCACTTCCCTCTCTACCCTGATTTTCCTTTTCAAATGAAATTTGAAAAAGTCAATCAGGGCATCACCGAAGAGATAAGTGCTCGTCTTCAGCCCTTTCAAACGTGTCCACCATACTATCTCTTTCGCCATGGCCACCAGACAGATAAAAACTGCCTGCCCTTCCCGGCTAAAGGAAGAGGGCGGGACAATTCTCACGATGGACCCAGTTGATAGCTGGATCCGTCCTACACACGACAGCAGGTGTTCGACATAAACACACAAGTCAGCAATGCTCGGACACTGGACGAGTGCGTGCAGGACGGTTTCGTCGCCCTGCGCGCATCTCGGACAAGCCCGGATGACGGCACCTCCATGACTGTAGAATTTATCCCGAACTGGAAAAGCTCCTTGGTAGCATTGCCAGGCCAGGGATTTCTGGAAGTTGTCCATAGTCCCTGGCCCGAAAGTTCTTCCGAAGAGATTGGCTAGTTGATTTTCGTCGACGCCTAGAGTTTCCCCAAGTACGTCGTCGCTTTTCCCCTCCACTAATCCTCTATAGAACGCCAAGGTGGAGTTTCCACCGATCATATTGCCCGATTGGTCGAGGGCTGTGAGCGCCTGAAGAGATTCCAGTCTCCAAGCGCCCCCTCTCGGTCTTCGCTTGACCCAGGACTGCAGCTCCGTCAAGGAAACGAGCTGGGGAAAGACGCGTCTAGCAAACAGCGACCACACCTGATCACTGTCGAGGAAGAGATGTCGTAGCCTGAACGCGTGTCTGCGCATTATCAGCCACGGCATGCCCAGCCCTCCACGTAGCGGGTGTTGACAGCAGATGGACCGCCTGACCATCGGAGCGCGTCCCTTCCACAAAAAGCGAAAGAGCAAACGCTCCAGCGCAGTCAGGCGGGGCTTAGGACAAGGTACGACAGTCAGGCGGTAGTAGATGATGGACGCGATGTACGCGTTAGCCACCTCCGCTCGACCTTTCAGGGATAGCTTCCTCTCAGCCCATTTCTGGGTGAGAGAAGCCACCCTACTCGTCACCTCGTCCCAGTTATTGTCCGTCTGGAGGTCCGGACCGAACCAGACCCATAGCAATTTAACCGGTCCGTCCGTCCAGCGTCCGATGACGCTGTTGGACGGCATGGACCTGCCTCTCCAGGTGCCGAGCTGCAGGCCCACTGACTTTTCCTGGTTGATCATTGCTCCTGTCACCGCTTCGTATTCTCTTAGTGTAGTGCCGATCGCCTCGATGTGTTTGGCGTTCGACACCACTACGGTGACATCGTCCGCATATGCTGACACGGATCTTCCGCATCCTAGTTCGCGCGGGATACCCCTCAACGTCTCCAGTTTGTGCAGTAATGGCTCGAGAGTCAATACGTACAAGAGGGACGAGAGGGGACATCCTTGGCGGACCGAGCGCATGATGTTGAACGGTTCCGAAAGGTGACCGTTCACTCTCACCACAGAGCAGATGGCGCTGTGCATGGCAGCGATCCAGCCTCTGAAGACGGGCCCAAAGCCAGCCGCCCTCAGGACTGCCGCTAGGTAACGATGGTCGACCCTATCGAAAGCTTTCGACTGATCTAAATTAATCAAGAACCCCCCCCCGTGCCAGGTTCCCTAGCTACCCTCTCTACGATATATCGCATGAGGTGGAGGTTGTCGTGGATGGATCTGTCGGGAATGGCGCATGTCTGCGCCTCTCCCACCAGACCACCAACGACAAGCGCCAACCTCTTTGCTACCACCTTGGCCAAAATCTTGAACTCTGTGTTTAGCAGAGTTATGGGCCGGAAATTATCTATGTTATCCCCCTTGTTCGGATCCTTTATCAGCAGCGCCACCGCTCTTCGGCTCACAGCGATGGGAATTCTCCCGTTCTGTTGCCAGTTGCAGTAGACGTCGGCCAAGAGGCCTCCGACCAAGTTTGGCATCTGTACGTAAAGTTCATAGGGCAGTCCATCCAAACCAAGCGATTTACCCCTTGTGCAGCCAGTCATTGCCTCCCGTACTTCAGCGGCTGTTATCGGCTTTTCGCAACACTCCGCCTCAGTGGCCGAGAGCCGCGGCAGTCCGTCGAGGTAGACACTAAAGTCCATCCCTCGAACCGGCCCGCCGCTGCCCCCGAACAGCTGAGCGAAGTGTCGCTGAAAAGCTTCACACATTTTCCCGGGATCGAGTAGAAGGCGCCCGTCGTGGTCCACCAAAGACCGCATCGTGGCTTTGTTGCCACGACGCGCCTCCGCCACTCGGGCCCATTGAACGGCTTTCGTCCCCTCGTGTCTGAGAGCACGCAACCTAGCTCTGACAACGCAGCCTTCGTGCTTTGCATTGAAGAATTGGTCATGGGCCAATTTCGCCGCAAGTACGTCGGTCGCGATGCCTTTGCTAAGCGCCTCGTCTAATTTTCTGACTAGTTCTCCCTCTGCTCTAATTTTCTCTATTTCTAAAGCCTTACTAAACCTAATGGACTCTATTCTAATCGCTCTTTTCAGAGAAACCACCACTTGTTGACGATGGCCCCCGTCAACGCCCGCTTAACTAGTTCGCTAATCCGGTCTCTGTAGGCCTTGCATGCTGGTAAGGACGCGTTTAGCTTCAGTAGCCGGGTCCTCGTCTATGAAGCCTATCTAAGTCAAGCACACAGATCACGAATTTGTGGTCCGTGTAGCTGACTATCTTGAATTGTGGACAGCCTATGCTAGACCTATCTATTTCCCTACAAAATACTCTATCTAGATTTGATCTGGATGACCCTATGCGATTTGTCCAAGTCCACATTGGTACATTCGAGAAATCCAATCGGTACCTGTCAGACAGTTCAAAACGCCTGAGCAGGTTGGTGAGGCTCTTGCACCCTCCTCCCATATCCGCTAATCCCACACAGTCCCAGCGTGCATCTAAGATCCCGTTCAGTCGCCCACTAACACTAAAGAGCGGGACGTTCCAAGAAAGGTCTCTAGAGGCCGGAAGAAATCGGGTCGCCCTGCTCCTGTCGGGGCATAGACGGCCACTAGCCTGAAAGCTTGGCCGTCTCCGCTGGTCACGTCCAGCACCACCAACTTACCTTCTGGGTCCAGGAAGATGGCCCGTATGGCGAGATCCAAACCTCTCCGAAAAAGGATGGCAACCCCTCCCCCCCCCGATCCAGGACGGCTGGGAGATGCGTACACATCGTAGCCGCCGAAGATCGGTGCGAAAGCCCATGCTTCGGAGATTCTGGTCTCGCTGATGGCCACTACATCTATGTTTAGTGACCTGAGGTCGTTGAGCAGGTGGCCCTGCTTCCATGACGACCCCAAGCCACGCGCATTTATGCTGCCTATTCTGAGTGAGATCATGTTGAAATGGAGTGGAAAAGATGGGAAACACCACTTACCTTACTTCTCGTAGAGGAAGGATGGTTTCTCCATCCTTTTCACTGCTTCTGGCCTCCTCCGGAAGGATGTCCTTATAAATCCTCCTGGAGAGTGCTTGGCGGAAGTCTCCGATGTCTTTGTTTTTTTTTGTTTTAGTGTCGTGTACGTTTTCTGTGTGATGCGAGTGATTTGTATGTGTGGAGGTGGTGTGAACTTTTGGGTTGTTGTGTAGTCTTTTTCTGTGATACTGGTGTTGTGTTGGATGTAGTGTAATAATTGGTTGTTGTTCAAATTTAATTGTTCCTACATTTGGCACAAGGCCAGCAATTACGCAGTGCATTACTGGTACTTTATTCTATCGACCCCGGAAGAATGAAAGGCAGAGTTAACCACGGCGTTCAAATTCCATGCTGTGTAGTGTGTATCGTTTTGGTTGTTTTGTTTTGTTTGCGTTTGTTGTGGGTTTGTTTCTGTTTCGCTTTTTGGTGACTTTTGTGGTGTTGGTGATGGTGGTGTTGGGGTTAATGATGGTGATGGTGTTGGTGTTTGTGGTGATGGAGTTGGTGATGCTGGTGTGAATGGTGGCATAGCTGTTCTAACTTTTTTGTTTGATAGTTTATTTGTTTCCCTGTGTATTTTGTTTTTGGAGGGGGAAGGAAGGGTATTTTTTCTTTTTTGGCTCCTTTTTCTTTTTTTCTTTTTTCCTGATACCGTTTCCCACTCCTCGTCATCACAATCTGTCTCCAGTTGCGATAGGTCGGGGAGTGGAAAATCCTCCACAGGCGTTGGTTTTGGTTGTGTCGTGGTGGATGGTGTAGGCGCTGGTGCTAGTTCTGGCGCGTAGGGTGGTGGTGGTGTTGGTTTTGCTACTGCTGCTGGGGTTGTTGCTGTTACAGTTGCTTCTGTTGTTGCTGCTACAGTTGTTGCTGCCATTTCTGCTGCTGGTGGTATTGATGGTTGAGTCACTGGTGTGGGTAAGAGAGGTGGCCTCAACCTTTTATCCTGAGGGCAGAAAGCCCTTAGGTGGGTTCCTTCACCACAAACGACACACCTAGGCCTTCTGCCCTCGACGATTACGGTGAGGTGGCTGCCGTCAGTGAGGTCTATTATCTCTGGGATCTCCTCAATGCTTTTTTGGTCTGCTTGGATCAGGAGTTCCATCCCAGATCCGGATCAGTTCTCCTGCTTTTCTTTCGCTATTTCGATTATCTTGGTTTCGATTATTTCGATGCCGGCGAGGACGGCAGCCATTAGCCAGGGAATTTCGATAGCCGGTGGAACGTGGGTCACCCTGATCTTCACGAGTCTCTGGCCACAATAGCTTAGGACGAGTGTGAAGTCGTCACTTCTTAATGAGGCCATGGAGTGTTCCCTGGCCTCCTGTGGTGTTCCAAAGAACACGTCCACGGTTGCATATTTCTGCCCACGTCTGATATGGGTTTTTTTTTGCCCACACATGTCCCAAAGCTTTTTGGATTTGGGACTCGGATGCTCGTTCCACTCGGCGCGATTTTATGTGTTAATCGTCCGATAAGACACGGTGCATAGGCGCCGATACTCCATTTTATTAGGTGTGTGTGTGTGGGGGTGGGAAGGGGACTGACCCTGTACCCATCTTTCTTTACCATTCTCTTGGCTTCATCTAATTCCTCCGAGTTATTTGGATTGCTTCGCACTTTTTTGCTACTCTGGCAAAAGACAGGATGGTTTTCTTATTTTCATTGTTGTTGTTGCTGTTGTTGTTATCGTTATTTTTGTTATTGTTACTTGTAGTTTCAGTTGTGGTAGTAGTGGCGTCAGTGGTGTTCGGTGTGGAAGAGTCGATTTTGGGTGAATCCATTTCGATGTCACGAGATAATTTGTTTTCTTCTTTTGTTTCTGTGGTCGCTGTGGTGGGGGTGGCGGCTTCAACACCTGCAGTAATTGGTAATGGCGGGAAATGAATGTCTGCATGAGACAAATTTAAATTATTGCTACTGCTTATATTTTTAGTGTTGGCAAATGTAGTAATATTTACAATGGTGGTGTCGGTGTGAGGTGTTAGTTTGTGAGGAAGGTGTGACTGTGAGTCGTCCATGATTTTTTCAAAGAAATTTTTGTTTGATAATTATAAAACTTTAAATTTTGGGCTCAAGGCCCCAATCTTTTTGAGTGTCCTTTTCAGAAAACAATGTATGTGCACTTATATACAGTTAACAAAAATTTTCCATAAATGGCAATTTTAAACAACTGAAAACAACAAACATTTGCGGAACTCACGATAATACGATTCCCTATGTAGGTCGCCAATAATAATAATAATAATAATAATAATAATAATAATAATAATAATAATAATAATAATATTGCTCCTCACAAGAAATCCAAAGAAAAAAAGAGAAACATGGTCAAGGGAAGACAATAAAGAAGTCCTTGAGGCTTTCTACACTGCCATGTACTACCCATCAAATAGATCGAATACAGAACAGACATATATCAACTGGAAAAAGAAACATCCCGAAAACAAAGGATATATTGACAGTAACAAACTAACCAATATACGAAGAAATATTGTTAAAAAAAGTTACTAACTGATATAGAAATTGATCAGATCAAGCTATTAGCACAAAGTCAGCGAAGGGAATATGAAACATGTGTCAGTGAAAACGAAGTAAATTGTAATACTTCGAATCCCAGGGTTGGGGCGGAATCACTGACAACAGAACAAATTAAAGAAAGGATAAAAAAATTGGAAGGAGTGCAGGCTCAAGAGGAAACTCAAAATGAAAACAATGAGATCGTAAATGATAAAGAAATGAATCAGAATGAACTTGCCAACTTGAAGGATGAAATTATGATCGAATGGATGAAAATGAAAGAATCTGACATGGGGGCACGAGACACCCTCCCTAAGATCCAGAACTCCAAACAGAACCAAAAGATAATACACAAGACTAATATAATTCTCAAAAACATTATCATCACAAACAAACTAAACATTACTGATTTAAATCATCTCTATTATGCATCGGCTAAAGTCACCACTCACTTATGTGGAGTGAAAATGAAAAAACAAAGGAATTCCCACAAGAAATCTGCTTGGCAAGAGAACATCAATCGCCAAATAAACCTTCTCCGATTTGACATAGAAATTTTAACAAACTACAAAGTAGGTGAACATGTTAAACAAACTAAACTTAGAAAATTGAAAAGAAAATACAGTATAAAATCAACAAGTAACATAGACAGACATGCTGATAGAAATAATCAAGCAAAAAGTGTCGGCCAAAGCTGCTCGTATAAGGCGCTTTGAAAAACGATCTAGATTATATAAGGACAATAATATGTTTAAAAACAACCAAAGAAACTTCTACAGAAAAATTGGCAAGTCAACAATAACTGCTAAATCAATACCACCCAAGGAGGAAGTGCAAGAATTCTGGGAAAAGATCTGGGCCGAAGAAAAAGTTCATAATATACATGCCCCATGGATAGACAGAGACATGAAAGATACAGCTCACCTTGAGGAACAAATATGGGAAAATATAACAGTTGAACAGTTGCGTTTGGCTCTTAGCAAAACCAGCAAATGGAAATCCCCAGGAAAAGACAAAATACAAAATTTTTGGATAAATGCCTTCACAGAGTCTCATGAGCTGTTAGCCCAACTTTACAATGAAATAGTTAAGAAGCCAGAAAAGATACCATCATGGCTTTTATTCTGAAAAGATACCATCACCGCTTTTATTCTGCATCGCACTTATACCATTAAGTAAAATGCTCAATGAAACAAAGCATGGATATAAAGTCTATGACAAAACCATTAATCCCTTGTTCTACATGGATGACCTGCAACTATTTGCAAAAAATGATGAACAATTGCAAGGGCTATTATCCACCGTGGAGCAGTTCAGTGATGACATTAAAATGGAGTTTGGACTAGACAAATGCGCCAAAGCAACGTTCACCAGAGGAAAGCTGCTGAAAAGTTCAGACATTAATCTTCATCGGGGGAATGTGATAAGAGAACTTGATCAAGAGGAAACTTACAAATATCTAGGTGTTTGTGAAGGAGACAGAATCAAACACTCGACAATGAGGGAAAGGATAAGGAAGGAATGTTACCGCAGAGTAAGAGCAATCTTAAGAACGGAATTGAATGCAAGGAATAGGATCGATGCCATAAACACGCTTGCCATACCAGTAGTAAACTACAGTTACAATGTCATCAACTGGTCAAGCACAGAGATCCGTAGGCTCGATACAAAAATTAGAAAATTCTTAACCATGCACAGAATGCAGATACAGATAGAATATATCTCCCTAGGAGAAGAGGACGTGGGTTAATCCAGTTAGATATTGCGTTGAAAACTGCAACAATTGGATTATCTACATATCTAAGGGAATCACATGCTTGGATGATCAAACTCGTTTTGAAACACGAAAGCATCAAAAGATCATACTCCATTACAAAAGATGCACAAAGATACAGTAATGGACTACAAATTTCAGAAGTCCCATTTACTGCTGAAATGGAAAACACAGAAAAAGCAAATCAGGTAAAAGTATTGCAAAGAAAGAACTGCTACAGAAACTGGCTAAGAAATGGCAAGAAAATCCTCTGTATGGAAAATACCCAGAAAGAGCTAACAATCCTGATGTTGACAAAACTTTATCCCATCAGTGGTTGGCATCCTCTGGACTGAAATCAGAGACTGAAGGACTGATTATATCAGCAAAAGATCAGTGTCTGCCAACAAAAAATTACCAAGCCAACATAATAAAAAATGGATGCAACCCATTATGCCGTGTATGTAAAAAACAACCAGAGACCATTGATCATATAATTTCAATGTGCAGTCCTATAGCTCCAACCGAATACCTAAACAGGCATGACAGAGCTGCACAATACATACATTGGATAATGTGTAAGCATTTTGACCTGCCCCATCAAAAGAATTGGTGGGAGCATCAACCACCTCCCATACTTGAAAAAGATCACATCTCAATCTTGTGCAACTTTAGAATCCAAACAGACCGAAAAATAGATGCAAATAAATCTGATATAATACTGAAGGACTTTAAAAAGAGGGTATGCCTGCTAATTGATATGTCCGTTCCAATAGACAAGAATGTATCTATAAAAACATTTGAAAAATTGAGCAAGTATAAGGACCTGGAGATAGAAATTGGAAAAATGTGGAAATTGAGAACTAAAACAATACCAGTGGTTGTAGGCGCTCTAGGAATGATACGTAAGAGGTCTAATGATTACTTATCACAAATCCCAGGAAACCAGCGTATAGGAGAAATACAAAAGATAGTACTAATGGGAACTGCCCATATACTAAGGAAGATTCTGTCAATATAAGTACATCACAAGTCTAAACATCTAAAGATGCATGTGTGTGTATGTATATTCTTTCTTGAACATGGCGGACCTTGTTGTCTCTTGAGGTCACTGGTTGTGACTTGGTGATAACTCGTATGAACATAAAGCAAGACAAATGCAACTATAATAATAATAATAATAATAATAATAATAATAATAATAATAATAATATTGGTTTCTTTATTGGCCACAAGGGGTAACGTGAGGAAAAACATTACATACGGCACAGAATGGTACAGGGCGATACAAAGTGGCTTTTGGCCGTGTAAAACAGGTTATAACAAGAAGATAGAAATATCAAAAAAATTCAAACAACAAAAAATTCCCCAATAGGGTGGAAACTTCCGAGGGTCACTCGTGGCGAAAACCACACAAAAGATCACGGCCACCCTGACCCCCAGGGCAAGCGCCCTCTCTCAGTTTTTCACTCCTCAGTCTACAGGCGCATACTCAGAGCCCGTTCACTCGGACCAGACTCGCCACTTTCACCCACCTTTCAACAAACTTATTTGAAGATAGCACTTGTCTCTCCACCTTTGATTTTCCTTTTCAAGTGAAATTTGAAGAAGTTAATCAGGGATTCGCCGAAGGGGAAAGTGTCCGTCTTCAATCCTTTCAACCTTGTCCACCATACAATCTCTTTCACCATGGTCACCAGGCAGATGAAAACTCCCTGCTCTTCCTCCTCCTTAAATAATAATAATAATAATAATAATAATAATAATAATAATAGGATTTGGAACTGCCATGAAGTCAAAGTGATCCCGATTGTCATAGGCGCACTGGGGACTATCTCCAAAGGTTTCCAGGGATGGTTAAAGAAAATCGGCCCCTTCACGCTTTTTGGAACGCTTCAAAAGGCATGCTTGCTTGGAACGGCAAGAACCCTCCGATACGTCCTGAATATCTGAGGCTGCAGGTAGTGGCTTGATATTCAATCCAACGGACTTTCCAGTTAACCAACATCAATGACTGAGATTCAAGGAATAACAATAACAATAATAATAATAATAATAATAATGATTTCTTTATTGGCCACAAGGGCTGACATCAAGAAAAACATCACAGACGGAACAGGACGGTACGATGTGGGTTTTGTGCGTGTAAATATTTTTATTATTTATATAAGAAAAAAAAAAAGACATAAAACATATATATATATATAAACAATAAAATGAAAATTGAAACAATGAAAAATTCCCCAATAGGGGGGAAACCTCCGAGGGTTACTCGTGGCGAAAACCACACAAAAGACCACGGCCACCCTGACTACCAGGGCAAGCGCCCTCTCTCAATTTTTCCATCTCTCAAACTACAGACGTATATTCAGAGTGGTCCCGTTCACTCGGACCATTCTCGCTACATTCACCCACCTTTCAACAAACTTGCTAGAAAGCAGCACTTGCCTCTCCACCCTGATTTTCCTCTTCAAGTGAAACTTGAAAAAGTTAATTAGGGATTCGCCGAAGAGGAAAGTGTTTGTCTATAATCCTTTTAACCTTGTCCACCACACAATCTCTTTCGCCATGGCCACCAGGCAGATGAAAACCGCCTGCCCTTCCTCCTCGAAGGAAGACGGCGAGACCATCTGCCCAATGGACTCAGTCGACAACCGGATCTGTCCCACACGTGACAGCAACTGTTCGACATAGCTCCACAAGTCAGCAATGCTCGGGCACTGAACGAGTGCGTGCACAACGGTTTCGTCGCTATGCGCGCATCTCGGACAGGCTCGGCCGACGGCACTTCCGCGCCTGTAGAGCTTATCTGGAACCGGCAGCGTTCCCCGGTAGCACTGCCAGGCCAGGGATTTTTGGAAGTTATCCATAGGCCCCGGGCTGAAAGTTCTCCGGAAGAGAGCAAGCAGCTGATCTTCTTCGACGCCCAGCATCTCTCCGAGAACGTCGTCGCTCTTCCACTCCACTAGTCCTCTATAGAACGCCGAGGTGGATGTTCCACCGATACTGGTGCCCAACTGGGAGAGGGCAGTGAGCGCCTGGAGACATTCCAGTTTCCAAGCGCTATCCCTCGGTCTTTTTCTGACCCAGGACTGCAGCTCCGTCAAGGAGACGAACTGTGGGAAAGTGTGCCTGGCGAACGGCGACCACACCCGTTCACCATCAAGGAAGCACCAGAGATGTCGCTACTCAGCGCATGTTTGCGTATCATCAGCCATGGCATGCCCAGTCCTCCACGCAACGGGTGTTGACAGCAGATGGATCGTCTGACCATGGGAGCGCGTCCCTTCCACAAAATCCGGAAGAGGAGGCGCTCCATTTTGGTGAGAGTTGGGCTGGAGCAAGGGACAGCGGTGAGGCGGTAGGAGATGACGGATGCGATGTACGCATTCGACACTTCCGCCCGGCCTTTCAGGGACAGCTTCCTCTCAGCCCATTTCTGGGCGCATGATCATGAACGGCTGCGACAGGTGACCGTTCACCCTCACAACTGAGCAGATGTCGCTGTACATTGCTGCGATCCAACCCCTGAAAACGGGCCCGAAACCAGCTGCCTCGAGGACCGCCGCCAGGTACCGATGGTCGACCCTATCGAATGCTTTGGATTGATCCAAGTTGATCTGCGCCCCACCCTTGCCAGGTTCCTTAACCACCCTCTCTATGATGTATCGCATGAGGTGGAGGTTGTCGTGTATGGATCTGTCCGGGATGGCGCATGTCTGCGCATCTCCCACCAGACCCTTGACGACAAGCGCCAACCTCGTTGCTAACACATTGGCCAAAATCTTGAACTCTGCGTTTAGCAGAGTTATGGGCCTGAAATTATCAATAACATCCCCCTTGTTCGGGTCTTTTCTCAGCAGGTCCACTGCTTCCCGGCTCACAAAACTGGGAATGCTCCCGTTCTGCTGCCAGTTGCAGTAGATGTCTGCCAAGAGGTCACCGAACAAGTCTGGCGTAAATGCATAAAGCTCGTAGAGCAGACCATCTAAACCTGGCGATTTACCTCTTGTGCAGTTAGCCATCGCTTCCCGTATTTCACCGGCTGTTATTGGCTTTTCGCAACACTGTGCTGCGGTCGTCGAGAGCCGAGGCAGTCCGTCGAGGTATGCACTGAAGTCCATGTCCCGATCCGGGCAGCCGCCGCTCCCGAACAGTTCAGCAAAGTGCTGCTGAAAAGCTTCACACATCCGCTCGGGTTCGAGCATCACGCACCCGTTTTGGTCAGACAAAGACCGAATTGTGGCTTTATTGCCACGTCGCGCCTCTGCCACCCGGCCCATTGGACGGCTTTTGTCCCCTCGTGTTTCAGAACACGCGCTCTAGCTCTGACAACGCAGCCTTCGTGTTTTGCGTTGAAGAATTGGTCGAGTGCCAATCTCGCCGCAAGCACGTCGGTTGCGATGCCTGTCCTAAACGCCTCTTCTAGCTTTCTGACTAGCTCTTCCTCTACTCTATTTTCCTCTATCACTACTCCTTTGCTAAACCTAATCGACTCTACTTTAATTGCCCTTTTCAGGGCGAACCACCACCTGTTGTTGACAACCGCTCCCGTCAACGCCCGCTTAACTAATACGCTAATCCGGTCTCTGTAGGCCTTGCGCGCCGGGAAAGACGCGTTCAGCTTCCAGTAAACAGGCCCTTGTCTATGTCGATCTCACAGATCACAAATTTGTGGTCTGTGTAGTCGACTATTTTAAATTGTGGACAACTTATACTAGCCTTATCTAGTTCTCTGCAGAATACCCTATCTAGGTACGATCTGGATGACCCGATGCGGTTTGTCCATGTCCACATTGGTACATTCGGGTGATCCAGTCGATACCTGTTAGACAGTTCAAAACGTCTGAGCAGGTTGGTGAGGCTGGCCGTCCTGCCCCTGTTGGAGCTTAGACGGCTACTAGCCTGAAAGCATTGCCTTCGTTGCCGGTCACGTCCAGCACCACCGACTTACCTTCTGGGTCCCGGAAGATGGCCCGTATCGCGAAATCCAAGACTCTCCGGAAAAGGATGGCAACCGCTCCCCCCGATCCTGGACGCCTGGGAGAGGCGTATACATCGTAGCCGCCGAAGATCGGTGCGAAGGCCCGTGCCTCGGAGATTCTGGTTTCACTGATGGCCACCACATCTATGTTTATTGCCTGAGGTCATTGAGCAGGTGACCCTGCTTCCAAGATGACCGCAGGCCACGTGCATTTATACTGCCTATTCTGAGTACAGCCATGTTGGATGAGAAACGGGGCAAATGAGAAAGGGTCACTTACCTTGTTCGTGTGGTGAAGGGACAGTAGAACCGTCCCTTTCGCTGGTCATGGGTGTTTCCAAGAGGATGTCAGTGTATATCCTCTTGGTAACCGTCCCTCTGAAGTCTCCAACTGCGTTGGGGAATTTTTGTTTTAAAAGTTTGTACTGTTCTATTGAGATTTCAATGATGCTTATGTTTGTTGGGAGAGTTCTTGATGTTGGTGGGGTGTAGTAATTTTTTTCCGTGATGTCTGTGTGCTGCTTTATATATTTTATGAGTTCTTTTTTTGCCATGTTTATGGCTGTGTTCTTTTTGGGGGGAGGGGTGATTTTGTTGCCGTTATCTTCTTGTTGCTGTTTGGTGTGTGTGTCTTGTTATGTTTGCGTTGTTGGTGTTTGTGGTGGTGTTGCTGCAAGTTTCCTTGCTGCCTTTACCCCTCTTTGTATGCCTTCGCTTTTGGAGGGTGAATCTAAGTTTTTTTTTGTTTGCCACGTCACCCTCGCCTCAAACTCCATGTCGGATTCTATGGCGTCTGGGAGGGGTATGTGCTCCACGGCTGTTGGTGGTAGTAGTGGAGCCCTCTTCGGCAATTTTGTTGCTGGTGTAGCTATTTCAAATGTAACTATTGGTTTTGCCGCTACTGATGATGCTGCTTTAGTTATCCGTGGCCTTGGTACGGATGCTACGGACATTGCCCTCCTACTCACCGTGGAAGGGGCTTCTTCGTTTGTTGCCTGTCCTGCTCTTCGTCAGTTTGTATAAGCATTTGCATGTCTATACCTGAGTAGTTCTCTCTCCCTATTTTTTCTACTTGCAGCAAGGTCGCCCTGTTCTCAATTCCAGGAAGGACAGACGCGGCCAGCCAAGGTATGGGCACGTCGGGTGGGACCTGGGTCACTTTGACCCTCACAATTTCTGCCCGCAGTAGAAGGGCACCAAGACTAACTCCTCACTCTTTAGGGTTTCCAAAGAGTGAGCCTTTGCTTCCTGGTGGTTGGCGAAAAGTACGTCTACTGTGGCGTACTTTCTGCCTCGGGTGATGTGGGTTTTGCGTGCCCAGACGCACCCCAAGGCCTTTTGTATTTGAGCTTCCACTCGATGTGAGATTTTGCTTACGGTGCGGTAAGTCACCGTTCGTAGCTGCTGGTCCTTGAAAAAATCGGGTGGAGGTTTCAGGGAAACTCTATTTGCGCTTCTTGTCACCATGGCCCTTGCGACTGCCATCTCCTCCTCTGTGACTAACATTGTCTCGATATTTCGGGCGACACCTGCAAAAGAAGTGGTCCCTTTTTCAGCAGCACCACTATTGCTGCCGCTACTGGTCTTACTGGTGGTGCTGAGATCGCTATTACAGGTATCGGTGTCATTGTTGTTCTTTTCGCTGGTACAGTTGTTGGTGTTGTTTTCGTTGATACTGTTGCTGCTGTTACTGTTATTGTGGCTGTTGTTATTATTGTTGTTTTTGTTGATACTGTTCCTACTATTATTGTTGTTGTGGCTGTTGTTATTGTCATTGTTATTGTCGTTCTCGACCTTACCGCTGTTATTTTTGTTATTGTTGTTCTCGACCTTACCGCTTTTATTTTTGTTATTGTCGTTCTCGACCTTACCGCTGTTATTTTTGGTGTTGTTGCTGGTGATGTTGTTGGTGTTATTGTTGGTGTTGTTTGTGTTAGAAATATTTGGTAATTTTAAATCTGTAACAATCTTTTTTTCCTTTGTAATATTTTCGTTTATATTTACCTCCGCTGGAACGTTGTCTTGTTGACATGCTGATAAAGTCTCCCTTTCCCTGTGTTGTCTGACAGCGCTCTCTCCCTTTTTTGTGTTATCCATGTTGAAATTTTTCAAAAAATATTTTTACACAAATACGAATACGACACCCCGTAAAGGGGTGCCCTATTATTTACTAGTGAACCCCTGTATTAGGTGGGTCACTTCTAAACGTTTATCAAATTTAAATCTTGAATAAAAGGTTTAGAACGGTTGAAAAAGAGGTAAAACGTTGAAAAAGACTGGAGGCGATAAGAAGCGTGGCTTCACCAACCAATGATAATAATAATAATAATAATAATAATAATAATAATAATAATAATAATAATAATAATTATAATAATAATGGTTTCGAATTTAGGCACAAGGCCAGCAATTTTGCGGGAGGGATAATTCGATTAAATCCACCCAACTGCATTACTTGTACTTTATTTTATCGACCCCGAAAGGATGAAAGGCAAAGCTAACCTCGGCCATAACTCTATGCCGCTAAGCATGTTGTCCCACGCTCTACTCTCCAAAACATTGCAAGATTGTGTTTTATACCTGAATGTTTGTTTGAAGGCAGCATAATCTTGATCAAGAAGGACCCAGCAAGAGGGAGAGAAATAGGGAACTATAGGCCCATAACATGCCTGAATCTTATGTGGAAGCTATCAGGTACAGCACGCATCCTTCATATGATGGACGAAAGAAGAAACCCAAGCGTTGGATAGGGAGTCAAGGAAAATATTGGTGGAAGGTGGTGCTTTACACCTAAATCAGAAATTTTAAGATTGTACATTGGAAGAAAAAGTGGAGGAAGTGGCCTTATTGGGGTTAAGGAAGACTGTAGATCAGAGGTAAAAAGCTTACATTACTAGTTGGCATATATTGATGAGGTACTGTTGGAAACCATAGCACGAGAAGAAGGTCTATCAAAAGATAATATTGAAAACAAGGAAAATAACAACAAAATAAAAATGATGGGAAATAAAAAAAACAAGAATTGTGCAGACGAAAAACGCTGCTTGGCCGGTTTGAAAGAATAGAAGAAAGAATCCCGTGAGTCATAGAACTGGTTATGAATAGGAAACTTGAAATGGTAAACAGAAAGTTTACTATTAGCAGCTCAATAACAAGCTCTAGATAGAAATACAGGAAAGAGAGGAATTTACAAAATGGAATGTATGTTGTTTAGGATTCACGAAGAGAATATGGTGCATATTGTCAGCTGCAAAACATTAGCAGAAACAGAAAACAAAAGAAGGCATAGCAAGGTTTGTGCTAATCTGCACTGGGTTTTGTACAAGAAGTATGGCATTGGTGTTGTTGAAAAATAGTACTAACACAAACCAGAATCTATGGTAGAAAAACAAGGTGTTAAGATATTGTGGGACATGAGCATTCAAGCGAAAAGAGTGATTAAACACGACTACTTGAAAAAAACTCTACATAAAGTACGAAATTAGTACTCTTCAGAAATCCGTGCTTTTAGGGTCAGCACATATTCTTCGAGAATTTCCGGCTATGTTTTGTTTTAACTGTTCTCTCGTGAGGTGGAAAATAAGGTGAGTGTAATTCGCAGTGTGAAATATCGTGCTTTATTAAGAAAAAAGACAATATATGTGTTTTAAATAACGAAAACAAGAAACTTACAGGAGTAGAAGCGATACACGTCTGAAGTAAACAACAATAATAATAATAGTAATAGTAATAATAATAACAATAGTGTAGTTGGCGGTGTTCGTATTTGTGCGCGAGGTGTCTACATACAATGATATTTATAGTTGAGACAGCAGTTAAGATAAAATTACACTTGACTTATTGGAATTAATCAGGTAATATTTGATGCTATTGTTGTTATTGATGTTTTCGTCGAATTTAGTGTTGTTGCTATTGTTTTCATCGTTGATATTTTTGTTGCTGTTGTTAATCTTAGTTTTCTTCATCTCATTTGAAGTTGTTGTTTTTTTTATCGTTGTTTCTTTTATAATTGCAATTTATTTATTTATTTATTTATTTATTTATTTATTTATTTATATATTTATTTATTTATTCATTTGTTTGTTTATTTATTTACTGATACTAGTCTGAAAAAATACAAATGAAAGACTATTATTTCTGTCGCCATAATAGTTAGCAGAAAATATTTTTGGATCTTTTACGATAAGTATCGTTATACGAATGTTCAACCTATGTGTGTGTGGCTCTCCTGCTCTCTCTCTCTCTCTCTCTCTGTCTCTCTCTCTCTCTCTCTCTCTCTCTCTCTCTCTCTCTCTCTCTCTCTCTCTCTCTCTCTATATATATATATATATATATATATATATATATATATATATATATATATCTAGTACAAGAAGCGAAGAAAACCGAATGAGAAAGATTTCGAATAGTCTATCATTAAATATACTCGATATTGATTGTTTAGACGGTGATTATCATTGTTAAAGCAACCTTTCGATTACGACCTTCCGTTTCTTGGCATTCTGAGTTCAAATACAGCCCAGGTCGATTTTCGCTTCATGATTTCAAGGCTGATAAATAAGTTCTTTTTCTAGATCCCCAAGCATGACCAGCCGAGCTCAAGGATGTTATCCAACCATCTTGCTCGGGGTCTAACAATGGGTCTCCTGCCAGTTGGTTTTGCCAGTAAAATCTGTCCAGCGATTCTTTTCTGAGACATACTAACCACATGGCCATACTATCGAAGCTGTGATCTTTCAATTCGAAGAAGTAGCAGCTCTACTTGGAGCGACGCTACGCACTCTATGAAGTAGACCCTTCGAGAGGACCACATTTCGGCCGTTTCTATTCGCGATCGTATTCGTTAGGTCATTATCCAAAATTCCTGACCATAGGTAAGGGTTGGCAGGAATACCGAATTGAACTATAGCGAGCTTGGCTTTCAAACCTACTTTATTTACCGAATGCTGAAGCTGTTGCAATGCTTGTATTTAATTCAACCGCCTGCCTTCTATCACTCATGAACACGGCCTGAGATACTTGAACACCTCCACCTGCTTCAGTGTAGTTCCACTGCACAGTCTTCCTTGAGAGGACGAGTGTCTCCGAATTCGCAGCACTGATTTTCATTCCAGCCATGCAGCACTCGGCAGCAAACCTATCAAGTACATGTCGATCACCTTCTGACGGGTTAAGTAATACGATGTCGTCTGAAAATTGCTGACGACTGATCCTACACTCGTCAGTCATGATACCCCTTCCTACTCGGCTGCGCATGTAAATCCTGTTCATGAATATAATGAACAGGAGAGGTGACAATACGCACGGGAATATCTTCTCCCCAACGGCCTTTCAACATTTGAACCACCTCCGACTCTCATTTAGCAGAACAGCTCTGCCCAGAATGTTTTCATGAAAATTTCCCCACTTATTGTCTCTTGACAGTCAACCCCATCTCTCTCTCACACACATACATTCTTTCTTTCACTTTCTTTTTTCATTTACTAGCATCCGTCTGTCTCAAGAATCAATGGTGTTTGCACCACTGCTCAGTCAGGATTTTGGCTGTAGCATTTGACGTGTCTGTGCAGCCAATCCCGGAGAGGCATACTCTGTTATTTCTGTCACCATCAGTGTAGAGTGGAAGAATAGAAGCAGACAAGAGCATATAAATCTCATTTCCGTTGAACCCATAAATAAAAAACGAATAATTGAGCAATCATTAAAGAAATGGGTATTCACCGGAGAGGAACACATTTTAAGAAACTAATATGTCTTGCATTAAATAATACAATTAGTAAGACATGTCATCAGAAAGACTTTTGTCGCCGTCTAAAAGTCGCGACTAAGTATCTGAAAGAAGTATCTGAAAATATTATGGTTTCTGTTTTAGCACATACTAGCAGAATGGCCCGGCGTTGCTCGGGATTCTAAACATAGATTGGCATGTTTATCCCTCCTTTCTGAAACATTACAGAGAAATACGGAATACCTCGGCCTTGCGACCGTCGAATAGCAGATTCCATTGACGATTCGTTTGCCCACCTTGTTCTTTTTCTTGCCGCTTTCGCAGTATTTCGGCCAATGGAGTATCTCTTCCTTCGAGGCATGAGCTAAAAGCAGGACGACGTACACTAAGACTAACTGGTAGAGTAAGGAGTAAAATCGTCAGTGATGCATGTGATTTCCGAACCGTTGACTATGTAATTGCTGGCCTTGTGCCAAAAGTAGAGGGACTTTTTGTGTTTTCGTGAAATAAATACGTTTGTTTATATTTTGTTTTTGTGTATGCAAAAATATCTGTACACGAATATATAATTACATATATATATATATATATATATATATATATATATATATATATATATATATATATATATATATATATATACATATATATATACATATATATATATATATATATATATATATATATATATATATATATATATATATATATATATATATATATATATATATATATATATATATATATATATATATATATATGTGTGTGTGTGTGTGTGTGTGTATATATATGTGTGTATATATATATATATATATATATATATATATATATATATATATATGATAAAATGGGGAGAAAAATACTGCTGGTAGCACATGGATAACATGTAATAAAATAAGTCCCTCATCAGTGATTTGCTGACGATCATAGATATTTCATTGCATTAGAAATCACATACCTCACGTCGGTGCAATAATAACTAAATTAAGTTATTAGGACAATTAAAACGCGTAAAGCGAGTGAGACAGGAAAACAACAAAGAGTAGAGCTAACCGTAGAAGGAAGGAGACAAGCTTCATAGTTATTCTGTTAGTATAAGCTAGGTGAATATATGAGCGCTTAGAAAAAAGACCTTTCGCGAACGAATGCAATGTGAGAAAGAGAGAAATTGCTTTCGTTGCGAACGGGGTGAAGTGAGGAGAGGAGAAACAGTGAGTGAGTGGAAGTGTGAGGAAGAATTAACTGACATGACAGAGTGGGCGAAAGAAAGTAGGAGAAACAGAGAGAATGAGGGAGCAGTAAGAGAGAGAGAGAGAGAGAAAAACACAGAGTCGCAGTTTAGGTAAATATATGTGATATATATATATATATATATATATATATATATATATATATATATATATATATATATATATATATATATATATATATATATATATATATATGTAATATTAAAGATACTATTTATGGTTATGTATATACTATACTATAAACAACTATAAACAGGGAAGGTCAGTAATTTATTACTACCTTATTACCAGTAAGAGAAATAGCTCAATGTAAGAACATCAGTTGTTTTACAGAGCAGTAATATATATATATATATATATATATATATATATATATATATATATATATATAAATATATATATATATTAAAATAACAGATTAAAGTTTTAAGCAAAGAATCGCTGCTTTCACCCTTAACGGGATCTTCTGCAACTAAAAAATCAATCTGTGAACGCAGAAGTAAATATTCGAAAAACGTTACACACTATATATACACACACACACACACTATATACATACATACACACACACACACAGTGACGTCATAATGTAGTAATGCAGACAGCCAGACATACAGACAGATATTATAAGGGCGCAACGTTATATCTATGTATCTATCTAAAAGGAAAGACTAAGAATTATAGAGAGAGATCGCTAAATCGCCTAATGCGGTTCCTAGAGCATGGAAAATTTGAATTTTTTTTACTCAAAACACTCACACGACCATAAGTATTACATGTGTAAACTTTGAAAATAATCGGCTGGGTGGTTCTCGAATTTTAGGGAGTCAGACAGACAGACAGACATTCTCTGTTTTAGATATATAGATTATGTACGCATCTCCGTCAACAATATAACTGTAGTAACTATGGCGACAGTGTGTTGACTATAGCAACGCAGTGTCGCCACCTGTGGGTAACACAAAAAAATAGCGAATTACTTCCCTTATCTCGGCGTTCTCTAAAAGAAGAGACGCCAATGTAAAACTCAAGAGATTTGGTTTTCAATTCCAGTCACCTTTGTCCTGCCACGTGGACGTACTTTGTAAAAACGCCTGTTTTTGACCAAGAGATTTTCATATCTCTTCTCGAATGTAAGAATTAAGCCATTGCCGTTTAGCTTGCAGGGTATGTCCTATGAATGTAATTATTATGTCATGTTTTATTAAATGAATCATTTAATAAAAGATTAGCCTTGTTATCGTTAAAGCCCTTCTGTTTTAATTAATAATCTTAGAGAGATGAGATGTCGTTCACACACCTGGACGATATATCATTTCACTTTATTGGTGACCCCGACTAAGAACAACTTTTAAAATTCTCCTGTGTTTAAAATTCTTCTGTATTGCTGAATTGTATCTCCTTCTGACCTGCCTTGCAAGCATAGTTAGATAAAAACAAAAAAAAATTATCACAACTCATCCAGCGTTTTATCAACAATGATATATATTTTATGTACAAAGTGTGCGACGCTGCACATATATATATGGAATTCAGGCCCGTTGTTGTTTGGTATCTTGTCTTTGAGTGAACAATATTTTTCCTTTTGCATCAACTTCTCTCTTTAAAAAAAAAAAAAAAAAAAGGATTTCTCTGGATATAAAATTTTGCTTTCAACCTTCTGTTAAAATAACAAAATGGAGACTCAAAAATGTTGTTTTCCCGCGTACAGCTTGTCTTCTTCAATCCCAGCCATCTGATTGGCTGCATCGTGCCACATGACGGCTTCTTCATCACAAACACATTTTTCAATCAGCCATCTTGGGATTTTCTTACCAAATAATTTTCATGGAAAATAATTTTTTTTATTATGCAAATTTTATTTTGGCCGGCGAGAATTTTCAAAAAGAATTTCAGTTGAATTCGCGTGAATAAGATTTTGGATTCCAGTGTCATTTTTTTGGTCGCATAGCTGCTTTGAAGAAATAATTTGGCCTTAAAAATTCATCAAATCTTTGGGCATCATGAATCAACATCATTTGCCGTCCTTCGCAGGCGATATCAAGTTATGGTTTTTGCAGCTTGAATGCTATTTTGATTTAACCAAAACCAAAGAACAGCATAAACTGAAGGTACTAGTTAGTGGCTTGCCTGTGTCGTTGGCATATTCTGTGAAGGATGTGGTAACCAATTTAGCCGCAGACGTTACTTATGGCTCGTTGAAAGGGGAAATTATTCGGAGGAATACCAAATCAGCGGAAAGTCGTTTTCGAGAATTGTTAGATGATGCGCAAATGGGTGACAGGACGCCAAGCTCCTATTTGCGACATCTGCGGGAATTGAGCGACTCCCAGGGGATGGACACCCCATTCCTCAAACAACTATTTTTCTCTCGTTTACCGCCAAGTGCGCAGATGGTCTTGGTCAATAATTTGGAGAGGGAATCGTTAGATCAACTTGCCGTATCAGCGGATAGAATACTAGAGGTGGACTCTAACAGCAGTCGACATAATCCTTGTGTGGCTTCTTCTTCTGTTCCCCCACGCAATTCTTCTGTGGCCGACAGCAAACTGTTGGAGATGATCGAAGCGCTCACCCAAAAAGTGGAGGATTTGATCGTACAACACAAAGAGCCTTCTCAACGTTTGATGTACCGTTGGCCTACGTCTGCTATTCCTCGAAACCGCTACGAGTACCGTTCGCCTCCGTCTGCTATTCCTCGAAACCGCTACGAGTATCGTTCGCCGCCGTCTTCTATTCATCGCCAGCACTACAACGCAGACAACAATAATTCTTCGTTTTGTTGGTATCATGCTAACTTCGGCAGTAGGGCACAACGTTGTCGCACGCCCTGTAATTACAAGAGATCAGAAAACGCAAAGCAGAGCCATTAGGGGCGGCTAGTGAACTCTGGGAAAATCGACCGAACCGCCATCTTTTCGTATACGATCTGCGGTCGAAAAATTTTTTCCTTGTCGATACTGGCGCGTCGCTGAGTATTTGGCCAGTCAGTTATCTAAAAAAAAAACCATCTGAATCAAATATAAATTTACGAGCAGTCAACCACACGGCCATCCGAACGTACGGGCAAATTTCGCTTCCTCTTCGGTTAAAAAATTTGCGTCGTGAATTGAAGTGGAAGTTTACTATCGCCGACTTGCCATACGCCATTTTGGGAGCGGATTTTCTCCACCATTTTTCCTTGTCGATTGACATCCGCAGACAACGACTCTTTGATGCTAATACAGGCCTATCGTTCGAGGGTACAAAGCCGGAGATCGCCACAGTAAGCCCTGCTTTTTTCTTGGCTGAAGTGGGCAACCAGTATCACAGTTTGTTAAAATCATTCCCACAGCTGACGCAAGGAAGATTACGAATTGCTAGTTCGGATCATGTTATTGAACACTTTATATCCACTACAGGTCCACCTGTTTTCTCACTTCCTCGAAGATTATCTGCAGAGAAGTTGAAAGCTGCACGGTCTGAATTCGACCACATGCTGGAATTAGGAATAATTCGGCGTTCCACAAGTCCTTGGGCATCGCCTCTACATATGGTACTTAAATCTTCTGGTGATTGGAGACCGACGGGTGACTACCGACGCTTAAACGCGATTACTGTGCCTGACCGTTATCCAATCCCGCATTTGCAGGATTTCGCTTCTTCATTACAAGGTTGCACAAGTCCAAGTGTGTTTTCGGCTCGACTTCACTAACATTTTTAGGCCATCTGATTGACGCCGATGGTATTCGACCTCTTCCTGAGAAGGTTAAGGCAGTATCGGATTTGCCTCCGCCAAGTTCACTGCGACAATTGCGTCAATTCTTAGGCCTTGTACATTTTTATAGGCGATTCGTACCTAATTGTTCCAACTTGCTGTTCTCGTTGACAGAAATTTTTAAAAATTGCCGGCGTAAGAATATGGACATTTCCTTAAATAAAACGCAACTTGAGGATTTAAAAAAAGTGAAAAAGGCGCTAGCGAGCGCGTCTTTGCTCGCCCACCCAGTACCCAACGCTGAGCTATCGCTCTGTGTTGATGCGTCGGATACCGCCGTGGGCGCAGTCTTGCAACAGAAGTGCGATGGTTTACAACAACCACTGGAATTTCTTTCGAGAAAGATAAAGCCTGCCGAAAATCGTTATAGTACTTTCGGGCGTGAGCTTTGAGCAATTTATTTATCTGTGAAACATTTCTCCCATGTTCTGGACGGGAGAGCGTTCAGTATTTTCACAGATCACAAACCGTTGATTTTCGCTTTAAGATCAAAATCTGACAAATATTCGCCTAGGGAAACTAGACACCTGGATTTTGTTTCCCAATACACCAATGATATTCAACATATTCCGGGTGCTTTGAACACTGCGGCAGACGCCTTGTCTCGTCTCCCGATAGCTTCGATCTCGTCGTCTAACGATATAGATTTGCGTCAAATGGCCATTGACCAACCCTCGCTTGAATCATTGGATTGCACATCGCCGGAGTTCATTAACTGCAATATGAAATACCTTCCTTTATCAACCGCTGACGGACAGATACTTTGTGATATCTCATTGGACTCACCACGACCTCTCGTCCCAGTTGGTCATCGACGAACTGTATTTCTCGCTTTGCATAGCATTTCTCACCCAGGAGCTACAGCCTCTGTTAAACTCATAACAGCCAGATTTTTCTGGCCTGATATGAGACGTGACATTGCTGCTTGGTGCCGTTCCTGTGTCGCTTGCCAAAAGTCAAAAGTTCATAAGCACGTTAAAACTCCTCTCGGAACTTTCACCTGTCCTGATGCCAGATTTCGTCACATTCATGTGGACATCGTCGGCCCGTGACCGATTAGTCGTGGTTATTCGTATATTTTGACGATCGTTGACCGTTTTTCGCGTTGGCCTGAAGCCATCCCTATGACAGATATCACTGCTGAAACGACAGCGCGTACTCTCGTATATGCATGGATCGCTCGTTTTGGAGTACCAACCACAATAACAACAGACCGCGGTCGTCAATTTGAATCGAACCTCTTCCGTGAATTAATACAAATTATTGGCGCTACTCGCATAAGAACCACGGCATATCATCCAGCATCAAACGGAATGGTGGAAAGATTTCACAGACAGCTTAAAGCCTCTTTAAGGGCTTCAATGGACTCTTCACGTTGGAGTGAGTACCTACCTATTGTGTTGTTAGGTATTTGGTCGACAATAAAGGTGGACCTTGGGTTCTCCCCGGCCGAATTGATTTATGGTGCTCCTCTTGCGTTACCGGGGCAAATGCTTGCTCCTGTTGATCTTGCTTCGCAGGATCCCGCTTCCTACGTGCCCCGGCTTCATTCTTACTTCCAGAATTTACCACCGATGGACACTAGGAAGCAAACTGTAAAAACTGCCGTCCCAAGGGATATTGCCTTGTTATCGTTAAAGCCCTTCTGTTTTAATTAATAATCTTAGAGAGATGAGATGTCGTTCACACACCTGGACGATATATCATTTCTCTTTATAACTATACTAGCCTTATTTCTCTCAATATTTTTCATACCTTTAATATATAGCTTTTATTTAGATTTATGTAGATTTTATTTTTCTTCTCGCGTCTCAAGGTCACGTCTATATAGTCTGCTCCTGTCATTTTGTCACGTGAAACAGTGCGTTGTCCTTCCAATGTATCGCCATATAGTCGCACACACATGCTGTCACTCTCTCTCTCTCTCTCTCTCTCTCTCTCACCCCTCTCTCTCTCTCTTACTCTCTCTCTCTTACTCTCTCTCTCTTTCTCTCTTATTTGGCTAGATTTCTCACTTCCTCATTCAACAGTCGCTTACAAACTAGCTTTTTCTTTACTCCCAGCATTTATCAATCTTTTCTTCATGTTGTCTTCAGAACTCACACATATACTTTTACGCACATGTCACATAAATACGTCTGGTTTTATGATATATATTATTCATAAGCACAATATCCGATCATAAATATGCATTGATACAAGCGCTACATACTTCTCATATTTGTTTGTTGTTGACATTTTTTTCTCTTTCTGAGCAATCCTGCTTTATCTCACAATGTTCGAAAACACAAAACAGATTTTAATTCAATGACTTCATATTTCATATTTGTTCTTTCATTTTGTTTTTGCTTTCTTGGTCATATACGTAATCTACAACAATAATTCTTAAGAATCTACAAAAGCAGCCGCAACAACTACAATTTCATTATGATTATAACAATAGGGCGGTGAATTGGCAGTATCGGTAGAGGCTCGGACGCCATGCTTTGACGCATAGAGTTACGGCCCTTCTCATTCTGAGTTCAAATCCTGCCGAAGTTAACTTTGCTTTTCATCCTTACGGGATCGATTAAAATAAGTACCAGTAATGTATTGGGTAATTACTGGCCTTGTGCCAATAGTAGAAACAATTATGATTATAACAATAACATTACCACTACGACCACTGTTGCTGTTACTATAAATCATTATTTCTAACAGACAAGGGCGGTGAATTGGCAGTATCGGTAGAGGGTCAGACATGCTTTCCAGCATAGTTACGTCCCTTTACGATCTGAGTTCAAATCCTGCCGAGGTTAACTTTGCCTTTCATCCTTACGGGGTCGATAAAATAAAGTACCAGTAATGTACTGGGTAACTGCTGGCCTTGTGCCTAAAATAGAAACAATTATTTCTAACACACAAATAGTAGAAACAATTAGAAACAATTAGAAACAATTATTTCTAACAGACAAAGGGAAGATCTTTGAAGGTTCGACATCACCTTGGAGGATGCTGAGGTGCTGGCACGGGATGACAGTGATGGCGGGCGCTGATGGACTTTGTTGGCTCTATGCACGACGATGCTTTGAGATCGCTGGCTTAGGATGACCTCGGCCTCGTCGAGCAAGAAGAAGAAGAAGCAGAGTCAGTAATTTGGAGCAGAGAAATGTCAGTTTAATCGATACCAGTACTGGATTGGTTCGTTTTTTTATCGATATCGAAAGGATGAAAGGAAAAGTTGACCTTAGCTATTAGTGATTTCTAATTTAAGAACAAGGCCAATAATTTAGGGTGGTGTCCATTATATTGACTCCAATATAGGATTGGCTCCTTTTTCTATCGAAAGGATGAAAAGCAATAATGACCATGGCTGGATTTAAACTCAGAATGTAAAATACTACAGACTCTGCAGTGATGATTATTTATAACATAAGAACAAGGCCACAAATTCGAAAGGAGGAGTTAATCGATGAAATTGATTTCAGTACTTATTTTATAAACTCCGAAAGGATGAAAATAAAGGTTGACCTGGGTGAGACTTGAACTCGGAACATAAACAACCATTACAAAACGTGCACAGCTTGTTGTCCAACATTCTAAAGACTCAGCTAATTCGTACAAATTTGATGACATTCTTTAAAAGAACAATGAAGTGGCAGAGAATCCTTACAGTTTCTAATAATTGTTTTTACTTTTGGAACAAGGCCAGCAATTATCCCAGTACATTACTGGCACTTTATTTTATCGACCCCGTAATGATGAAAGGCAAAGTTGACCTCTGCGTGATTTGAACTCAGACGATAAAGGGCCGTAACTCTATGCTGCAAAACATGGCGTCAGACACTCTACCGATACTGCCAATCCACCACCCTTATAGGTTCTAATAATACGATTAGTGTAAGACCCAACTTCACTTGAATGACTATGTTGCTCATCAGGTGACATAGGATAGATGGAAGAGAATAAACAGGCTCCATAACCCATCTCCTTATCTGCCTGCCTCGAGCATTTCGAATCTATTATTTATTTTTGATCATTCCCAACTGATGATAATGGTTGCTATAGCAATTTGATGTATGCGTATTTCAGAAACAGGCTAGTTAAGGAAAAAACATCAATCTTTCGTCATGGTTTGAATTGTTTCAGCCCTACATTTGAAAAGAGGGTAATAGCTCTAAAATACCATATTGATATACACCGGATAAAATATTACTCTTTTCTGTGTTATTTGTCATCATTCGCCTTTTGTATTTTTTTACTGCGTTGTACTGGATTTTTTAAAATTATAGTCTTTTATTATATACCTCACAATGCTTCGTATTAACCACACTAGTTTATTATTGTTGTTGTTGTTGTTTCAAATACCAGGGGTCAATTAATAAATTATCAATCAGGTAGTGGTGTCGATCTCCTACAGTCTAAAAAAGGGTTCAATATACAAAACAAACAAATATTGACTACAATATGCTAGAAAAGAATATAGAGATAGTCACGATCAGGACGATGGTTAAACGATAATATCAGCACGTGCGGCTGGGTCTGAATAAAGCGAGCTCTAAAATCCCCGTAATAGAATGTCAACAAGATATTTACACAAATACAAACAGACATCACAATTTATAAATGCCTCGGAGAAATATACCACTTTACAAGGAAAAGAACTATGGCAACAACAACTGTAACAATAATAAAGATGCAGACACGAAGTATCATTGTTATCTCCCTTCCCATCATTATAGATCTGCACAAAATACATTTAAAAATAAACGGTTAAACACAAAAATACACTTTGTAACAAGACACAAAAAATATTTAAGAATTCAGTATCACCACGTTAACAGCATTAAAAACATATTTATGAAGCTAAGATTCATAAGCAGACACGAAATTCATGTAACAATACTTCTGAAAAAATTAAATCTGTTGCAACACGGAACTTCAACATTCCGAAGTAAAGTCAAATCAACCCAGACTGGCGCTTTCACAGCAGAGCCAATCTGATTACACATATAAAATGCGTATTAAGTATATAGATATTTCCATTCCTAAACTAAAGGGAAACGGCATTATAGTAAAAAGAATATGATATAGCAATACAATGCTCATTACTAACTCCTCCTCGTTTGAGTGTGAATATATATATATATATATTGAAACGATAACAAGGACGATTGGTTACTCCTTCATTAAATTTATTAGTTGGTGACGCGCGTTTCGCCACTGATCAGCTCAAGGTTCGATCTGTATCGATCTTACCCGACTCTGTAATCCGCAGCTCGACGGACCCCTTAAAATGCTAGTAGAAAATCCAAGTTACTCCAGTAACTCCAAGTTACACGCCCTAGATATATATATATATATATATATATATATGTGAATATATATATATATATGTGTGAAGATATGTATATGTGAAGATAGATATATATATATATATGTGAATATATATATATATATATAAATATATATATATATATATATATATATATATGAAGGCGTGTGGCTGAGTGGTTAGAGAATTGGATTCGCAATCGTGAAGTTGTGAGTTCGATTCCTGTACCAGGCGATGCGTTATGTCCTTGAGCAAGACACTTTATTTCACGTTGCTCCTTCTACCTGGAGTTGCGACTGATAGATAGTATTAGCAATTGGAAAGACCAACGGAAACATTGTTTCCTCGGTCCGATTTGACGAAAGTCGATCGCTCCTAAAATATATATATATAATAGTAGAACACTGGTGGGTTACATCCGTAGTAATAGAGCATTCAGTCCGTGGGACGAGCTTGGTAGATGTAGTTTCACAACAGTTAGTTCACCATAGCGAGAACAATTGTTTCACCTTATTCGGATGATCAGCTCAGACTAAATCCAAGCTGATAATCCAAATAAGGTGAAAAAATTGTTCTCCGTATGGTGAACTTCTCTCTCTCTCTCGCTCCCCCCTCTCTCTCTCTCTCTCTCTCTCTCTCGCTCTCGCTCTCTCTCTCTCCCTCTCTCTCTCTCTCTCTATATATATATATATATATATATATATATTTATTAAAATAACAGATTAAATTTTAAGCAAAGAATCTCTGCTTTCACCCTTAACTGGATCTTCTGAAACTAACAAAGTCAATCTGTGAACGCAGAAGTGAATATTTCAAAAAAACGTTGCAACCGGAGGAAGACAGGAAGACGATACTTTGGTTCGTGGAAACGTTCCCTATACAAATAAGTAACGTCTTCCTGTCTTCCTCTGGTTGTAACGTTTTTTGAAATATTCACTTCTGCGTTCACAGATTGACTTTGTTAGTTTCAGAAGATCCCGTTAAGGGTGAAAGCAGCGATTCTTTGCTTAAACTTTAATCTGTCATTTTAATAAATATTTGCTCTACGGTTCTTATATATTTGATATATATTTATGCTTATCGATCTCTCTTTGGATTTTAGTCTTCAAATTTATTATTATTACTATATATATATATATATGTACTGCCAACCATAACAACGAAACCCACAGTAAAAAAATGCGATAGACCCAACTGTGACATTTGCATCAACCTAATAGAGGGTTCAGAATTCTATTTCAAAGAAGGACAACGTTTTATAGTAAAACACAATTTCACATGTGCATCGGAAAATCTAATATATGTATTAACTTGCTCAGGTTGTCGAGAACAATACATAGGCCAGACTAAAATCAGCCTCCGCCAACGCATGACTGTCCATAGATCCCAAATTAAAATACGGGAATACAGGAAAATACCACTGAGTGAACACATTGATACCTGTGCCGCCCAAAATCATCCCATCTTCAGAAACTTTCCCCTCTACAAATTTAAAGATAATGCCACCCACACCCAGCGCATCAGCAAGGAATCTTACTTTATTAACAAATACGGACCCCGTCTAAACACTTCTCCCTAAGACGAACCCACAACATACACACGTCAACATACATACCTACATCAGCACACATCTCTACCCACATATAAACACAATGACATACGTAAACACACATGTACTATGGTGCAACACAAAAAAATATATATATATGTATATATATATATATAGTGAATACATGTATATATATATATAGTGAATATCATTTCACACCTTTTATTGTTAAGGTTTTTGATGTTCTATTGAGAGAATCGATTTTACTGAAAATATCGAATAATGTACACCATTTTACCAGGAAAAAAATACTGGTCCCCCCCCACACACACACACATTCTCACACACGCACACACATATATATACACACACACATACACACGCGTACATTAACATACAAAGAGACTTATACACACACACACACACACACACACACACTTCTCCGTATAAGACAAGAGCTGAAAAATATCTTAACATGTTAAAATACCCCCCACTCCCTTACAGACACATTCCTACTGACCATCCCTCTACCACGAATTACTCTGCTACACACACACACACACACTTCTCCGTATAAGACAAGAGCTGAAAAATATCTTTTGACATGTTAAAATATCCCCCACTCCCTTACAGACACATTCCTACTGACCATCCCTCTACCACGAATTATTCTGCTATACACACACACACACACACACACACACACACACACACACACATACACACACACACACACACACACACACACACACACACACACACTTGTTTTAATAGGCATTTGAACTGTCAACAGGTTGCGGTTCGCACACACATCCCTGCTAACCATTATCACAACAACGAACACTTTACTACTACTACACACACACACACACACACATATTTGTTGGGAAAGAGTCATTTCTCAGTCTTGGCGCAAAATCAATTTTTTACATTCACATGACCTCTACCGACCAATCAAAATTGTTTTGACCACAAGAATTTTTGCAACACGAATTGGCGCAAAAAATAATTTTAATAGCGCTGGAGCCATTTTTTTAACATAAAAACAGGTAGAATTCCCAAAACTAATCAGATCAGAGCAAACATCACAGACGCTCTATCTCAAAATTATTTTTGAAAAGCATTTAGAAATGCGCAACCGGTAAAACTTAAAACCCAAACTGAATACTAACCAATACAATTACTAATTCTCATTTATTCCTAATTAAACTATTTTTCACTGTGAACAATTTGTCAGCATTTTCTATTCCGTTTACCAATATATATATATATATATATAGATATTTCAGTAGGTATTAAGTACCCACGGAAATATATATGGTGTCTATAATAGTGGTTGTTCTATGGTACTAATTTGAGATACCAGAACTGTAAATATGAGCGGAACAAGTGAACATTAAACAATCTTTTAAATAGATTAAAATACGATTTAAATGTTTACCTCTTCTAATGCCATGAACGACGGTTTCGCTTATTAAAAGATTGGAAATTCAGAGAATTTCCAATGGAAAGATATAGCTCTTCTGATAGCTTTTCCAAACCTACTAGACATAAATCCACGTAGATGTAGATGTTTGCTTGTTCCGCTCATATTTACAGTTCTGGTATCTCAAATTAGTACCATAGAACAACTACTATTATAGACACTATATATATTTCCATGGGTACTTAATACCTACTGGAATATCTATATCATTTATCTGAATTCTCCTTAATGTAGAGAAAAAAATGTTGTATAATGCTGCTATTTCTAGTAACATGAAATATCAACGAGTCTATAATTCCCGCTTTTTCTAACGGCCCATTTGTGTGTGAGTCATTTTAACGGCTTGATTCATTCAGCGGGCAGAAAGCGATACATCTACATCTACGTGGATTTATGTCTAGTAGGTTTGGAAAAGCTATCTGAAGAGCTATATCTTTCTATTGGAAATACCAACACATGGAATTTTATAGTGACAAACGCTTGGGTTAAACGTGAGTCACTCTCCAAATGTTTGAAGCTATTAAATCAGTAATACGCAAATACAAATGCAAGACAGCCAGAGACAGCAAACACCACAGCTTTCGTGTAAAAGTATCAGACATGTGCACGCTCATGTAAATATACATATATAATTGTATGCATATATATATATATAGACACACGTTTTTGGTTGGCATTAATACATACATACTTGCATACATACATACATAAAATGGCTGCGATAGCTGGCACCTTCAAAATTTGCAAAACATTCTTGCGATTCAAGGGATGACAATTTCTTTTCTTTTACAACCTTGCCACCAGGAAGGTGGCCGGTCAAAAAAATATACTCGAAATTAAGAGAAAGAGATATACACACGTACATACATACATACATACATACATACATACATACATACATACATACATACATACATACATACATACATACATACAAGCATACATATATGCATACACACATACATACATAATACATACATACATACATGATGTAATGGCGAAAACACTATACAATGCAAACCGCAGAAACGATAGTACCGACAATAAATATAATAAGGCACAGTGATGTGGGGGATATATGCATACATAATATGAAAGAGTACTGCTGGAATGTTCCCGTCTAAACCCCAACAAAATGCAAACACAACAGACCAGACATAGTGCTATGGGCCAGAGAAAAGAAGGCATGGACAGTAGCGAAAATCAGCTACCTAAATGTCCATATAATAGTAAAGATTAGCGAAAAGGTTTATGCTGAGTCTCTACCTGATACTCCACCCTGACTATACGTTTAGATATGTACTTGTGACAATTGGGCATCTGGGCTATGTTATTAACCGCACCAGTACAAATCTTGCGAAGCTGGGCTTCACAAAACCAGAAAGGAAGGGGACGTCTAGTTAGAAAGTCGTCAGGTCAGAACATTGATGGAACTGTATAAATGTTTAAAACATTTCAGAAATTCAGCATGTAATAACTGCGTATGTGCAGATAGATACCGAAACATATGCACGTGTAAACATCTGACTCGAAACGTGCAATAACACATGCAATAACACCCATATCTGCACACACACACACACACACACACACACACACACACACACACACACACACACACACACACACACACACACACACACACACACACACACACACGCGCACAGACAAACACACACACACAGACACATACAAACATACACATACATACATAGATACATTACATAAATAACATAAACACACACACACACACATATATATATATATATATATATATATATATATATATATATATATACACATACATTACATATATAACATAAACATATACACACATATATATATATACATTGAATACATACATACATACACATCCCATACATATATACACGCACGCCCGAGCATACACACACGTACTCACATACACATGCTCACACACATACACATACAGATATGCTTACGTTTGATTACATACAAAAATACGCATTCGTACCTTCATACATATTTATACTATACACACACATATATATAAATAGCCCCCAGAGCATACACATACACGCGTGCATACATATACATATCACTCACACACACAGACACACACACACACACGTGCACACTTACTCATATATACACAGATAGACACACATCAGGTAGAGAGACTCAGACAAATTACTAACACTTAGTGTATTGATTTAGTTTTCCGAAATAAAATGAAATTTGTTGAAGCTGAAACGATACGGTATTTGTATGTAAAAATAAACAGACAGACTGGAGAAGGAGGTGGTGTTTGTTGTGATGGCGATGTAGGAAAAAGATTATGTGCAGTGGCGGCGGCAGGGAAGAAGGAGGGAAAAAGAATAGTGAAGTGAGAGGAAGAGGGGAGAAGTAGAAAAGAAGGAAAATACAAAGAGCAAAGGTGGTGAAGATGAAGAAGAAAAACTGAATATACAGATACACGAAGTAGATGATGATAATGAAGAAGACAAACACGAAGCAGAGAACGAATGGAAAAAGGTAAGCAATGAAAGGAAAAGAACAAAATAATGATAATAATAATTAGAGAAAGATATAGATAAAAAGAAAGAGTGAGAGAGTTAAAATAGTGAGAGAGTAAATGGACGGTAGTATGAGAAAGAGAAAGAAGGAGAATAGAAATGCGAATGAGAAGATAAAATAGAATATGGTAATGATAGAGTAATGTCGGTCGCTTTATCATTACCATATTTCTAATGAAAGACAGCGCTTGTTGTTTTCAAATAATTTTGAATATAATAAAGGATTTAGAAGGATTTAGAAATAAAACTTTCCCATTATTAAGCTGAAGTAAGTGGGGTAGATTGGCAAAATCGTTAGAGCGTCGAAAAAATGCTTTGTGGCATTTAGTTGCGACTCTTTACTTTCTGAGGTCAAACACTACTGAATTCAACACTGCCTTTCCTCTTCCCGGGGTGAATAAAATAAAATACCAGTCAATTACTGGAGTTCATACTAAACATTCTCTCAAAACTTCTGGCCCTGTGCCTAAATTAGAAAGAATTATTAATCTGGTGTTTATAACATAAACTTAACAAAGATTCTCTGAAAATTATGATAGATAAACACTTTCAAATAAATAGCTTCTCTCATAGAACAAAGGTGGCGAATTGACAGTCATTAGAACATCGGGGAGAGGGTTTTGCGGAATTCGTCCGGATTTCTGCGTACTCAGTTCAAAATTAGCCGAGGTCAACTTTGCCTTTCATCCTTTCTAGGTTGATAAAAAAAAGTACCAGTCCAGTCCAGTGGAGAAGAGAATAAGAAAAAAGAAAACTATGGGTAGAAGTAGAAGCTAGAAGAGTGACGAGGTTGAATGCGAGTAAAACAAAGAGAGAGAGAGAGAGAGAGAGAGAGAGAGAGAGAGAGAGAGAGAGAGAGAGAGAGAGAGAGAGAGGTCATGTGTGAAGCTTTAAGTGATTGGAAAGGATAAATATATAACTATTTTGCATGATAAACAGGAAGAAAGAAAAAAAAATTAATTAATAAAAAAAAAAGAAAGGGGCGACAGGCCACACATCTGTCTAGACGTTATATCTCAGTAGACAAGATGAGGAAAACATAGCTGCTGTGTACAGTCAGCGACAGCCGCTACCTGTACTCAGTAACTCAACCTCACGGTACCACTTCCTCAGGCGGAATGCACTGTTCACAGTTTAGCAGAGACAACAGGAGACACTGGTGGCTACAGTATCGACAGACACGAAAAGCAATTCCCGGCTTTGTGGCCGAAGCGACAAGGTTAGTGGCGGAGAACATGTTGCAGCACATGGTTGCGAAGAATCGAGATCCCACCCCCTCGAACGGGAAAATGGTTATTCCCTCTAGGCTCTTGCCGTCACCATATTTGTGCTTGGCAGGCTCAAGTTGTGACAGGAAACCTGTTGAATCAAGGCTCCTTCCATTGACATCGTTCATAGTGGTGTGCTGAAGGAACTGTCCTGCAAAGTGGCGACATGAGAGCGGATATAGTCTGAATTCGTCGACTATTGCTTCACAGCGGCATTTGTGCAGTTCGTAATAAAGGAGGCTTAGGTGTAGGGTCACTTCGATGCGCGTCCACTCATCATCAAGAAGAATACCGGTTGATAAGGAAGGCACCGAACTGAACCACGCGCCGCTGTGACTGCGAGGTGTGTGAAACAGTGTCGGTCTTATGAAAACTGGATCAGCATCAAGGTTGAATTGCATTTCATGTTATACCCCACCCAAGTAATAAATAAACGAAAGTCGGAAGAAGAAGAAGAAGAAGAAGAAGAAGAAGAAGAAGAAGAAAAAGAAGAAGAAGAAGAAGAAGAAGAAGAAGAAGAAGAAGAAAGAGTGAAAAGGAAAACAAAAACGAATTCAATTAGAAATAAAGAAGAAGAATGATACGAGGCAAGAAAGAAAAACAAACGAGAGGAAAGAAAGAAAAGCAAGGAATAAAAGATAGTAGAAGTGGACAAGAAAGAAGGAAAGAAAGAAACGAAATATAAATAGAGAAAGAAAGAGAGAAAGAGAGGATAAAAAAGAAGAAAAAATAAAGAAAGATAGGAAAAAATAGAATGAATTAGGAAACAGCAAAAATAATTCTTTAAAACTAAAAGAAAGATTATTTGTTAAAAGTAATTTTAGAAAAATGTAATTTGAATAAAAAAGGGGAAAAAGAAAGAATGATAAAATAGGAAAAGTGAGAAAAAGAATGAAGGAAAGAAAAGAGAAAGAAAGGAAAGGAAAGAAAGCAGCAATGATTAGAAACGTGTAAAAATAGTAGATCATTTGTTTAAATGTATGGAGAAAAGAAAAGAAAAAATTGCTCCTGTCTAGCGGAGCAGACGACCGACATGTTTCATAACAAGCCGATAGATATACTAACAAACATAACAATAACTACAGTAATAACAACTACAGAAACAATTATAACAACGTAAACAGGAAACATAAAACGACGACGATTACAATAAAAAAAACCACGACCATCAAAACAACAACGAGAACAGCGAATAACAAAATCAACAAAAATACAAATACGAGAAAAACAAAGAACGATAGCAAAACCGATAACTAAAGCAAAACAACAGCAACATCTATAACGACAAAAATTATAACCATCCCACCATTAACAACTATAGCAAGAAACAAACAATGATGAGTTAAACTGAGACGATTGGTATAGGAAACCCAAGGAACGTATTCCAATAACAAGACTAACATAAACAACGGACACTAAAACAATAGAAAAAGAATTTGTTAGAGAGCGATAAAGCGAGATAAAGAGAAAGAGCGAGAAATCGAGAGAGAGAGAGAGAGAGAGAGAGAGAGAGAGAGAGAGAGAGAGAGTGTATGACTGAATGATATATATATATATATATATATATATATATATATATATATATATATATATATATATATATACAGTTCAAGAGTAACCGATCTTTAATTTATATTCCTTTGAAGTTCCGATGAGCGGCTCTGTTTTTAAATATATTTTCAACTGAACCAGATCAATAATGATATATAGTCATCTGATACAGAAATATTATATGGAGTAGCGAAACAATTGTAAACGGACATTATTATTATTATTATTATTAATATAATATATGGCGGTGAATTGGCAGTATCGGTAGAGGGTTGGACGCCATACTTTCTAGCATAGTTACGTCCCTTTATAATCTGAGTTCAAATCCCGCCGAGGTTAACTTTGCCATACATCCTTACGGGGTCGATAAAATAAAGTACCAGTAATGTACTGGGTAATTGCTGGCCTTGTGTCTAAAGTAGAAACAATTATTATTAATATTATTATTATTATTCTCTACATTCCTTACATCAAACTAAAATATGTTGACAATCTTTTAATAATGTCTTCCTTGGGAAATTTGTGGTCTTGTTTTGCTTAACTAATGAATATATATCATAATCATGTAACACCAAAATGGAATGGACATGCGTCAGTTTCAACGATGAGTGCTCCTATTGAAACTAACGAGGAAGTGACTAAGCATTCCATTGGCATGCGTATTCTTAATGTAATTAACATGCCGAATTAATGTAACACAATGTGGGACAAGGCTGGCCTGTTGAATGACAAGTACAGTCCAGTTGCCAAGCTTCTAAACAACTTCCGTTTAACAAATTTTACTTACAAGGCTTCGGTTGATCCAAGGCTATGGTAAAAGACACTTAAGCCAAATGTGACGCAATGAAATTGAATTGGGAACCTAATGGTTTCGAATCAAACGTCTTAACCATTAAGCCATATCTGCGTCCACCACAGAGGAAGTGATCTATAAATAACATACAAACACATAAATATCATCAGATTTTCTGATATATAACTTATCAATGTCGAAAGTTTTAAGTAACAACGCACAAGAGAAAAGAATAAATAGAAAGATTAAATGTTGAATCGTCTGAGATAAGTTAACAAGATCACCATTTTTAATAGCATTAACCTTATCTTTGATGATTAGAATTGTTTCAATACTTATATCAGCTCGTCATCATGCGTTTAGTTCAAATCGGATGTGTACACACGAATCAATAAAACACTTCAGGACAAATTAAGATCAAATTGATCGAAACGGAGTATAGATGTAATTATTGGTTTCTTACATTAGCAGAAGGTTTCTAATTTTAGGGGAGTGAACAGTTCATTGTATTGACACCCCAATACTAGTTAGTTAAACGTTTTAAATCTGTCTCATCAGGCTGGTGCTTATTCCAGTTTCATTGGCGTTAAGCGACTGAGAGTACAAGACCTCCCCATCGACATGATGCCAGTCCATTGCAGAGTCAACCTCAGCTACTGCTGGTGCTCATATTCTGCTGAGTGGATAGTACAACGTGAGCTGAAGTGTTTTGCTGAAGAACAGAGAACGCCATCTGATCCACATGACGTTACGATCGTAAGTCCAACACATTAATCACAACCCTTGCATATACAATACCAGTACTTAATAGGTACTTTATTTTATCAACCCCGAAATAATGAAACGAAAAAGATGATTTTAGTTCGGAACGGAAAAAGCTGACATAAATCTCGAAAAGCATTTGTTACGATACCTCAACGATTCTATTAATCCATAATATTGGAATATAAGGTGAGTAGTCTTTATTAACCTAATAAGGTATGTAGAAATTTAGAAGACATATTTATAGAAACATTTGGTCATGCATTTAATCAATACTATATATGAGATCCTTAGAGTTTTCTGTAACATGGTTGTTTTTGAGGCACCAATGAAAATCGTATCCCTATGTAGTAATTTCAAGGAAGAACTACCTAAGATTGATTTCAGATTGCCTTTTCCTGGATTACAGAACTACTTGAACTCAACACTGTAAGCCAACGTCGTAGATACATGGATCTGAATGGATGAATCCACTCAGTATTTAGTAGGTGTTGCAATATAGTAAACTTCAACGCTGTGGAATGTACCTCCGTCGGTGTCCACTTTGGGTGTTTCAGTTGTCCGATGAACAGAACAGCTTGCTCGCGAAATTAACGTGTAAGTGGTTGAGCATGTAACAGAAACTAGTAGCCTTAATGTAATTCGCAGGGAGATTCAGCGTGACACAGTGTATGACAAGTCTGAATCTTTCAACTACAGTTACAGACCATCCGACAGGCTTCCAAACAGTTTCTGTCGACCCAATTTCACTCACAAAACATGGATCGACACTTGCTCAGTATGCCACGCAGTGGGTTCGAACCCGGTACTTAATAATTGTGAATCGATATTCTTAACTATTCGGACAGGTTTCCTTCACAATTCACCGCAGTATGGCTTAACTTTCTGCATATATATATATATATATATATATATATATATATATATATATATATATATATATATATATATATATATATGTATATATATATATATATATATATATATATATATATATGTATATATATATGTATATATATATATATATATATATATATATATATATATATATATATATATATATATATATATATATATATAATTAAGTTAAAAATGTACATCCACATATGTATACTGAAATACTAGTATGCATATGAATACACACACGTGTACATATGTAGATGTACCGAGTTTTTCACTGGACACTTTACTGTGAGTGTCCAGCTATTCTGTATGTAAACACACAGACAAACCGGTTTTTAGAGTCATACTGGTTTTCGAGGAAACACCTTTCCTCTATTCTCCAGAAACCAGACAGGAATATTGGACTAGTTTCGATGTTGTTACATCTCATCAGCAATATTTACCTATCTTCCGGCCTTTCTAGAGAATCTTAAAAGCACATATCGTTATATGCTTTTTCTATGAAAATTAGTAGTGGGCAGACCAATTTGCATAGAGCGTGAGTACGTACCGGTTCAGCGGAGACGATAAAAACAAATAACGAAACGAAATTAAATTTCGTTTCGTTTGTAACTCACTTTTGTATGACTGACGCTTAAACAATTAAGTTAAAAATGTACATCCACATATGTATACTGAAATACTAGTATGCATATGAATACACACACGTGTACATATGTAGATGTACCGAGTTTTTCACTGGACACTTTACTGTGAGTGTCCAGCTATTCTGTATGTAAACACACAGACAAACCGGTTTTTAGAGTCATACTGGTTTTCGAGGAAACACCTTTCCTCTATTCCCCAGAAAACCAGACAGGAATATTGGACTAGTTTCGATGTTGTTACATCTCATCAGCATTATTTACCTATCTTCCAGCCTTTCTAGAGAATCGTAAAAGCACATATCGTTATATGCTTTTTCTATGAAAATTAGTAGTGGGCAGACCAATTTGCATAGAGCGTGAGTACGTACCGGTTCAGCGGAGACGATAAAAACAAATAACGAAACGAAATTAAATTTCGTTTCGTTTGTAACTCACTTTTGTATGACTGACGCTTAAACAATTAAGTTAAAAATGTACATCCACATATGTATACTGAAATACTAGTATGCATATGAATACACACACGTGTACATATGTAGATGTACCGAGTTTTTCACTGGACACTTTACTGTGAGTGTCCAGCTATTCTGTATGTAAACGCACAGACAAACCGGTTTTTAGAGTCATACTGGTTTTCGAGGAAACACCTTTCCTCTATTCCCCAGAAAACCAGACAGGAATATTGGACTAGTTTCGATGTTGTTACATCTCATCAGCAATATTTACCTATCTTCCGGCCTTTCTAGAGAATCGTAAAAGCACATATCGTTATATGCTTTTTCTATGAAAATTAGTAGTGGGCAGACCAATTTGCATAGAGCGTGAGTACGTACCGGTTCAGCGGAGACGATAAAAACAAATAACGAAACGAAATTAAATTTCGTTTCGTTTGTAACTCACTTTTGTATGACTGACGCTTAAACAATTAAGTTAAAAATGTACATCCACATATGTATACTGAAATACTAGTATGCATATGAATACACACACGTGTACATATGTAGATGTACCGAGTTTTTCACTGGACACTTTACTGTGAGTGTCCAGCTATTCTGTATGTAAACACACAGACAAACCGGTTTTTAGAGTCATACTGGTTTTCGAGGAAACACCTTTCCTCTATTCCCCAGAAAGCCAGACAGGAATATTGGACTAGTTTCGATGTTGTTACATCTCATCAGCAATATTTACCTATCTTCCGGCCTTTCTAGAGAATCGTAAAAGCACATATCGTTATATGCTTTTTCTATGAAAATTAGTAGTGGGCAGACCAATTTGCATAGAGCGTGAGTACGTACCGGTTCAGCGGACACTCACAGTAAAGTGTCCAGTGAAAAACTCGGTACATCTACATATGTACACGTGTGTGTATTCATATGCATACTAGTATTTCAGTATACATATGTGGATGTACATTTTTAACTTAATTGTTTAAGCGTCAGTCATACAAAAGTGAGTTACAAACGAAACGAAATTTAATTTCGTTTCGTTATTTGTTTTTATCGTCTCCGCTGAACCGGTACGTACTCACGCTCTATGCAAATTGGTCTGCCCACTACTAATTTTCATAGAAAAAGCATATAACGATATGTGCTTTTACGATTCTCTAGAAAGGCCGGAAGATAGGTAAATATTGCTGATGAGATGTAACAACATCGAAACTAGTCCAATATTCCTGTCTGGCTTTCTGGGGAATAGAGGAAAGGTGTTTCCTCGAAAACCAGTATGACTCTAAAAACCGGTTTGTCTGTGTGTTTACATACAGAATAGCTGGACACTCACAGTAAAGTGTCCAGTGAAAAACTCGGTACATCTACATATGTACACGTGTGTGTATTCATATGCATACTAGTATTTCAGTATACATATGTGGATGTACATTTTTAACTTAATTGTTTAAGCGTCAGTCATACAAAAGTGAGTTACAAACGAAACGAAATTTAATTTCGTTTCGTTATTTGTTTTTATATATATATATATATATATATATATATACATACACACGCACACACACACACACACACACACACCATGAATTACAATTACAAATATATATATATATATATATATATATATATATATATATGTATATATATATATATATATATATATATATATATATGCCTACGTATATAATTACACGCATATATGTATTTATTTTCTTTTATTAATTGAGTTCTTTACACGAGGAATTGATATTGGTTTTCAAATAACTAATTAACCCGCATGTGTTTTATATTTTACTCTTAATTCGGCCGGAGAATTATATTCCCATTTGCCCTTTATAGCATAACTTTCTGCATTTACTGCGGTTATGAGAAGCGGTTCTTATTCGGGTACAACTTCTGATTTAGCCTAAGAAAATATCTATATGCGTGTGTAATTTATAGAAGCATATATTTATTTTTTTATTTTCAATTGAGTTCTTAAACACGTCGGATTGATAATGTTTTCAAAAAAACTAATTAACCCGCGTGTATATTATTTTTTTCCTCATTTCGTGGGTTGTCTCCCCTTCCCGCTTCGTGTCGCTATGATACTTCCTCAGTCAAAAACTGCTGGAATTTCAAATTTGGCGGTCATTCGAGGTGAGAGAGAGCTACTATACGGACATGATTTTTGACAGCGGTAAGAAATTTGTTTTCTTATATCAATGTTTAATGGGCTTCCACTGACGATTTATAAGTGCCCACCTAAATATATTCTTACAAGAATATATATTAGGCTTCTACATAAACTGGAAATATTCTCCCAAACTTGTAGAAAACTTATAATGAAACAATTGTTTGGAAAGAGAGATATACTTTAACTTTAATTATATCTCATAAAATAATACAACTGGTTTTTCCACATTATACATATTGTTAGCACCCCAAACACTTAAATTGGGTTTATATTTTAATATAACCTAATGTTTGTTGAGTGAGATGGTTACCAGCCAGAGTTTAGCTTTAAACTATCTCTGTTATTGTATTAAATATATATATATATATATATATATATATATATATATATATAAAATAAAGTTAAATAAAGTTAAATAAAGTTAAATAAAAGTCAAATGATTAAAATTTAGCTTCGTTTATTACTGCTATATATATTTCAGTGACAGCCATCTTTGGCTGTGACCTCTTCAGGCAGTTTGAATTAGTATGGTATAGACAAGTACATATGTTGTTTAGGTGTATGATATTGTCAATACTCTGATATGCCCAGTTCCTTGTTGGGTTGTTAATTCACTGGGGAACTGGAGTCGAGTGCTCCAGCCTGCATACTGAGGTGTTGGTATACAACCAACATAAACTCAAAATATATATATATATATATATATATATATATATAGAAAAGATGAATATAAAATGAAAGTGCTTTTTTTAAAAAAGAGGAATTTATTAGGTATTGACATGTTTCTGTAACAGACGGAATACCCATGTATCGCTGCTTGCGTAATCATATAATGTTAGCAAGTATTCGATAGCAAATGTATAATCAGTTGTCACTTCTTCAGAGATTTTGGATGAATTGGAAAATATCAGAAAAATTGAAGTATTTATATTAGTTGTAAGAAAGTAAGAAGAGAGATGATAGTATATGACAGATGGCAATTCAATTTACTGCTAAACAAGTATATAAAGGGTTTCTAATGAGAATACAATGAGTAAATGGTTTATTTTATCTAAATAAGAATTTTTGGGAGTGCCTATTTTAATCTATACTTGACCAATTGAACAATGGACAGGGCAGTCATTTGGTGTAGTAGTATTAATTATAAAGTGTCAATTAAGGAAGGGGCAGATTTCGACTCTACTGAATAACATCAATGCTAGTAGCCAGCATTAGGGAATTGAATTAAGAAATCTCATTTTATCTATAGCAGTTTATATTAAATGGTAAATAATACAAGAGTTGATAGAATTAAGACTAATAGAGAATGTTAATATGTATTTTGACAATCAAACGGAGATGGAGACAGGCGTTGGTAGTATTTGTAATATGAAAATGTAGATTTTAAGCGATGGTTACAGTATAACGATCGCTCTATTCTGTTATTTAATAAAATGTTTTTGGATTTCATAATACAAAATAATTCCATATTATATATATATATATATATATATATATATATCAATGATATTAATAAATGGAAACTATATTTATAAAACCATATTTATTCTATTATATCTATTTCAAGGGTACCAAAATGCTGGTGCGCTCTCATCAGATAAAATACAAAGTTTGTTTTATAAATAGTGAATGGGACCTTAACGGTTCAGGGTTCGGTCTGTTGAATTAAATATCCCTTTGCTTATACACACACACATACACACACACACACACACAAACACACACACGCATATATATATATATATATATATATATATATATATATAGGATTGTAAGCTTACATAACTGTTGGTTCACCAACTTGAGTACTCGATGCATAGGTAAGTCCGTTTAGGTATAGTACGTGGAATTGTACATTTAGTCTTATACTTGTTATATCTTGTTATACTATGGTCGGTTTCATTCACAGAGTGTAATATTAATAATTGTTTCTACTTTTGGCACAAGGCCAATAAATTACCCAGTACATTACTGGTACTTTATTTTATCGACCCCGTAAAGATGAAAGGCAAAGTTAACCTCGGCGGGATTTGATCTCTGATCATAAAGGACCGTAACTCTATGCTGCAAAGCATGGCGTCCGACTCTCTACCGATACTGCCAATCCTAGAAACGAGGTGTCAAAGTTTCATTACGTTTATTAGGTGTGATGCGCATTTCACGATTGATTAATTCAAGGTTCGATCTGTATCGAACGCGCTCGACTTTGGAATCTGATGATTCCAAAGTCGGACCCCAATGATACAGATCGATTCTTTAGGTGTTCAATCACGAAACGCGCGTCACGCCTGAATAAACCTAATGATGACACTTTGAAATCTCGATCTTACTTATTATTAATTATATATACTGGTAAAATTCCGTTATAACGAATACCCTTTTAACGAACTTTTCAGTATAACGAAAATTGTTTCAATTCCCGGCCACACGCTTGATGTGTTAGGTCGATCTCGTTATAAACATTTTTTCATTACAACGGATTTTTTTTATATCCCGTAAATTTCCTTATAACGGAATTTCACTGCATGTGTGTGTGCATGTGTGTGTGTGTGTGTGTGTGTGTGTGTGTGTGTATGTGTGTGTGTGTGTGTGTGTGTGTGTGTGTGTGTGTGTGTGTGTGCGCGTGTATTTATAATGGCTCTTAGCTAAATTTAAACTGTGGAAGTATTGTTTTAAATATTAAGTTCTGCTGTCGAAAAAAACAAATAATATTAATAATTATAATAAATAAATGTATCGAGAATAACAGAATGTGTTTACATCTGTGACTTTTACACACCAAATCTTATAATTTAAAACGGTAATCATACATACATTATACTTATCTTGGATTTCCTATTATTTGCTATACTATGCATACAATATCTATATTATATTATATTATACTATTGTATCATTGATATGTTATAATATATTATATATCGCTATTATATCATATATATTATATTATATAACACTATTATATCATATATATTATTTAGATACTAGATATATGTCCAAACAAATTTTTTTAGTTCCATCATTCATTGCGGTTTATCTTCCGCGGAGAACTTTCTCCGTTTTCTTCTACATTTCCATAATTGAAGTGTGGTTAATAGTATAGTATTCATAAACAACATCTAGCCACTGGCTGCACTGTATTTTTTCCTAATATAATAATCAATAATTGCTAGATACTTTGAATTATATATTTTAAAATAACTACAATTTATTTTACCGAAAAATATAAATGACTTAAACAATTAGAATACAAACAAATGCTTAAGGTAATATTACGTTACTAGAATGCAAAACAGTAAGACTGAAACTTATTTTAACGTTTAATCCTTTTGATGCGAACCCTCTTGAAACCGCCCATGGCTGCATGATATAAAACTCTTCATTTTAAATCAACCATACTTATATTAAAATATTTCATCGTCATTTAATGTGAGAAATCTAAGTTAAATAATGCTAAAAACAACAGTATAATAATGAGTTATTTCACTAGATACTTCAAAATGTTTGATTATATTAAAAATTAATTGAAATACAGTGGAAATATGGTAATGAAATTTTAATTATTTCAAGTGCGGCGTACATAAATTTTAAAAATGAAATGGACTACATTATAAAATGTTGTGTACATACTACTACATGTATTCAAATGGTTGAAACAACTCCATTTGTCATTATCTATATCTTGAAGAGTGATTGGCTCTTCCAAAGTCTCGGGAGATCCAATTAATGTTAGTAGGGTCTCCTATCCTTTCTACTATCGAAAACACTGTAATGTGTTGTTTCTTGTGAAAGAGACAGTGAAGAGGAGACAGAGAGAGTGAGAGAGCGGTAGTGAGATAGTGTGCTGACTGAAGTGTTTGAGATGGAGAGAGAGTGTGAGAGAGAGATTGTGAGAGAGAGGAGTGTGTGTGTGCGCGTGTATGTTCGTGTATGCTGAATGGAGTGTTTGAGATGGAGAAAGAGATAGATAAAGAGACATGCAGAGAGAGAGAGAGAGCGAGAGAGAGAGAGAGAGGGGGGTAGAGAGAGAGAGAGAGGGAGAGAGAGAGAGAGAGAGAGAGAGAGAGAGAGAGAGAGAGAGAGAGAGAGAGAAGAGCCGATCCCAGTACTTGACTAGTACATTAATTACTATTGATCTGAAAGATGGAAGATGAAGTAGTTCTGACTTCGGCATGATTCAAGGTTATTGGGCAGAGAACCGGAATAAACACCGCAAGGCTTTCTATCCGATGCCCTAACGATTTTGCGAATTTCTAGTCTAATTTTGACAACTTTATTACTGTTGTTACTTTTATCGAATTCGTATGAATAAAATATTAAGATCGACCCCTCGAGTAGTGACATGCAAATACAGTGTGCTGTACCCTAAATTAGTATTCTTCAAAATTAATGATTTTACTAATTATAAGTATTGTGGAATTGAAAAAAGTCAAATTCTTGCTTTTACTGTTGTGATTGTCATCCCAAAATCAGAACCTTATCACAAATATTTGCAACAGAGAGGATTCCGCTAAAAATAACACCCAGGTGTTAGGAGGTGGTGTTAAACCGAATGACATAATAATTTCACCAGTACTACTCAAGTTAACTGCTCAGAAATTTGAACTCAGAATGCAAAGAGCCGTTACAAATATCTCTCTAACTATTCCGTCAATCTACAGACATAACCTGGTACTTTATTTATCGAACACAGAGAAATTAAAAACAAAACACACCACGATGGTATTTGAACTGAATGCAATGTTCTAAACAGCCCTCTAACCATTCTGTTATTCTACTGTCATGACTGGTATTTAATTCATCAAACACAGAGACATTAAAAATATAACATGATCCGAGTATATTTTGAACTGAGTACATAGAGGTGTTGAAATAACTTAGACGTAAAATTTTATCCTACGATCTACTATTTTAACGGAAGACAGACATAAACTGTTCATTCCTACTGCAAAAGTTGAATCTCTAATTATAATCTACGAGATATAAGGGATTGTAACACGAACGATATTAATATACGTGTAATGGTGTATGTGGATATATATGTGCGTATGTGTGAGAGTGTGAAATTATGCGTGTATGTGTAACTGTACATGTATATTTATATATATATATATATATATATATATATATATAAATATATATATATATATATATATATATATATATATATATATATATATATATATATATATATATATATATATATATATAACTCCCTGATGACGTAATGAATTATCGATAGTTATATTGTGTAACTATATTTATCCCATTACAGAAACTAATTAGTTGGAGTGAACATTTTAGTAAGTAAGTTAATTTTTAATTTTTAAAATTTTCTTATTTTACGTCTTTCATATAATTGTTCTGCATCCCCCTGTATAGAACCACCTAGGTACTTTGATATAACTTATATATTTGCTAGCATTAGTGTACATCTGTACGCATATGTTGGTAGATGTACTAATTCTCTATATTTATCTCCAAATTATTTGTTGAGCAAACTTGCCAAATCTACTGCTAATTCATAGTAGTAGTAGTAGGCTCTTGTCATAATACCACCCCACTCCTAACTGACTAACCTCAGTGTCACGTGATTGATTCTTTAGAATCTGCCATTGACCAGAGGCAGTGAACTTTTTCAGTGCTATGGAATTTAGTCCTCGCTAGCTTATTACATCCACTGAATTATTATTTTTATATGGGTTCCTAGTGTCCGCGCATTGCCTGGGAACTTAGCTGAGAATAGACTCCCTGATGACGTAATGAATTCTCGATAGTTATATTGTGTAACTATATTTATCCCATTACAGAAACTAATTACTTGGAGTGAAAATTTTAGTAAGTTAATTTTTAATTTTTAAAATTTTCTTATTTTACGTCTTTCATATAATTGTTCTGCACCCCCTGCATAGAACCACCTAGGTACTTTGACATAACTTATATATTTGCTAGCATTAGTGTACATCTGTACGCATATGTTGGTAGATGTACTAATTCTCTCTCTCTCTCTCTCTCTCTCTCTCTCTCTCTCTCTCTCTATATATATATATATATATATATATATATATATATATATATATATATATATATATATATATATATATATGTATAATATATATATATCTTTATATATATATATATATATATATAATATATATATATATCTTTATATATATATATATGTAAAATATATATCTATATATACATAAGTTAAAAGAATGAAATAAAAAATCAAGTCATTAGAGATATACTTCCCTGCTTTAGGATCGTTTCTAGATGATGATAATACATTGTAGCTATACTCCGTTATTGATCTATGTAAGGTTAGTTACAAAATATCAGATAAAGAGAATATTTACTTACATGCATATCACCAGCTGTCTTCAAAAGCAATAATGATTTTATTCAGAATTAGTAGTATGTTTGTATCATGTCCTTATTTGGAGGCCATTGAAGAACTAACGAATCAAATTGTTTTTTTCATATGGTGTTAAGATAAAAAGTAATACACTTTAGTTGAGGTCATGAGCCTTTGAAAGGAATGGTTGAATGGTGTCAATAGTAGAATTGGCATAAAAATCTATTAGGAGGAAAGGGATTGTCAAACTGATAGTTGAATGTATCTGGTATAGTAAAGTTAAAAAGAATGTCAAAATAAATGGTGATTAGTGTTGTATTGAGTTTTTAGGTGAATATAAATTAAGGTTATGGCTAGGAAAGATAGTATATTAAAAGATGAAAATTATAATAAGATAATGAAATACAGTAATGCAGTAATATACAACTTAACCAGCACAATATAGTACGGTGTGTTAAATTCCACTTAGTATAATACAGCATATGATACGCTCTAAAATACTATCAAGTATGTTTATGCATAAATAATCAAACTCAGATAAATACATGTTGGCATAGTTAAAACACATAAATTTCATAGATTACAAAGTGCATATATCCACACTATATATATAGAGAGGTACAGTTATATTGATATCCAACCCAAAATATACATACGCACAAATAAATGCAAACCTAAATACACATTTACACATATAATCATATATATACCCACATATAATCATATATATATATATATATATATATATATATATATATATATATATATATATAATGGAAAAATTTGAACAGGGACAAAACAGAGAGGCAGTACAACGAATGTTTATTAATTTCACGCTCTGGAGAGTGGGGTGTTGGTGGGGGACGACATTTCGGGCATAAGCCCTTCCTCAGGTGAGAAGTGTGTGGGAACAGAGTTCAAAGGGCGTGTAGGGGAGTGGTGGAGAGACATATAGCGAAAGGAAACGGTGCGAATGAAAAAATAAAAAATAAAGATAAAAATAAAAATAAAGCATGATCAAAATACAAGGAATGAGATAAATTTAAATATAAAGGCATAATCAAAATAAAATGAAATTAAAAGGGGGGGTAAAACAGGTGGTGGAAGGGTGTGGGGTGTGTAGGGGTGGTGGCGGGTGGAGTGGGAGAGGGAGACGGGGTGTCCGAGCGGGGAGGGCTGAAGGTGGTGTGTGTGTGTAGGTGTGCGTGTGTGTGTGTGTGTGTGTATGTGAAAGTAAGGGTTGGGGGAAGAACGGGGTTGCATGTTCAGGAAGAGGTGTGTGTGTGTGTGGGGGGGTCGGTCGGAGTGTCTGTGCGTGTGTGGATAGAGGGGTGGGGGGGAGAGGAATCAGGAGGCTGAGGGTGTAAATATGTGGTGGAAAGCACGTGTGTGTGGGGTTTAAGCGTGTTGTGGGTGTAGGTGACGTGTGGAGAAAAAAAATTTTTTGGGGTGTGTGTGTGGGTGAGTTATATAGGTGATTACGTAAGAGGATGGTTGAAAAGTAGGTAAATTCCGAAGATGTTTAGTGGATTCGTTGTTGGTCAATTTCTGCGTGTGGGTATTCCATGAAGCGATGGTCGGAAGAGGAGAGATGTGGGGTGCGCGCGCAACAGGAAGTGGTCAAGCAGTGGGAGTGCTGTGTGTCTGTTTGTGCTGGGAGCTGGTCAGAGGGCATAGCAGCAGTCGGTGGAATGGTAAAGGGGCGAGGATGGGTAGGTGTGAAAGGTGGAGTGAGGAGGGTGTGTGTGTATTAGTAGAGGTGTTAGTGGGATGAGTGAGTGTGGAGCGAGGGTGTGGGTGGAGCGGGGAGAGAAGGGTGTGTGTGGTTCTATGGAGGGAGTGTGGTGTACTGGTGTGTGTGTAGTTTGATGAAGAGGTGTTAGTGGGTGTTAGTATACGGGAGGTGGGGAGGGGTTGAATGCAGGTGTGTGTGGGGGTTAGTGGTGGTAGGGTGTGTAGAGTTGGTGGTGTACGAGGGTGTGTGGGTACGTGTGCGTGGGGTTGGGGGGTGTTAGTGATGTTAGTTGCGTGTGGGGTGGGTGGTGCAAGTGGGTGCGTGTGTTCGTGTGATTGGGGTTAGGGGGTGTTAGTGAGGTTAGTTGCGGGGTGGTGGGATGGAGGTGTGGGGGTGAGGGTAGTGGTGGTAGTAGGGTGTGTGTTTAGTGTGAGCGCGTGTATATATGTGCCGGTGGGTGTGTGCGTGTGATAAGGAGGGGGGAGGAGGAGAAGAGGGGAGGGATGTTAGTATGCTAGTTGGGGAAGGGTGGTCAGATGAGGGGTGGAGTGGAGGTGTTAGTATTGTTAGTTGTGGGGTGGGCGGTGAAAACGATGGGTGTGTTAGTGGTGTTAGTGGGGGATAAGTGTGGGGGGAGGGGGCGGTCGAAGGCTAAAGGAATAAGGGTGGGGAGTTCAGGCCGGGGGGAGTGTGGGTCTGTAAGATGAAGATAGTTCGTTGTTCGACCGTAAGGCGGTTGGTGGGTGTTCCGTGGCACTGGAGTAGGCCACAGACTGTGAGATGGCGTACGGAATGTCCAGGGCCACCAAAGTGGCGGGCGATGGAGGAACTGCCCCCGAGACGAATATCCCGGAGGTGCTCCGTGAATCGGTCCGCCAGGCGACGTCCCGTCTGTCCGACATAAGTCGCGAAGTCCGTAGACTAGGTTGGAGGAGTTGCAGCGGAAGGCATGCCGGACCGAGAGAGAGTGGCCGTTGGGACCCTGGAAGGTGGTGGTGTTGGTAATGTGGGAACAGGTGTTGCAGCGGGGCCTAGAACAGGGAAAGGAACCGGGGGGGGGGAACAGAGCGTGGGTTGGGGGGTAGGGAGCTGTGGACGAGGAGGATGCGGAGATTGCGTGCGCGTTTGAAGGAGAGGAGTGGTGGGGTTGGGAAGATGTGGGAGGTGGAGGGGTCGGACTGGAGGCGTCGGAAGAGGCGGCGGATGGTGCGGTGGAGGGGTAAGGTGGAGGGGTGGTAGGTGATGGGGAAGGGGAGACGGTGGGTGGGTGTGCGGTGGCGTGGGGTGAGGGTGGTGGAGCGGGGGACAGCACGAGCGCGGGTGAGAGCGGTGTGGACGAGAGAGAGGGGGGGTAACCTCTGCGGATGAAATGGCTGACTAGGGAAAGGGCCTGGGACTCAAAGTCAGCATCTCGGCTACAGAGACAGCGGATCCTGAGAAGTTGGGAGTAGGGACTGGAGTGTTTAGTGTGGGTGGGGTGGGAAGAGGTGAAGTCGAGGTAAGAGTGGGAGTCGGTGGGTTTGAAGAAGGCGGAGGTGACGAGGGAGTGGTGGGAGGGGTCGAAGGCGACGGAGATGTCTAAGAAGTGGACGTGGGTGGTGGAGATAGAGGTGGTGAAGTGGAGGGAGGGGTGGAAGGAGCAGAAGAAGGAGAGAAAGGAGTAGAGCTGTTCTCGGGTGAGGGTCGTGGCTCCGATACAGTCGTCAATGTAACGACCGTACAGTTCGGGCGTGGGGCCGGTGTACTGGGCAAAGATTTGGGCCTCAACATGGCCAACAAAAAGGTTGGCATAGTTCGGGCCCATTCTTGTACCCATGGCTATCCCCGTGACCTGTTGGTAAAACTCACCCGAGAAGGAGAAACAATTCAGGGTGAGGACCAGCTCGGCGAGGCGAAGGAGGATGGGGGTGGAGGGAATGGGGGAGGGGCGAAGGTCGAGGTAGTGTTTGAGGGCGCGAAGGCCGTCGGCGTGGGGGATGACGGTATAGAGGGACTTGATGTCTAGGGTGAAGAGGAAGGGCTGTGGGCCGGGTGGGTAGGTGAAGGAGTCGAAAAGGCGCAGGGCTTGGTTGGTGTCGGAGATGTGGGAGGGGAGGGTGGTGAGAAGGGGGGCGAGGAGGGAGTCGAGAAAGGCGGAGATGAGTTCGGTGGGGTAGTTGCAAGCGGAGACGATGGGGCGGCCGAGGTTGTCGGGTTTGTGGAGTTTGGGGAGGAAGTAGATGGTGGGGGTGCGGGGGGTGCGGACGATGAGGTGGGAAGCAGTGGGGGGGGGGGGGAGGCGATAAGGTCTTTGATGGTGGAGGAGACTTGTTGTTGGTAGAGAGGGGTGGGATCGGAGGGTAGAGGGCGGTAAAAGAGGGGGTTACAGAGCTGCCTGAGGGCTTCGGCCGTGTAGAGGTCCGCGCCCCACACCACTACGGCGCCTCCCTTGTCCGCCGGTTTGATGACGATGTCATCTCGGCTACGGAGGGAGCGGAGAGCGAGGAGTTTGCCCGTGAGATATTGTACCGTTTGGAACGGTGGCGGAAGTCGAAACGATTTACTGCGCTACGGCTGGCATCGACGAAGGCGTCCAGGGTGCTAAATTGCCCTGGGGCCGGCGTCCAAGAAGATGGTCGTCGGCCCAGGGCGAGACACACAGGTGCAGTCCTATTTAAATTATGTTGTGGTGGTGTAGTCATATTATTTTAAAGTTTATAAATGTTGTAGTTGCTTATTTTTTGCTGATATATATATATGTATAATATCTCTCTCTCTCTCTCTCTCTCTCTCTCTCTCTCTCTCTATATATATATATATATATATATATATATATATATATATATATATATATATATATATATAGACTGAGGTTAGCTGGACATGCTCACCGACATCCAGAGTTGACATTCCACTCAGTGCTCCTTTGGGAGCCCCTACATGGACACACAAGAAGGGGAAGACCAAGGTTAACGTATGTTGATGCCCTAAGGACAGACACTGGTCTATTGGAGACGCAGGACATGGCAGCGATAATGAGGGACAGAGACCGCTGGAGAGAACTCGTCCATGTATCTCGGGAATTTTACCCGCCTTAGAATAGAATATATATATATATATAATATATATATATATATATATATATATATATATATATATATATATATATATATATATATATATATATATATATATATTCATATATTATACATATATATATATATATATATATATATATATATATATATATATATATATATATATATATATATAGATATATTAGAATTGGAGCTCTGAAATAAAATCTAGTAAATAATCAGGAGCTGATTATGCAGAGCGGTTGTTGGTCAGGCAGAAATTAAAAATTAGAATTGGAGCTCTGAAATAGCAATAGATTTCTATAAGAATATAACATCAATGATCTCAGTAGACAGGTGGGTAGTTGGCCTTGATAAGCTTAAACCAAAGCGAAACAAGTCTTGTCGGCTTATCTTCCCTGTTTGCTGAGGTCAAAGTAAGTGAATTCGTCACTACTTTAAAACAATAGCTTACGGTCTTCAAAATGCTTTTAATTAAGCATAAAGTGTATTGCAAAAATACATTATATATACATCCATATATATATATATTGCTATTTCAGAGCTCCAATACTAATTTTTAATTTCTGCCTGACCAACAACCGCTCTGCATAATCAGCTCCTGATTATTTACTAGATTTCTATAAGAATATAACATCAATGATCTCAGTAGACAGGTGGGGTAGTTGGCCTTGATAAGCTTCAACCAAAGCGAAACATTTATTATAATGTCCGTTTACAATTGTTTCGCTAATCCATATAATATTTCTGGATCAGCTGACTATATCATAATTGATCTGGTTCAGTTGTAAATAATTAACATATTTAAAAAACAGAGCGGCTCATCGGAACTTCAAAACAATTACATAGATTCTTTAAAAATAACGGTTTCTTTATCACCATTGAGCCGAACCATAAAGTAGTAAATTTCCTAGACGTCACCCTGGATCTCAACAATAACCTATATTACCCTTACCATAAACCAGGTGAAATACTCACATATATTAGCCCACACTTTAACCACCCACCGGCAGTCATCAGAGCAGTAATCAAATCTATCTCGTATAGGATCTCAATGCTATCAGCAAATGAGGAGATATTTATAAACCATGCACAATATTATAATAAGGGTCTTTCTGAATCTGGTTATGAACAATCAATTTATTACATACCTAAATGCCATAGCACAGCAATTCACCATAATAAACTTAACACTAGAACTAGAAATACCTTAGCATTAACCGCACCTATACAGGGAAGTCTAATGGTGGCAGCGGCCTGCTCCCCACTCCAAGTAGCAAACTAAAAATCAACCCTAGAATAGGAATGAGAAATGGGATGACAAATAACAAATCCCCAGGTAATAATAACCCTAGCAAATCCACTACCAAGTTCACTAGAACCCTAGAAGGAATAGACCTAGAAATATCACCTGGCTTAACCCCCCATTCTCATCTAATCTAGCCACTAATATTCCTAAACGCTTCTTCTCTATCCTATCTAAACATTCCCCCCACCATAGATATTACAAACTCTTTAATAAAAATAACATTAAAATCTGATTCTCCACAACACCTAACCTAGCTAGCCACATCGCATTCAGTAACCCTCATAAACTAAGACAGTATAATCCCCACACCGAGGTACCATCACCCTATCAAATACACCACGCCACTACACCAATAATTACTCTAGTAGCACACCTCCCCCATCTAATCCTTCTAGCACTGACCTACCGCTTAGGTTAAACTACCCTACTTCCACTAACCGCAGAAGCAACTGCAACTGCGTTACCCTAATGCATGCCCATTAAATGGACACTGCCTGACACCCAACATAGTCTATAGGTGCATGGTTAAAACTGCTTCGAATACCAGCTCTTATATCGGGTCTATCTCTAACCCTTTTAAGGTACGCTATAACGCGCACTATTTTTCCTTCCGAGACCCTAGCAACAGATGTTCGACATCGCTAGCTAGGCTCATTAAAAACCTTAAATTAAGCAACGCTTAACACTCACTAAAATGGGATATCGTGGCTAGGGCCCAACCGTTCAATGGACGATGAAAATCTTGTGATCTCTGTATTACAGAAGCATATTACATAACTCTATCACGACCTCTACCGATTAACGATAGAACGGAGGTAACTATTATCTGTCAACATCGAAGGGCTAATTCCTTCGCCAATAGAATATTTGACCCAAATTAGTCATCTAGCCCCATTTTTACTTGTAGCTAAGTTAAATAGCTATGACTAACTTAGATAATTACAAGTTACCTCCCCTGCATTGTCTCTCAATTAAAAAATTTAAAAATTAGCACTTAACTATAAACTACCCACAATTTCTAATCTCTCGAGGAGTTACTCCCCCTGAAACCACCCTCTAATTAGTAAGGTAAATATGTCCTTTGGCAGCCATCTTGTTACCCATAGGCAGATCTCACACAATTCAGCCTCAACAGATGAATACTGCTCGATTATGGCTGACAACTGATGCAACCAAGACACCATAGTGAAAAACCAATATATGGAACATTATATTATGTAACATTCTCTCATTATTTTAATTTGTATTCCTTAGAAGTTCCGATGAGCAGCTCTGTTTTGTAATTATGTTAATTATTTTCAACTGAACCAGATCAATTATGATATATAGTCATCTGATCCAGAAATATGATATGGAGTAGCGAAACAATTGTAAACGCACATTATTATTATTAATATTATTATTATTATTATTCTCTACATTCCTTACATCAAACTAAAATATGTTGACAATCTTTTAATAATATCTTCCTTGTGAAATTTGTGGTCTTGTTTTGCTTAACTAATGAATATTTCCAGCTCTACGCACCTAACTTCTGCATGAACCCAGCCACCTAGCTGCTTTCTCTTTAAGATTGGTTACTCTTGAACTATATATATATATATATATATATATATATATATATATATATATATATATATATATATAGTTCAAGAGTAACCAATCTTAAAGATATACAGATATATATTTATATATATATATATATATATATATATATATAGTTCAAGAGTAACCAATCTTAAAGATATATATATATATATATATATATATATATATATATATATATATATATATATATATATATACAGTTATATATACAGTTCAAGAGTAACCAATCTTTGTGTATAGTGGTAGCTATGGTGCTTCCGTAGGGGGTATGCCAAAATTAGCACCCAATATTCAATAGAGTAGAGTGTAGATATTATCAAGAAAACGAAAAATCAGTGATGCATCTGGACTTAGTTTATTTCGTGTTACAAATGTTTCGCAGGCATGTAGCTGGGAGTCATGGTCCTTGTATGGAGCTGGCTGATTCTACTTCTGCGGGTTCTTTCAGACACGGCTGTTATGTTCGGAGCAAATTTTATCACGTGATAGAAGTAGAATCAGCCAGATCTATACAAGAACCATGACTCGAACTACATGCCGGCGAAACTTTGTAACACGAAATAAACTAAGTCCAGATGCATCACTGATTTTTCGTTTTCTTGATAATATATATATATATATATATTTATATATATATAGAGAGAGATATATATATATATTATACATATATATATATATGTGTGTGTGTGTGTGTGGGTGTCTATATATATATGTGTGTGTGTTTGTGTGTGTGTATATATATAAATGTAAATATACACACACACAAACACACACACATATATATATATAGACACACCCACCCACACGCGCACATATTCAACCCCCCCCACCCCTCACCCACACACACACACATATATATATATATATATATATATATATATATGCGCTTTGATGTACAAATGACGGAGCAAATATATTCAATTGATGTACAGTTTCTGCATTATTTAGACATTGAAAACTCAAAGGAATGACGGCGCAAAATCGAATATATATATATAAATACATACATATATATATATATATATATATATATATATATATATATATATATATATATATATATATATATATATATATATATATATATGTATGTATGTATATATAGGCGTGTATGTATATATATATATATATATATTCATATAGGCGTGTATGTATATATATATATATATCATATATATATACATCACTAATTTAATGAATGTTTCTTTGTCTGAAGATATTAACAACTCGTTATCATATGCAGACATCACTTAATATTCATTTATCATGTGGTATATTGCTTTTCCATACTATGTACACATATAACTTACACACACACATATATATATACATACATATATACACACTCATATATATATATACATACATATATACACACTGACACATATCTGTGTGTGTGTGTGTGTGTGTGTGTGCGTTTTTGTGTGTATGTGTGTGTGTGTAAGTTTGTATGTATATATGTATGTATGTACGTATATATATGTATATATATATATATATATATATATACATATATATACAATATTTACATATATATATATATACATATATATATATATATTTATGTAAATATTGTATATATATATATATATATATATATATACATATATATACAATATTTACATATATATATACATATATATATAATATTTACATATATATATACATATATATATAATATTTACATATATATATATATATATATATAATATTTACATATATATATATATATATATATATATATATATATATATATATATACATATATATATATATATATATATATATATATATATATATATATATATATATATATATATATAAATATTGTATATATATGTATATGTATATATATATATATATATATATACATATATATACGTACATATATATATATATATATATATATATATATATATATATATATACGTACGTACATATATATATATATATATATATATATATATATATATATATATATATATATATATATATATATAATATATAAACGGAAAAAATGAAACGAAATTTCATTTCCCACTCTTAGTACGGCTGTTACTTAAATATAAGTATGTATACGTACATACATATATGTATACAGACGTACAACAGTATGTATATATATATACATACATGCACACATATATATATGTACGTATGGATTCACCGAACATTTAGTATAATGCTCGGTGTGTTTGTAAACAAACATCCCGTATTAAGCCGTAGTGTCTAGCAACCATCGTTGCTCGTTTGTTCAACACTGACAAAGGAACGCTGTAATAGTTTCAAGCTTATTAGCTATCGTCAGCAACGTATACCTTCCTGCCAGATGATTGAACGTCTGAAAGTATATACTCTCCTTATACATATTAACGGCTGAGCAGCCTCATCTGGCAGGAAGGTATACGTTGCTGACGATAGCTAATAAGCTTGAAACTAGTACAGCGTTCCTTTGTCAGTGTTGAACAAACGAGCAACGATGGTTGCTAGACACTACGGCTTAATACGGGATGTTTGTTTACAAACACACCGAGCATTAAAATAAATGTTCGGTGAATCCATACGTATATATAAATATGTGTGCATGTATGTATATATATATACATACTATTGCACGTATGCATACATATATGTATGTACGTATACATACTTACATATATCTATATATATATAATGTTTTAATATAGAAAAGCTTCTACAAGACTAGAACCGTTTCATTCGTGATAAATCATCAGGAGCCAGAATAACTTATATATATATATATATATATATATATATATATATATATATTATATATATATATATATATATATATATATAAAATGTATGTATGGTATGGGTGTGTATGTATGTGTGTGTGTGGAAATATATGTGTATATATGTATGTATATTTGTATGTACGTATCTGTCTCTCTCTCTCTCTCTCTCTCTCTCTCTCTCTCTCTCTATATATATATATATATATATATATATATATATATATGTATATATATATATATATATATATATATATATATATATATATATATATATATATATATACATATATATATATATATATGTATATATATATATATAAGAATTAAAATACTAGAGTGTGTTGGAGATAAACACCCTGTTCATATTATAGAAATGACAGTATAAGATATAGCTCAATGTAATTAAATAGAGCCGAAGAATTATAAAAAAATAAACCAAAGAAGCCTTCAATACATCAAAAGTCTTTATTAGCCAACAATGTTTCGTCCTATTAAGGAGTCATTAGGGCAAGTAAAGCTACAAGAAGCACTATCGGCCAATACAAGCCAAAAACTCAGAAGAATATGGAGTATACATCTATTAAAGCTTAGGAAAGATATCAAGGAAAAGTTGGCTAAGATTAAGAGTGAGCAGTTACAAGCATAGATATAGACCAAATAGCAAGGAAGTGATTTACATGTTGAACCCACATTGTAAATATTGTATAATGCAAAAACTTGAAACACAAATGGTAATATAATGCGAGAATTACAGTACGATATGGAATATAATATAATATAATAGATGGTGATAATAAAAAGCTTAATATATGTATATATATATATATATCTATACATATATACATTAGTACAAACACAAACTAACACTTATTAAGTATTTAAATATATATATATATATATTGTTTACAGTATAATATAATAAATATAAAAATAAGAATTTTTTACAGCTTTTCGATTTTAGTTTCCATAGTCTTTTGGCTACCATACCCTATCTATCTTCTTAAGCATTATTATAGTTTCACAACTAACACCTTATGAGTTTATATCTTATTAAATACTTTGGTTGGAGTCTCATTCAACTAATGTACCTCCTCCTCTACACACTTAATATCCGCCTCTTCTATTATACTATATATAAATTTCACCTTTATGCTCCTTTTATGATATTATATAATATATTTATTTTACTTTTATGCTCCTTTCTATCCTCCATAACCTCTCTTCTTTCTGTTCCCATTGGTCTACCATAGTTCTATTTAGAGTCCTTTTATTTGATAACGTTATTCGACTGAACGGAGCATATTTTACTCTATTCTTGATAATTTTATTGAAATATCTTAAACTTATACGTTTTTGATTACTTAAACTCTAGCCAATTTCGAAGTGACTAAACATGTATTTTAAATACTTTTAATATTAATTAATTTAAAAAGGTTTTTCTAGTCAATTCTCCGCTTTCATTTCTATCTTTTCTTTTACTTAACCGCTTGTGACACCTAAGTAAATATACTTGTTTTTGTTTTTCGATTTTCAGTTTATTATTTTATTTATTTTTTTACTACCACATGTAATTTCATTAATATATGTCTGTGTATGTCAACCACGTAAATATATATATTAAGCTTTTCCTTAGACTCTGTTTGATATTTGATATTAACGTTGTTATATCATATCATTTTTATGTAATCGTATTATAGATTTTAATATGTTATTTAAAGTACTGTTCTGTTATATTTTGTAATATTTTTGTGATATTTTGGTAATATTTATGCCAATGTAAAATGACTTGACCTCCGTGTATTTGTTGCAATGGTATAGATTTTTCTTCAACACAATTTTTTCAACACAATTTAGTTCTATATGATTTTTTTCTTACCCTGTGTAATACTTTATACTATTTGTTAACCTTGAATTATATATATGATGTAATTTTGTATATCTTTTGATGCCAATATATTATAATATTGTTATTATAATGTTATTATAATGTTTTTATATTGTTTATGCACACTGACAGAGAATTATATATTATATTTTATTTTTATTTTTATTCTTATTTTTATATTTATTATATTATACTGTAAACAATATATATATATATATTTAAATACTTAATAAGTGTTAGTTTGTGTTTGTACTAATGTATATATGTATATATATATATATATATATATACATATATTAAGCTTTTTATTATCACCATCTATTATATTATATTATATTCTATATCGTACTGTAATTCTCGCATTATATTACCAGTTGTGTTTCAAGTTTTTGCATTATACAATATTTACAATGTGGGTTCAACATGTAAATCACTTCCTTGCTATTTGTTCTATATCTATGCTTGTAACTACTCACTCTTAATCTTAGCCAACTTTTCCTTGATATCTTTCCTAAGCTTTAATAGATGTATACACCATATTCTTCTGAGTTTTTGGCTTGTATTGGCCGATAGTGCTTCTTGTAGCTTTACTTGCCCTGATGAGTCCTTAATAGGACGAAACATTGTTGGCTAATAAAGACTTTTGATGTATTGAAGGCTTCTTTGGTTTACTTTATATATATATATATATATATATATATATATAAATATTGTATACATATATATACAATATTTACACACATATATATATATATATATAGTGAAAAATGGAACGGGAACGAAACAGAGAGGCAGTTCGAACAAAGGTTTATTAGTTTCACGCTCTTGAGAGTGGTGTGGTGATGGGAAACGACGTTTCGGGCATAAGCCCTTCTTCAGGCGAAACGTGTGTGGGAAGAGAGTTCCAAGGGTGTGTAGGGGAGTGGGGGAGAGACATTTAGAAAAAAGGGGTTGACAAGAAACGGTGGAAGGGGTACAAATGAAAATAAATAGAAAAACATAATAAAAATAAAAATGAACATGAAGATAAACAAGTGGTGGAAGGTTGTGGGGCGAGTAGGGGTGGTGGCGGGCGGAGTGAGGAGAAGGAGGCGGGGCGTCCGAGCGGGGAGGGCTGAAGGTGGTGTGTGTGTGTTTATGTGAATATGAGAGTTGGGGGACGAACGGCGTTCCATGTTCATGCAAAGGTGTGTGTATGGGTGGGGTGTAGGTCGGTGTGTGTGTGCGTGTGTGAATGGTGAGGGGTCAGAGGGGTAGGGGATGGGGGTTGGATTCCGGAGGCTGAGTGTGTAAATATGTGGGGGGTACGCACGTGTGTGTGGTGTTTATACGTATTGTGGATGTTGGTGGCGTGTGGGAAAAAAATTTGTTTGTGAGTATGTCCGTGGTTAAGTTCCTAAGGTAGTTCCGTAGAGGGTGTGGTGGGGTGCCGGATATTTTCCTAGTGATGGAGTTGATTGGTGGGAGCGATGTTCAATGTGTGTAATCCGTGGTTGGGTTGGTCGGAAGAGGGGAGATGTGTGGTGCGCGCGCAACAGGAAGTGGTCAGAGGGTCAAGGCAGAAGGAGGGTTGTGTGTCTGTGTGTGCGGAGAGGTGGTCAGAGGGTCAGGGCATAGCAGCAGTAGGGGAGAATGGCAGGTGGAGAAAGTCAGTGTGTCAGTGTGTGCGGTGGACAGGGGAAAGGATGGGTAGGTGTGAAAGGTGGAGTGGGTAGGGGATCGTGCGGGGGGAGGGGGTGTATTAGTAGAGGTGTTAGTGGGATGTGTGTGTGTGAAGGGGTGTGGGTGGAGCGGGGATAGGGAGAGAAAGGTGTGGGGCCGGTGGAGGGAGTGTAGTGTACTGGTGTGTGTGTGCGTGTTTGGATGAGTGTGTGTGTGGTGAAGGGCGTGTTAGTGGGTGTTAGTATACTGGTGGTTGGGAAATGGTTGATTGCGGGTGTGTTAGTGGGGGTCAGTGGTGGTAGGGTGTGTAGAGTGGGTGGTGTAAGTGGGTGTGTGTGTTCGTGTGCGTGGGGTCGGGGGATGTTAGTGATATTAGTTGTGGGGTGGTGGGAGTGGATGTGTGGGTGAGGGTTAGTGGTGGTAATAAGGTGTGTGTTTAGTGTGAGTGCGTGTATATATGTACCGGTGGATGTGTGCGTGATAGGGGGAGGGATATATATATATATATAATTGTTTAATATAGAAAAGCTTCTACAGGACTAGAACTGTTTCATTCGTGAGAAATCAACAGGACCCCGGAATAACTTATATATATATATATATATATATATATATATATATATATATATATATATATATATATATATATATATATATATATATGTATATATATATATATATATATATATATATATATATATATATATATATATGTATATATATATATATGTATATATATATATATATATATATATATATATATATATATATATATATATATATATATATATATATATATATATATATATATATGTATATATATATATGTATATATATATATATATATATATATATATATATATATATATATATATATATATATATATATATATATATACTTACATACATATATATATTATATATATATATATATATATATATACACACACAGACATATATATATACTATAAATGAGAGTGTATTTTGGTGTATGTGTATGTGTCTCAAAGATCCGAAACGGTGCATCCTAGAGGCAAACGATTTACATTTTCGAAATTTGCCCCTAATGAGAATATTTTCGGGTTGTTAGTTATCAAAAAATATAATTATTACAAGATATAAATCAACTTCAACATCGACAATGTTGAATATCATTAGAATCCACAACTGTCAGAATACCTCTTTCCATATATCTTTCCGTGGTTGTGGTAGTAGTATTAGTAGTAGTAGTAGTAGTAGTAGTAGTAGTAGTAGTAGTAGTAGTAGTAGTAGTGGTAGTGGTAATAGTAGTATTCGTGGTAGTAATAATAGTAATCGTGGTAGTAGTAGTAGTAGTAGTAGTAGTAGTAGTAGTAGTAGTAGTAGTAGTAGTAGTAGGATGAGGAGGAGGAGGAGGGGTAGGAGGAGGAGGTGGTTTTAGATAAACTATCCCAACCATTTCAAAAGGCAAATTGATCAAATCCGAGCCTATTTGAACAAATCGACATTCTGGACTTCTATCACAGTTTTGAAGCTCGCTACAAACATGAGAGCATATCTCGGTGGAGACGAACAATCAAAGCACTTTGCCCAGAATCTATTAATGCATGGGGACAAAAGACTTCCTATAGATCGTAAGGGAGCTATTAATATTAAGCCAAAAGTGGCTCAATGAAACGGCTACATTGAGCCCCAAAATCTGACTGTGTAATTGGTAAACCAAGAGTTTTTAAAAAGAATTCTAAAGATTTCAAATCTCTATCGATCTCTCGACACTGTATGTATAAGTATATAAATGTATGTATATGTATGTATATATATATATATACATATACAAGAAGGTAGTACAGCATAATCGAATCTCTGGTTGCGGGCAAGCTAACGAATGCTGTCGGGAAGTGCTGTATGTATAAGTATATAAATGTATGTATATGTATGTATATATATATATACATATACAAGAAGGTAGTACAGCATAATCGAATCTCTGGTTGCGGGCAAGCTAACGAATGCTGTCGGGAAGTGCAGCCAAAAGCACTCAATAAGGAATTTACCTTAGAGTTATAACATTACGTTTAGACAGCTATGTAAATTTGAAGCCAGTGACCGACTCAGGGAAAATGTTGACCATCATGGACATATTACGCAAAATTATATAACATCTCCACTAGGTTTCTGTAAATCCGAAATCAACAAAATCCATTTGTAGGGGCCTGCAAGTTAATTAGGCTTTGGAATATAGAACAGTGGAATTTACTTCGTCAACAGGTTACCGTTCTGCTACCGCCGGTTGTAAAAAAAACTACTAGTTATACTGCTAGTAAACACTGCTAGTAGTCACGTGGATTCTCCGAAGGGATATATATATATATATATATATATATATATATATATATATATATATATGTTGATTTAAAACTGCACTATCTACAAGTGTTTTTTAGCCTTCATATCATGTTCTCCTGTTTTATCTGATGAAAACACAAATATTATTGCATGATGATGTTTGTTTTTGAAATGCGCATAATAAAATACATGGAACTCCTTTAACCATCTTTTAATCTTATATTATATATATATATATGTATGTGTGTGTGTGTGTATATATATGTGTATGTGTATATATATATATATATACACTCACACATATATATACATTTACATACATAATTATACATATCTAACACTCCAATCAGTTAACGATAATGCAATTAGGTTGTGTATCCGTCCAAATACAATTTAGTAGACCATGACGGAATATAATAATGATTGTTGCAAAGGCCAAATGTAGATATTTATAATTGTTTTAATACATAATCTCCCGTAATACATATTTCTGTAGCTTTAATAATCACGTAATGCTCCCATCACGTAACTTCCAACATGTCAATGACAGAATCTTAAGTAACAATGTGGTTATGTAATATGTCTAATGCAATACAAGCTAGTGATAAGAGGACAAACGAATTCGTTGTTGTTCCTATGAGAGTCCGTCTGTGTAACAAAGTTGGTTGGTGGTGGCGTAATAGCAGCATTATATATTACGAAGTGTTACGTCCAAATCAAAATGATTTCCCCACAAGGTCACTCTACCACATCCCAAATACTTGTTATCCGTTGTATTCTATAACAACTCCTAAAACCATACCATGGAGGCTGTATTAGCATTTATTGATTTCCGAAAAGCCTTTGACACTATCAATGGCAAGAAAAGGCATGAAATTCGCGATGTTTTCTGCATTGCACTTTGTGTAGCCAACGCGATTGGAATCATGTACGAGAATACCTCTGCAGTAGTAATACGCCAGATGGGGAAACTGATTTATTCAGTACTATTTCTAGCAGGTCGAGTGGCTTTTTGTTGTTATTGCTGCTGGCATTGGGTTTAAATAAAAAAAGCATTATATGAGAAAGGTGATGTTGTGTCACATATGCACTTCTTCAGTTCATTTGTGATCTAAGTGAAGTTAAAGGGCCTCAGTTTTCAAACGAAACCGGATCATAGACTCATTCTGGCCAGAATATATTACCTCTTACAATACGTGTCTGTCTAGGAATGCTAAAAAAGATGATGATGTCACATATCGGTACAAGGCCACATATTTGTAACAAATGTGTATAGTCAATAGAATCGGTTTACTTTAATAGAATATAGACCTAAGTACTTGCATGTTTCATAGTTTATAGACCCCAAGGGCCAAGTTAACATTTAGATGCGCGCGCACATGTGTGTTGAAGGAAGACGCGTGTCTTAGTGGTTAAGCAGATCGATTTACGATCGTAAGGTCGTGAATTCACATCGGCGCGTTGTATCCTTCAGCGAAACACTTTATTTCACGTTGCTCCATCCACTCAGCTGGAAAAAAAATGAGTTGTACCTGTAATTCAAAGGGGTCCCAGCCTTGTTACATACAACCACGCTGTATCTCCCTGGGAACTGCATTAAGGATACACGTATCTGTGGAATGCTCAGCTGTATGCGTTTTAATTTCAAGAGCAGACTATACTGTTGATTGAATCAACTGGAACACTGGTGGAAGAAACAGATAGAGATTCATTCCAGTTCCAGTGCGTATGCGTGTATGAAAATTGCCTCTTCTATCCTTGCCTCCAGCTTTGCAATTATCAAAGTGTCAAAAGCATACGGAATGACAAACGAGGAAAGACAATGAATTTATGAGAAATGTGAAACAGTATGGTAGACAAACCTCAAAACCAGCACATAGCCAAAATCATTTAGATGACAACCATGGGAAATTTTATCTAAACCCACCATTACCAAGATAAATAGACAAAATTTTCAAAATAATTATTAAAATGGCTTTAAATAAAAGAAGAATAGAAAAAGTATAACATTTTGAAAATTTTCGTTTAAATATTTTAAAATTTAATGAACATCAAGTGAAAGAAAAATATTTTGAATCTTCAAAGGTCGTCAAGATTCAGTTAGATTAGAAACGTGCGTGAGGGCAACCCTACTGTATTTCCTAGTGTTTTTAGGCAACGATGATGAAGAAATTTAACTAGATTTGTAATATGTCAAGTGCAATGATATTTGCGTGAATGACAAGAACCATGATAAAACATAAACAACAGCATAGGCATACTGAGATGAAAGGAGAAAGTCATAAAATCGAAAGGGCGTGCTAGGGAAACGCCAAGGAAAGCAGAAAATCGATAAGAACGAGAAGTATGTGGAAATTCACGTTGACGAAGAACGAGAGGAAAACATGTAGAAATTTAGGTGTTTATTTAGAAGTAATATTTAACAGGATATGAATTTTACTATATTATGGCTACAGAAGATTATTGTTGACACCTTCCTAATGTGCATGAGTTTTATATTATATGGAATGAAGAGATCAAGGTGTTTTAACGGTTAGTCCTGGGCTTGTATTTTCAGTCATTTAATATCTCATACAAGATAAGCTCCGGTTTGATGATCTTCTAAGTCTAAAGACAGGTTTAAACTTTTAAAGCCCGTAAGGGAAGGATAACACTCAATCCCCTTTAACTTTTCAGGGTCTCCAAAACTGGTGAGAGAAGGGGAGAAAGTTATCCTCAAGAGACTTGGCCCGAATGCCGATAAACCCCATTGCAGATTAAGGCTACACCCCAAGAACACAGAACGCAGAGGACTAGAACAAATACCGAAAGGCGTCACGTCTGACGTTCTGACAATTCCATCAATCCTGCACCCTGGATTACTATTTTATTTCATCTACATCAGAAAGACGAAGCCGAAGTTGACTTCTGCGGAATCCCAACAAATACCATAAAGCATTCTGCCTAACGCTTTAATGTCTCTGCCAATTGGTCATCTATTGCTGTCTTTTGTTGTGCATTGAAACCAACATTCCATGATTAAAATACTTGGTAGACTTATCAGAGATTCTGTTATGAAAGTCCTGAGAAAACATATGAGATTGGGATGATTATAATTCCACTACTCGAAATATATTGTTATGATCTAGCGATTTAGTCAATATCTGTTTTACCGTCCCTCAAACTTTCGACAGTAATTTGCAAAATTTGATGGACAGTATGTTGCATATTAAACTAATTCATATTGCTTTATAAGTGCTAATAATTGAAATATGTCACGAATAGTAAAGGTTATTGTTGCTGTTATTTTAATCCTTAGACAGGTTTTATCAAATAAACCTGTGTTCAAATGTGTTCCAACGGTGAACTATTCGTCTTTCATTTTCTTATGCATAGTGTATCAAGATCTAAATTATCCACCGTATATTTGCTTTACGAAGGTAGAGTGTGAAGCACTAACAGTGTTACTTTTTGGTGGATGTGCATGGCAAATCTTGCATGGCTTCTTTCTTTCCTGTTAGAATGAAAGATAATATACTTTGGAATGTGCAATTATGCATTTAATGTCTATTCTGTTAGATACTGCAATAATCCCGTTTTACACTCACACATGCACACAAAAGGTACACAGACGTATAGATTACTGTATTACGATCTATTACGTATTCCAACCGACAGGCTGAGGCCATGCTGGGGCACTGCCATATATATATATGTGTGTGTGTGGGAAAGGTTTAGGGTGGGAAAGGTTACGTACATTGTAGGTTTCAATTGCTAATGTCCTTTGAAATACGCCCCTTGTGTCTCAACACACTTAGCCGAGTGATCCTTCCACTGTTCGAAGCACGGCTTGAATGCTTCTCACCTTTGCCGTCCCAGTCAATATTCTGTTCTTGCTAGAGCTTTTAAGTGGCCTCTTCAAAAATCAAGTGACATAGTCACTACTTTAAAACCGATAGCGTATGGTCTTCTAAATGTTTTTAATTAAACATACGGTATATTGCCAAATATATTATACATACATTCATATATACATCGCTATTTCAGAGCACCAATCCTAATACCTAATTTTTGCTGGACCGGCAATCGCTCGGTATAATCAGCTCCTGATTATTACTGGAATTCTATAAGAATCCAGCTTCTATAATTTTCGGAGGAAGCAGGGAGTGCGTGGCTCTGCTAATCGCCAAACAGCGTGAAACAGACTGTTAGCTTCTCTCCCTACTTTCGCCGAAAAGAAGTAAGTGAAATAGTCACTACTTTAAAACCGATAGCGTATGGTCTGCAAAATGTTTTTTAATTAAACCTACGGTATATTGCCAAATATACCATACATACATTCATATATATATGATTTATTTATTTACTGTATTTGTTTATTTCTGTCTATGATTTTTTGTCCATGATTGCCTGTGTTTATTTATGATTATGATTTTTTGTCTATGATTTTCCTGTGTATACTCTCTTCTTCTTACGTTATTTCTGTTTGATTTTCACTCCCCCGTCTCTGCCTACCTTTCGTACTCACCCCTTCGTCCCCACCCCATCACACACCTCCCTTCTCATTGCTCCCCCTGCTTTCACTCCACGCCCACCTGAGATCCTTTCTCCACCAACTCCACATCCGCCTCAAACTTTTCCTCCCCCCTCCCCCCACCCTGCTATCTCCCCTCGGCCCTCCAACTCTCCTACCTTCTCTTCGCCAAAACCCGGCACTCCAGCCACATCCATTTCCTCAGCAGCTGCCTCCACCTCCACCTTATCCCCCTTTTCCGACTACACTTCCACACCTCCCCCTCCGCTTCCCCCTCCACCTAACGTATCCTCACCCGATCCTCGCGCCTCCTAATGCGCAAATCCCTCCGCTCCTCCCGCTCCACCATCCGCAAACTTGACTACCAACTGATCCCCACCCTCCTCTGCCTTAACTCCGCCTGCCACCCCCTCCTCGCCCACTCCATCCTCCTCTTCATCCAAAACCACTCTTCTCCTTCCTCACCTCCACCAAAGCCCTTAAGCTACACTCACTCCTCCCTACCACCCCATCCACCACCCCTCCCATCCCTATGACCCCCCTACCCACTACTCTCCACCCCTCCCTACCCAATCTCCACCCTCCATCTCACCCCTCACGGCACCCTCCCATCCTCCTTCACACACCCAAACCCCACCACTTGTTGTCACCATACCCCTTGACCTCCCCCTTTCCGCACCTGAGCGCTCACTCCTCAGTAGAGACCTTCGCTTCATACCCCACACTCCGCACAGCGACGAGTTGCGCACCCGAACGGAAGTCGAGCGATTCGTGCAACGCACCAAACTACAGGCACATTTTCATCAAACGCCACCGGCTCCGAACGCCCCAGACCCTTTTCTCGCCCTGGGCCGACGACCATTGTCTTGGACGCCGGTCCCAAGTAATTTAGCACCCTGGACGCGTTAGTCGACGCCTACCGTAGCGCAGTAAATTGCTTCGACTTCCGCCACCGGTCCAAACGGCATAACATCTCACGGGGATAACTCCTCGCACTCCGTTCCCTCCGTAGCCGAAATGACATCGTCATCAAACCGGCGGACAAGGGAGGCGTCGTGGTGGTGTGGCGCGCTGACCTCTACACAGCTGAAGCCCTCAGGCAGCTCTGTAACCCCCTCTTCTACCGCCCTCTAACCTCCGACTGCACACGCCTCTACCAACAACAAGTTTCCTCCACCATCCTTGTCTCCTCCTCCCTCCTCCCCCCACCGCTTCCCACCTCATCGTCGGCACCCGCGAACCCCTACTATCTACTTCCTCCCCAAACTCCACAAACCCGACAACCCCGGCCGCCCCATCGTCTCCGCTTGCAACTGCCCCACCGAACTCATTTCCGCCTTTCTTGACTCCATCCTTGCCCCCCATCGTCACCGCCCTCCCTCCCACATCACCGACACCAACCACGCCCTTCGCCTATTCGACTCCTTCAGCTTCCCACCCGGCCCACAGCCCTTCCCCTTCCCCCTAGATATCAAGTCGCTTTATACTGTCATCCCCACCCCGACGGCCGACGTGCCCTCAAGCACTACCTCGACCTTGGCCCCCCTCACCCTCCTTCGCCTCGCCGAGCTGGTCCTCACCCTCAACTGCTTCTCCTTCTCGGGTGAGTTTTACCAACAGGCCACGGGGTAGCCATGGGCACAAGAATGGGCCCAAACTATGCCAACCTTTTCGTTGGCCATGTTGAGGCCCAAATCTTTGCCCAGTACACCGGCCCCACGCCCGACCTGTACGGTCGTTACATCGACGACTGTATCGGAGCCACGACCCTCACCCGAGAACAGCTCGACTCCTTTCTCTCCTTCTTCTGCTCCTTCCACCCCTGCCTCCACTTCAGCACTTCTATCCCCACCACCCACGTCCACTTCTTAGACATCTCCGTCGCCATCGACCCCTCCCACCACTCCCTCGTCACCTCAGCCTTCTTCAAACCCACCGACTCCCACTCCTACCTCGACTTCACCTCCTCCCACCCAACACACATTAAACACTCTATTCCCTACTCCCAACTCCTCAGGATCCGCCGCCTCTGCAGCCGAGATGCTGACTTTGAGTCCGAGGCCCTTTCCCTAGTCAGCCATTTCATCCGCAGAGGTTAACCCCCTCCCTCGTCCACACCGCCCTCACTCGCGCCCGTGCTGTCCACCGCTCCACCACACTCACGCCACGCCACCGCACACCCACCGTCTCCCCTTCGCCATCACCTACCACCCTCCCACCTACCTCTTCACCGCACCATCCTCCGCCTCTTCCAACACCTCCAGTGCAACCCTCCATCTCCCACGTCTTCTCATCCCCAACACTCCCCTCCTTCAAACGCGCACGCAATCTCCGCACCCTCCTCGTCCGCAGCTCCCCCCCACGACCCCCCCCCCCGGTTCCCTTCCTTGTTTCAGGCCTCGTTGCAAAACCTGCCCCCACATCACCATCACCACCACCTTCCAGGGTCCCAGCTACCACTCTCTCTCTGTCCGGCACGCCTTCCGCTGCACCTCCTCCGACATAGTCTGTGGACTTCGCTGCACGGAGTGCAGCGCAATCTACGTCGGACAGACTGGACGTCGCCTGGCGGACCGTTTCACCCAACACCTCCGGGATATTCGTCTCAGTGGGTGTTCCCTCATCGCCCGCCACTTTGGTTCCCCTGGACATTCCGCACCCACTTCACAGTCTCTGGTCTACTCCAATGCCACGGAACACCCGCCACCCGCCTCAGGGTCGAACCACGCACCATCTTCACCCTACAGACCCACACTCCCCCCGGCCTGAACTCCCCACCCCTATTCCTTTAGCCTTCGACCACCCTGTTCCTGCCCCCAACACACATATCCCCCACTAACACCACTAACACACTCCTCCTTTTCACCGCCCACCCCCTTGTCCCACCCCACAACTAACAATACGAACACCCCCACCACCCCCGACCACCCTCCCCAACTAACAATACTAACATCCCCACCCCTCCCCCTATCATGCACACACCCACCGGTACATATATACACGCACTCACACTAACCACACACCCTACTACCACCACTAACCCTCACCCACACATCCACTCCCACCACCCCACAACTAATATCACTAACATCCCCCCGACTCTACGCACGCGAACACGCACACCCACCCACACTCACTTACGCCACCCACTCTACACACCCTACCACCACTGACCCCCACTAACACACCAGCATTTAACCCTTTCCCCACCACCTGTATACTAACATCCACTAACACCCCCTTCACCACACGCACACACTCATCCAAACACGCACACACACACCAGTACACTACACTCCCTCCATCGTCCCCACACCTTTCTCTCTCTCTCCCCGTTCCACCCTCACCCATTCACACACACACACATCCCACTAACACCTCTACTTTACACACCACACCACCCGCATGACCCCATCCCCACTCCACCTTTCAAACCTACCCATCCTCTCCCCTGTCGAGCGCACCTCCGCACACACTGACACACTGACTTTCTGCACCTGCCATTCTCCTCTACTGCTGCTATGCCTTGATCCTCTGACCACTTCTCCGCACACACAGACACACGGCCCTCTACACCTGTCATTCTCCTCAACCCTCATCCTGCCTTGACCCTCTGACCACTTCCTGTTGCGCGCGCACCCCACATCTCCCCTCTTTCGACTATCACACCCTCTACAGAACTACCTTAGGAACTTACCCACGGACATACACTCACAAATTTTTTTTCGAACCACGCCATCTACATCCACAAAACGTATAAACACCACACACATGTGTGTACCTCCACACACCTTTTCCTGAACATGGCACCTCGTTCTTCCCCCAACACTCACATTCACATGCACACACACACGCACACACACACACACATACACGTACACCTACACACATACAACGCCTTCACCCCTCTCCCTGCTCGGACACCCCGCCTCCCTCTCCCCACTCAACCCGCCACCATCCCTACACGCCCACACCCTTCCACCACTTGTTTATCTTCATGTTTATTTTTATTTTTATTTTTAATTTTTATTTGTACGCCTTCCACCGTTTTTCCTCCCTATCCTCACCCCCCCCCCACCTTTTTTTTTCTAAATGTCTCTCCTCCACTCCCCTACACACCCTCGGAACTCTCTTCCCACCCACTTTTCGGCTGAAGAAGGGCTTATGCCCGAATAATTCCCCCCCTCCCACACTCTTAAGAGCGTGAAACGAATAAACCTTTGTTCGTACTGCCTCTGTTTTGTTAACATTCCATTTTTCACTATATATATATAAATATATATATATATATATATATATATATATATATATATATATATATATATATATATATATATATATATATATATATATATGTGTGTGTGTATATATAAATGAAGGGTGATACCCAGAAACATTAGTGTCTGCAGTTCTGTTTACATGCCAACACAAGAGCAAGGATGAGGGGCGCATTCTACTGACATGGCTTTAAAAAAGAGGCTGTTTGCATAATTGCAAACGAATCGAATATTCTTATTAATATTTGAAAAACTCAGATTACACACACACACACACAGATATATATATATATATATATATATATATATATTCTCGTGTAGCACCCATCCACCATCTGAGTGAGTTTCTTGGTCAGTGTCCAAGTCTCAGACCCATACAGCAGCACAGACTCCACTACAGCAATGAAGAGGCGGATTTTCAGGTCTCTACGATCGTCCGACTTCCACACCGATCTCAAGCTGTGGCACGCCGCCCAGGCCTTGCTCTTCCTCTCAACCACATCATCTTCCGTATTCCCAATCCTGAGGATGGCTCTGAACATTAATCAGTATACACTGAGGATGAAAAACTCAGAGCTGTATGGGAGCATCCCAAAAGTCAGCTCAAAAGTGACACAGAGGAGACTGAGGTTAGCTGGACATGCTCACCGACATCCAGAGTTGACATTGCACTCAGTACTCCTTTGGGAGCCCCTACATGGACACACTAGAAGTGGAATACCAAGGTTAACGTATGTTGATGCCCACTGGTCTGTTGGAGATACAGGACATGGCAGCGATAATGAGGGACAGAGACCGCTGGAGAGAGCTCGTCCATGGATCTCGGGAATTTTACCCGCCTTAGATATATTTCTTTATTAGCCACTGGGGCACAAAAGAAGGGGACAAATACAAAGGGGGAAGTTTACATACAATAAAAACGTGTAAAATGTTATCACAAATGGAATTTAAAAAGTTAGTCGATTTTCCCCAATAGAGGGAGACAGTTTATATGGGTAACACATACCCCCGAAAAAAAATGTGCAACCCTCATCTCCAGGAGTACGAAGAGCTTGTACTCCTTTCCTCTCCTCCTCCTTTTCCTCAACCTACAGGCTGATATAGAGAGAAGGCCCATTCACTCGGGCCATTCTCGCCACTTTCACCCACCTTTCATAAAACTTGCTGGGGTACAGCACCTCTCTCTCCATCCTGATTCTTCGTCCAAAGTGGTATTTGAAAAAAAGAATCAGTTGTTGGCCGGAGAGAAAGGTGTCTGACCTCAGCCCTTTCAACCTTGTCCACCATACAACCTCTTTCGCCATAGCTATCACACAAAGGAAAACCGCCTCTCCTTCGTTTTTGAAGGAGGGTGGCGGTTTGATCATGACAATGGACTCGGTGGTCAACTGGATTGGTCCCACCCGCGACAATAGTCGTTCTACATAGCCCCACAGGTCAGTGACGCCCGGGCAGTGTATGAATGCGTGCGCGACGGTTTCTTCGTCTCGCACGCACCTCGGACAGATCTTTTTTGCAGGGTCCCTGCCCGGGCGCCCGTGTCTGTAGAGCTTGTCTCGAACTGGTAGAGCTCCTCGGTAGCACTGCCAGGCCAGGGACCTTTGGAAGTTGTCCATCGGTCTCGGGCGGAAGGTCCTACCGAACAGACTGGCCAGTTCATCCTCCTCTACGCCTAGAGTTTCACCGAGCGCGTCGTCGCACTTGCTGCGGACCAACCCTCTATAGAATGACGAAGTGGAGTCTCCACTGATCGCCGGGTCCGCCTGCCAGAGCGCTGTGAGCGCCTGAGCACATTCGATGTGCCAGTCGCCCATTTTCCTCGGTCTTTGCTTGACCCAGGACTGCAGCTCAGTCAGCGAGACGAGTCGTGGGAAGGCTCGCCTCACGAACGGGGCCCACACCGGTTGTCCGGTGAGGAATACGTAGAGATGCCGCAGCCTGAGCGCGTGTTTGCGCATCGTCAACCACGGCATCCCCAGCCCTCCGTTAGAAGGGTGTTGGCAGCAGATGGATCTTCTCACCAAAGGAGCCCGCCTCTTCCAAAGGAATCGGAAGAGCGCGCGCTCCATTTTGGCGAGCGTTTTGGCTGGACAAGGCACGACGGTCAAGCGGTAGTAGATGGCGGACGCTATAAAAGTGTTCGCCACCTCCGCTCGACCTTTCAAGGATAGTTTGCACTCGGCCCACTTCTGGGTGAGTGCAAACACCTTGGCCGTCACTTCGTTCCAGTTCTTCTCCACCTGGAGGTCCGGACCAAACCAGACCCCGAGCAGCTTTACCTGTCCTTCCGTCCAGCGTCCGACGACGCCATCGGAAGGCATCGGTCTGCCTCTCCACGATCCGAGTTGCAAACCGATGGACTTGTCCCAGTTCAGCTTCGCTCCTGTGAGACTTTCGTATTCCTTTAGTAAGGTGCCGACTTCCTCGATTTGCGAGGCGCTCGACACCATTACTGTCACGTCGTCGGCGTAGGCCGACGCCGCTTTCCGCAGTCCCGGTTCCAGAGGGATGCCCTGCAATAGCTCCAGCTTCCGCAGTAGTGGCTCGAGAGTCAGTACGTACAGAAGGGAGGAGAGAGGGCATCCCTGTCGAATGGATCGCGTAATATGGAACGGCTCCGAGAGGTAGCCGTTCACCTTGACCCTTGAGCAGATGTTGCTGTTGTGCATTGCAGCAATCCAGCCCCTGAACACGGGTCCGAAGCCTGCCGCCTCGAGCACCGCATCCAGGTAACGATGGTCAACCCTATCGAAAGCCTTAGACTGATCCAAGTTGATCAGGGCCCCACCGAAGCCGTGTTTACACCCTACCCTCTCTATGATGTATCGCATGAGGTGGAGGTTGTCGTGTATGGACCTGGTCGGGATTGCGCATGTCTGCGCTTCCCCCACCAGGTTCTCGACGACAAGCGCCAGCCTCTTTGCCAACACCTTTGCCAAAATCTGTAACTCTGTGTTTAGCAGAGTTATGGGCCGGAAGTTGCCTATGTCATCCCCCTTATTCTCGTCCTTCCTGATTAGTGTGACCACGCCCCTGGTTACAGAACTGGGAATTCTCCCGTTCTGTTGCCAGTTGCAGTAGACCGCTTCCAGGAGACCGGAGAATAAGTCCGGCATTGCTACGTAAAATTCGTAGGGTAGACCGTCGAGACCTGGAGATTTGCGTTTGCCGCATTGGCTCAGCGCGTCCCCTATCTCAGTGGTTGAAATCGGCTTTTCGCAGAACTTTGCCTCGCTGTCCGAGAGTCGCGGTAGGCCGTCGAGGTATGGACCGAAATCCATAGCCTCTCCCGGCGCGCCGCTCCCGCCGAACAGCCGAGCAAAGTGCCACTGAAAAGCCGCACACATCTGCTTCGGCTCACGTATCACGCGTCCGTTTTGCTCCTTCAAAGACCGAATCGTGGACTTGTTGCCACTTTTTGCCTCTGTCACTCGGGCTCAGCTAACAGCTTTGGCTCCCTCGTTTCCCAGAGCACGTATTTTGCTTCTGACAACGCAGCCCTCGTGCTTTGCGTCGAAGAACTGGTCCAAGGCCGTTCTCGTTGCTAGCACGCTGGCTACGTTGCCACTTCTAATTGCCTCTTCTACTTTATCTACCAGTTCCTTCTCGGTTCTATTTCTATCTAACGCTAATTCTTTACTAAAAACTATCGAGTCTAATCTAACTGCCCTCTTGAGAGAGTACCACCATCTGTTGTTGACAATGGCCCCTGTCAAGTGCTGTTTAACTAAAGTGCTAATCCGTCTACTGTAGGCTTTGCTTGTCGGTAACGACAAGTTCAGCTTCCAGTAGCCGGGTCCGTGCGGGTCACTAGTTTGTGATCTGAATAGGCAACCATGAACATTTGTGGACAGCTTAACATGTCCCTATCCTTATTTCTAACTAGAACCCTATCTAGGTACGATCTAGATGTTCCGCTACGATTACTCCACGTCCACATTGGCGCAGTCGGAAAATCTAGTCGATATCTATCGGCCAGGTCAAATCGGTCGATTAACTGTTTGAGTCTGTTACACCCCCCTTTATCGGGACATGCTCCCACATAGTCCCAACGTGCAACTAGGATTCCATTCCAGTCCCCCACTAAAAGCAAGGAGCGGGACGTTCCCAGAAAAGTCTCTAGACGTTTGAAGAAGTCTGGCCGCGGTGTCCCGGATGGGGCATATGCGGCCACCAGCCTGAAGGCTCCACCTTCACTACCGTCAACGTCTAGCACCACCAGTCGACCCTCCGGGTCCAGATGTACTGTCTGTGTTACGAGGCCCAGGTGTTTCCGCAGCAAAACGGCAACTCCGCCCCCTCCCCCCGGTTGACAGAGAGATGCGTAGATCTCAAAGTCATCGAAGATGGGGGCCAGCTGTCGCTCGCCGTGGATCCTGGACTCGCAAATGGCTACCACATCCATACTGTGCGACCTGAGGTCGTTTAAGAGTTTGCCCTGTTTCCAGGGCATCCCCAGGCCGCGTACGTTCACACATCCAACTCTTATATTGGCCATGTTGGTGCTGAAAAGTTAAAAGAGGAAAAGAGATCACTCACCCTTCGCCTCCTGGGGACCAGGCCGCACGATTTCCATGGGGGTGTTGGAGGGGTTGTCTGGATGGGTGGTGGTTTCCGGCGGGGTGGGGATGCAGATGTTTGGTGGGGTGGGGTCTGGTGGGATGGGGGTGTCTGGGTGGGGAGGCATTTGAGAAGGACGCGGTTGAGTGGTTTCACGCAGGAATTCCCCACATCCTTCTCAAATGTTTCTTTTAGGGACCTATAAGTTTGTATAGGGACCCTAATCAGTTTTAGATAGATAGATAGATATATATATAAATGTGTGTGTGTGTCGCTGGAACGTGCGCGTCTTCGACTATAGTTTGCTAATTTGTTGTGGAAATGAACTAACTCTATACAGAACACGTCCTTTGCACTGAGTGTTCTACCATTTACGGATATAAACTCCCGGGTTTTTTATCACTATATATATGTGTGTATATATATGTGTGTGTGTTGTGTGCATATATATATATATATATATATATATATATATATATATATATACGAGTACGTGTGTGTACACACATATATATATAATATGTATGTGTATGCGGAGCGTGTATAATATATATATATATATATATATATGTGTGTGTGTGTCGTGCTTATCATATACAAATGATTATTCAATTATACCACCTTATGTTAGAAATGATGCGAAGGAAGAAAGACGCAGGGGTAAAAAATCCATTTAAATTCAAATCAAATCAATTTAAAAAAAAAAACGATGTATTATTTTTTCTGAACCCACACACATACACACATTCATACACAGAGTCACACACACAGACACACAGATACAGGCATATAACCAAAAAACAGTTAAGGAACTAAACAATTTTTTTTCCTTTCTATTTACATAAAAACTTTCAGTGAAATTTCACTTCTCTTATCAATATTTATGTATGTATCTATCCTATAATGTGACAAGAAAAAATTTGTTTCAAAAATATTTCACTTCTATGATAATACATATCAGCAACAGTTACACCTGTCATAGTTTATGTGTAGCAGAAGTTTACTACGATATATAAAAGATATTATTTCTGCAATACAACTTATATAACGTCATATTTGAGGGTCGGACGCCATGCTTTGAAGCATATAGTTACCTCCTGTATGATCTGAGTTCAAATCCCGCCGAGGTTAACTTTGCCTTTCATCCTTACGGGGTCGATAAAATAAAGTACCAGTAATGCACTGGAATAATTGCTGGCATTGTGCCAAAAGTAGAAACAATTATTTAAATACTAGCGAGTAGGGGAAAGCACACACGATAAGACTGCCAGTTGCACAAAGCTGAACGTAAGTAGATCTAGAATAATCGAAAGGTATCCACGAATTCAAGCAAACGTAGCTCATAAAGCCACATACGATCTTACACTCTTGACTCCAACCGCTTAACGAAAATAAATCACATTCGATGTTCTAAACTGCTTTCCTACTTGCTTAATGGAACAACCGCCCACCTGCCATAATTACAGATATGTGGATGATGAACGTATTCGGGCTTATCGAATTGCATATATTCTGTTAAATAATTTGCAGCGACAACGACCTCATTACGTAACTTGCCATGTACCCACATACTCATTGTAACCACCCAAATTCTGCCTGAATTATACCTCCAGCGAAGCCAATCCAATATATAGATATCCACCAAAATATACCATAAGCTCTAAAACCAGAATCTACACCAACCAAATCTAAATCCAAATCCAAATTCTAGAAGCACTGATCAACTTTATCTAAAACAGTATCCTGTTTAACGAACCGAAACTCCTGCAATCCCTCATTAAGTACATCTAAACATCTATCCTACATATTGAAGACATGAAACCGATCAACCAACGGAGTGGAGCCACGGGCTTAGCTAATAAGTGACCAAATAAATAGCCATTAAGCTGGACATCAAACCAAGACAGGTTAAAGCAAACCAGGATAGTGCGAAAATAAGAAGGAAACTCAAATCAGAAACATATTACAATCCAAACTACACGAAATTATAAATGTTAACATGACAATGGTATTTCTTTATAATTTTCCAGGAAATCATGCCATGTTTTTGATCCCAGCCCTGCCCTTTATATTATCTATGCCTTTCATGAATGTTGGTATTACAAATGGTCCTTGATTTATTGTTTCATTTGGTAATTTATTTCTTCGACAAGTTGATTGAAAGAGCAACACAGAATGTAAATCATGAGACTACACACTGATCTATAGATTAAGGTAAGGAAGTGATGCTTGATGCTAGGTAAACTACGTCAACTAAAATTCAGGTTTGAAGTGTGATGATATTCTCAATCACCAACAATATTTACAGTTTTGTAATATTATGTTATGTTCTCTTTTTATTGTCGGACAAAAAAAAAAAAAGAGAAAAAAATGAAAGCAAAAGCACTGTGTGAAAATTGTGTTGTTCTCTCCGGGGCTTGTTTGATTTTCCAAATCACGGGTAGATGTATTTATGATATGTCCCTCATTGGTTGTAGTGTTTTCGGGTTGATAATTGATCACCGAATAGAGATTGAATGATCTCGAAATATCATCGCTAAGTAGTAAGAGTCGGTTCCAACCATGAAAGAAGAACTGTAAATTTGTTGTACTATTATTTCGGGATATATACGGCGGTGGATTTGCAGCAAGAGTCACGGCCCTTTATGATCTGAGTTCAAATCCTGCCGAGGTTAACTTTGCCTTTCATCCTTACGGGTTCGATAAAATAAAGTACCAGTTACGCACTGGAGTCGATCTAATCGACTTTCCCCTCCTCCAAAATTGCTGGTCTTGTGCCTATATAAGAAACAATTATTTCGGGATATAAGTGTGGAATGACGGTCTTTTACGGAAAGAACTGTTTTATCTACCTGAAATACAAGTCTAGTAATCACCACGTTCGGTCATACATAACAAAAAGGGGAAATGTCTTGCCTACCTGAATGTCTGCTCTTGCATCTTCACTAAACATAGTGTCGTGTAGGTAATACCTACGTTTGAATATTTAATTCAACCTCTTCTTGCGATAATTGCTTTAGAATTGTCTCCTTCTAGGGAGTTCCTGAAGATAATACTTGGTTTGCATGATAAAATGGATTAGTGGTATGTTGTGTCACGTCCATCCATACTGAAAGCACATTTTTCATTTTTCCAAATTCGTATTCCTCTCTCTCTCTCTCTCTCTATATATATATATATATATATTTTCCCCCTTTCTCTCTCTCACACACACATATGTATACATATATATATATGTGTGTGTTTACACATATTTTATACTTTATTATGACTAACTCATGTGTCTTGTTACCCTGGAGTTTCACCAGTGTACTCACATGATCACCATATATGACTGTCGTGTCTTGTCTGATGATCCTGTGAACACACACACACACACACACACACACACACACACACACACACAAACACACACACACAAACACACACACACACTCTCTCTCCTTTATAGTCGAATGTTTAACAAGTTCCTGGTAAGTTCACCAAGTGGTCATTTAAGACAGCCACGTTTCGACGTGAGTCTTGTTAGTGAAACTGGGAAGACAGAAATTGTTTCAAAGCCCGTCCAATGAACTGTATCCAACCTTGCCGAACACTAGACCGTGCTAAAGATGACATTAAGGGCTCAAATGCCCGTCGAATACTCAGCCACACTCACACGAAAATACAACGAGTAGGTGTTTCGATTGATGGAATAACGGTTTCTGATTTAGGCACAAGGCCAACAATTTTGTGGGAGGAGTGAGTCGATTAAATCGACTTCACTATGTTACTGGTACTTTTTTTTATAGATCCCGTAAGGAAGAATGGTAAGGCTAACCTCGACGGCATTTGAACTCAGAACGTAAGGGGATGTAACTATATGCCACAAAGCATGTTGTCCAACGCTCTGCCGTTACTGCCAATAGGAACATTTTTCAAACATAACGGAAATCTATGTACTATGTATGTGTGTATGCAAGTGTGTTGAAATGTCAAAGACCTTTACACATACAGGAATTGAATTGTGTACTAGTTGTATAACACGCATATACAAACATTTATATATTTGTGCGTTTTTGTCGTTACATATGGGTTTGTTTTGATAGACACTCACATTCTCGCACAATAAAAAAAATCTCATTTACATACACGTACACAGAGAAAATCACACACACACACATACAAGAGTTAGTTGGTTACATTACACACCATGGAGTCATAGTGGGGCCGTATAGATTTTCACTGTATCTGAATACAGCCGCTTTCCTCCGGGGAAAGAGCTATTGAAAGTGAGAAAAAGTGAGAAAGCGATATAGAAGAAGTATGGACCCAGTATTGGTACTTTATTTACCGACATCGAAAGTATGAAAAGTAAAGCTGACCTTGGTGGGATATGAAATCACTGCACAGAGAGCCTCTGCGAGTACCGCGAAGCAGTTATCCGACGTTCAATTCGCGGTTTAGTTTGAATTTACATAACTGTAATAAAAACAGCGAACGAGATGATTACATCTACGTGCACGCAATATAGACGAATGGTTAAGAAGTTCACTCCATAAACATTAGGTCTAGGGTTCGATACTACTGAGCATATGTCATTTACCATAGCCTCGGATCGACCCATGCCTTGGTGTGAAATTGGACGGACGGAATCTATAAAGAAACTTGTCGTATGCACTGTATCAGTGATTCAGAGGGTTAGCTCTGTCATATATAGCGTTACTCTGATTCTCGCCGAGAGTTACGTGAAGAGTACACGTGTCTATTACACATGACCATGCAGTATGTCTCTGTGGAAGCTTAACCACTTACATATTAATTTTCATAAACATGCTGTTCCTTTGATCAAACAAGTGGAACACTTGTCGTCGAAACAGGTGGATGTCCAGCACAACGCAACACACACACAGACACACATATACAGAGTGTCCCCCCAAAAGGTATTCACACATCAACATCATTTTAATAAATATTGCCTGTACACGTAATGAAAGTATGTATACCTTTTGGGGGGGACTCCATGTATATACATATGTATACACACAAATAGCCGCACACACACACATATGTGTGTATATATATATATATATATATATATATATATATATATATATATATATATATATATAGCGAGATATATATGCTTACATGTGTATACATACACAAACAAACACATAAGCGCACACACGCACATACTAACAGGCGTTGGTTATATAAATTGTAATAACAACAGTGAACTAGCTAACAACTACAAGTAAATATAATGAACGATCTAGTGACAGTTATATTCTGTCAGTTAAGCAATGGACATGTATTATCATATGTTGCTTCCTTCCCACTGTCTTCCATTTGTGTATCTGTCTATCCTGTCTTTCTTTCGACTCATTTCCTCGTCTATTTCGAATAGCTTAACGTCGTATGGCGCGCAATCCCACTACGATGAACGCTCCCTCACAACCTGTGCTCAGATTAACGGCGTTAATGTGTATATGTGCGTGGTTGTGTATATACATATTATATATAGGTGTGCTTGGATTGAATATATGTATACACACACACACACACGAATAAATGTACGAATATATGTATACACACACACACACACACACACACACACATATATATATGTGTGTGGTGGGTGTGGATGTGTTCTTTTATGTCTACGTGTCTATGTATGTGTGTACTTATGTATTTATGTCTGCATGCATGTGTTTACGTGTATGTAATCACGTTTATATGAATATATGTCTTCCTATGATCCGTATTCTATATGTGCAACTCAAACCTAGTGTGAAAGTGACTGTATTTGCATGTATTGTTGCGCATTTGCATGTGAATGTTTGTATCTCTCTCTACATGAATGCCTGTGTATGTGAGAATATAGGTTTGGTTTCTGGTCATTATATTGATGATTATGTATATAATGGTTTCTTAAATAGGCACAAGGCCAGTAATTTTGGGGGAGGGGAAAGTCGATTAAATCGACCCCAGTGACTGGTACTTTATTTTATCGACCCCGTAAGGATGAAAGGCAAAGTTAACCTCGGCGGAATTTCAACTCAGATCATAAAGGGCCGTAACTCTATGCTGCAAAGGATGGCGTCCGACCGTCTATCGATACTGCCAATTCACGGCCCTTATGATTATGTATATAATACAAACATATGGTGTCTGTGTGTGTGTGTGAGCTATAACAACAACCATAACAACGACATTAGCAGCAGCAATAATAGCTGCATCAATAAAGTAAAATCCACTCCTCTATCTCTAACAGTAGACGGAGCCATTATATCTCCATCAAATCATCACCACAATCTTTAAAGAAAAACGAAATAGTTACAAGTGGAACGCCTTTGATCATAGGTTGGCTTCTGTATGGGCTGACCTGAGTTAAACAACAATAGCACGGAACATCAGCACCAACTGTACACAACATCAACAACATAGAGAGCTTTTACATGGCCGCTCTGCTGTTAGATACAGAAGCCAAATTCCTCTAAAAATTACCTTATAAAAAGATACGTTAAATAATGTGGTCTTGGGTTCCATGCACGTAGAGAAAAGATGGGATGGGTACGACTGGAATGACTTTGATCATAGTTCTGCTTAATCAAGGCTGACCTGGAGCTAAACAACAACAACCACTGCAATAACGAGCCAGAAAGGAAGTGTCGGTAATCTTTCATTATTATGTATGTTCAAATCACGCCGAGGTTTACTTTGCCTTTCATCCTTACGGGGTCGATAAAATAAAGTACCAGTAATACACTGAGATAATTGCTGGCCTTGTGCCAAAAGTAGAAACAATTATTATGTATGTCTTCGAGACGGGCGTTATGAAATTCTCGGGAGTGGAAACCACAGAAAACGAGCAATTTGCGACAGTTTTAAAGGTCATTAAAAGAAAAAACACACAAAAAAAAAAAGTCAGAGAAAAAAATCTAAATTTCCCATTCAAAATTCTAACGAAGCCGATCAATTAAAATTAAAATGTTTTTTTGTTTTTTTTTTGTTATTACTGGCGTTTCTGTGACGGGTGTAATAGTAAAAGTAAAAATTTACCGAATCCTCTACGGACTTTTCAGAATTAGCAGCCAAATCTCCCGTAAATTACACTCTATCATCTTCGAAAACTGAAAGGGCGCATTTTATAATGCGTAGGATGGGATGGTCACAGATGAAACGCCTTTGTCCTAAATCAGAAATTAACATCAACAGCTATAACAAAAAGAACAAAGTCTCTAGGCAGTTAACATTCACACTGCCCGTCCCTGTTGGATATCAGAATCAATTATAATAATGCGCCATGTGCGTTTGTAGATTTATATATAACTTCTTCTGGAACTCTTTAAATCCTACACATACAAATGTTACAATAATAATTCGCTTTCCAAACACAAACTGACTTCTAACCTTATATTTGTCCTTGTAAATAGTTATTTTTCCGAGGTTGATTATACATTTAATGCTGTATGTTATTTATACATATATGCTAAACATTTATGTAATTATATCATAGACATAAATTATTAAAATATTTTTATCTTTAATCACTTCCACATGTTACTATTAATCAACAGTACCAGATCTGCAAATTTTCCAGCTTATATGAATATACATACGTCTGATAATCCTGGTATATATCGTATACTAATCCTGGACTCCAAAAATGTTGCTGTCGTTATTTACGACAATGGTCCACAGGTTTGAAAGACTAACTGTCCAGTGATTGCCAAACTTATTCTATTACAGAATCCTTATAAGATTTTTTCTTGAAGTTGTCGACCCATTAATCACACTCGACCTAATTTTATGAAACGAATTTTTTTTTAGAAAGTTAATGCATTCATCTTTATATATATATAAAAGAAAGATGTTTATTGGTTGGCTGGTTGGTTGAATTACACGGAAACTACACACACACACATCTAAAGAGAGAGAAACGCAGAGGGAGAGGCAGAAAGAGAGATATAGGCTGTTATACAGAGAGAGATACAATTAAAGTGTTAGATAACACCGTGTAACATATTTTTTGTTCCACGGTTCTAAGTGTCATTTCATGGTTTGTTATATCCCATTATTATAAAAAAAAACACTATTATTTAATCAGAAGTTTGGTTTTGTGGTCAGGAGTTTGATATTTCGAAATTTTCATGGTTTTCAAGAAAAAACACATATTTTTTTTAATTTATCAGTTCATATAATTAAATCAACAGAGTATATATTTATTTTATTACACAAGCTTATCAAAAGCAAACAAGTAAAAACAAATAACACTTATAAAGCAACTTATACACGTCAGAAATGACTGGATTTCCTGGATTTGCGGTTGTAGTCCAGGTCGCATTCCCGCACTAAACCCCAGATATAGTCCCCCATCATTTTTTCATTGTAGCGGCCCTGGTACCTCCGCTCTATATCTTTCACATCTTGGTGGAATCGTTCGTCTTGTGCTTCTGAGTAGGCGTCCATATTGTCCTTGAATTTTTCCAGGTGAGCGTCCAGGATATGGAGTTTAAGCGACATCCTGCATCCCATGGCGCCAAAAGCCTTTATCAGATCCTGCACCAGTTTCTGGTAGTTTTCAGCTCTGTAGTTGCCCAGGAATCCTTTAACAACTGCCTTGAAACAGTTCCATGCTGTTCTCTCAATCCTATTGAGCTTATTGTAGAACTCGGTAGACTCAAACACCTTCTTTATCTGAGGTCCAACAAAAATTCCACCTTTGATTTTGGCCTCAGATAACTTGGGGAAGAACTCAAGAAGGTACTGAAAAGCTGCTGATTCTTGTTTGAGAGCCTTCACAAACTGCTTCATCAACCCCAACTTAATGTGCAGTGGCGGCATGAGCACAATCCTGGGATCAACCAGTGGCTCCCACATGACGTTCCGGGTCCCAACTTGCAGAGCTTCCAAGAAGACTTTCACACTGTAGTAATCTTACTTCAGGCAGACTGAATGAGCTAGGGGTAGTGTCGAGAATTTGTTTCCATTATGGAGGAGGACAGCTTTCAAACTTGTGGTCGAGTTGTCTATAAATAGCCGCCACTCCTTGGGCACAAACGGCACCCCAATAACGTCAAACAGTCCAGGCACGTCATAGCAGAAGCAGAATCCATCCCTAATAGTGTAAAAGCCTGAGAAAGGTTCGTGTCAACTTCTATGACTTGTCACCTGCACTTCCTCCTTGACCAAGTTCCACTGCTTCACCCTGGAGACGAATGCTTAAAAAACAACTTACCCTTTATTCAAGGTGCGAAAATCCAGTATCTATAAATCTCTTTAATTCACTTTTTAACAATTTTATACTTTATTGCACTTTTATAATTTTCTTTAGGTATCACACTTTATTTTATAATTTTAATTTAACCTGAAACATATATAAAAAATTATTTAACATAAGCAAATTAAACTTACATTCAACGGAAAATCCAGCATACAAATAATTCTAGTGAATAGCTTAGAATTTTTACAAACCCAAACTTTTAACTGTTTAATAGCACTTTTTTATTTATTTATTTGGGACCTAAGCAACACAAAAAAAAAAAGTGATTTCAAGCCAGGAACATAGAAACAATTTTTTTGTGCTACACGGTGTAATCAGAAAGAGAGAGAGCGAGAGAAAGATAGAGATAGATAGATAGAGATAGAGAGAGAGAGAGAGAGAGAGAGAGAGAGAGAGAGAGAGAGAGAGAGAGAGTAACGTCCCACGAAAGTCAAGAAACGGATTAAACTATAGATCATTTGATCTATAGGAAGGTTTAACGATATTGCGTTAGCTTTTATAAAGTCGTTTTACAGGCATTAATTTCAAAGAACAAAGAAAAATTGATACTATTTGAAATTAATCCACCCTCCAGCTTTTATCCATAAACTACTTACAGACCGTACTAACGAAGCAACACTTCAGAAGCAATGTTATACGGTATATTGCTGCGTGTCAGATGACGTCCTTTGGAGCTGAAAAATATCATACTGACTATTGTTATTTCACAACATTTAAAATCCAAGGCCAATGCTACAATTTAATCGGCAGTTTACTTCCCCAGCCTAATAAGGAAGTTTTATGATTGTTTTTTTTTTTCATGTCTCTCTCTCACACACACACACACACGCATTACTGTAAACCAGACAACACATCCAATACAGTCGTTTTCTCTTTTATCCGTCTTGTCATAACTATTCTCCCGGGCGAAGCCGGGTACCTTAGCTAGTTTGAAATAAAACACAGTGATTGTTGATTATATTTTATTAAACGATGCCTTATCTAGCAGGACCTCAGGCTTTTTACGACAGACATGGGATCCTTGGAAGCCACTTCAGGAAATCTTGGCCTAAAGAATATGTGCAGGAATTTATCAATATTAATTTATATAGCAAAACAGATATTAATTATAATTTACAAAAGATATATGTTTCTGTGAAATTACATAAGCGTCTACATCCGCCGACTGCATTATGCAATGTTCATTCGTATGCATTACGTGTCTGTGATTGTATTTCATAAGAAAGAGGCCAAAAAAGATAACACGGAGGAATGAAAAAATTGGATTAAAGAAAAGAAATATTCATCTTAAAATCATCTTTTACTTTTTAACTATATATATATGGGAGTCGATCGACTTTCGTCATATCGGACCGAGGAAACAATGTTTCCATTGGTCTTTCCAATTGCTAATTCTATCTATCGGTCGCAACTTCAGATAGAAGGAGCAACGTGAAATAAAGTGTCTTGCTCAAGGACATAACGCATCGCCCGGTCTAGGAATCGAACTCACACACACACACACACACACACACACATATATATATATATATATATATATTTGTGTGTGTGTGTGTGTGTCATATAGAAATGACTTCTACTAGACTAGAACTGTTCCATTTCTTTGAAATTATCATGATTTCAAGCGAATTAAACAGCGCTAGTCCTATAGAAGTCTTTTCTATATGAAATAAAGTCGTACTTTATCGAACGGTTTTCTTCCCATTATGTGATATATATATATATATATATATATATATATATATATATATATATATATATATATATATATATATATATATATGTATATATATATATGTATATATATATATGTATATATATATATGTATATATATATATGTATATATATATATGTATATATATATGTATATATATATATATATATATATATATATATGTATATATATGTATGTATATATATATGTATATATATATATATATATATGTATATATTTATATGTATATATATATATATATATATATATATATATATATATATATATATGTATATATATATATGTATATATATGTATATATATATATATATATATATATATATATATATATATATATATATATATATATGTATATATATACATATATATATATACATATATATATATATATACATATATATATATATATATATATATACATATAAATATATACATATATATATATATATATATATATATATATATATATATATATATATATATGTATATATATATATATATATATATATATATATATATATATATATATATATATATATATATATATATATATATATATATACATATATATATCTGTGTGTGTATGTATCTATGTATGTATTATGTACGTATGCATGCATGTATGTAATGTGTATATATATATATATATATATATATATGTGTGTGTGTGTATGTGTGTGTGTGTAATCTTGGTGTGAATGAGATGAAATGAATTTCCGCGTCGTTTGAAATCAGAATGAACATGGAATTACGTAAATGATTATTGCTAAGCTCTTTATTTGGCAATACGTGGGAGTCTTGGATTATTAACGTCATCTTCTGTATACATCCGAATTCCCCTCAAAATAACATTGTTGATAAAAAAAAAAGACCAGTTTCTGCCACATTACACCCCCTCGTTTTCTGCTTGGTTTTACTGTCCCGTCGAAAGATAGCCGCATATGACTGTCTAGAAAAATATTGTTTAGTTTACACCTGGATAAGCTAATTTGCAAGTTGGTGTTAAGCTAGACAGCTGTTAATAGTCCTCTTTACACTAAGGAACAGTGGGAAAGTTTTAATAAATTCAATGTAACGTAGTATATTTAAATATTTAAGACGGATGTGGGGAATGAATGTTAGACTAACACCCCTTGTACACACTCACACGCTCTCTCCCTCTCTCCCTCACACACACACACACATATACATATATATATATACATATATATAATCATATATTATACAGCAAGACTGTATGTTTATAGTACATGTCTATTTCCATATGCGCCTCAATTCTGAATATCGCTGTGTTGGTGCCAGAAACCGTAGGAGATCACGGTCGAATATTTTCTTCTTAAATATATACATATATATTATGATTAAATACCTTGCAGATGTAATGCATACAGTTTACAGAGTGCTCAACAAATATATAAAGGATATAGTGTTACAACTACAACGAAAGTACGTTTAAAACTATTATAGAATTATACATATTTTAGAATAACCACATACATATATCCTCTCTGCATACAAACCTTCTGGTACCCAAGCGTACATAAAATTACTTAGACACGTTATACCTTATTATGGAATAACAAATAAAATCATTATAGAAGAATACAATGTATCCTGGTGTTAACATAGAAAATATACAGATAGATACGAGGGTAAGTAAAAAATTATTCGTATTTTCGCCATAACATATATTTAGGTTTGTCACACTGCCTTCTGCTCATGCGTGCTTATAGACGGTACTATTGTGGTCACATGGCCGAAGTTTGTCCTTGATCGCGTCAGTTTTTCTTGCTGCTGTTACAGTGTAAACATGGCCGCTCCACTTGCAGTGTGCCGCAAGGAGTAACAAAGAGCAGTGATCCGATTTCTCTGGTCGGAAGGTGTCAGGGGCTGAAATTCATCGGGGGCTTTTGGCATAAGGCCAGCAAATACCCAGTACATTACTGGTACGCCATTACCGACCCCGTAAGGGTGAAAGGCAAAGTTAACCTCGACGGGATTTGAACTCAGACCGTAAAGGGATGTAACTATGCTAGAAAGCATGGCGTCCAACCCTCCACCGATACTCCCAATTCACCGCCCTTTTAAAACAATAATGCTACTGCTTACTACCACGTAGAAGTGTGTAAGAGAGGATCGAGAAGTTTAAAAGTGGCTGGACAAGCGTGACGCACGAAGAAGATGCAGGACGTTGGTCATCCTCTATGACTGACGAGAAGATTCAGCAAGCTTGAGAGATGGTAATGGCGAACCGACAAATTATCATGTTTGAGGTAGCATGTTCTATGCAGATTAGTCATGGTTCTGCCTATCAAATCCTCCACCAAGAATTCAGCTTCCATAAAGTCAGTGCGAGAAGTGTACCAAGAGAGGTTGCTGCAGAGCATAATCGCAAACGTGTGGAGATCTGCTAATATTTACTTGACCACTAGAACAATTAAGCCGAAGAATTTTTGAGCAGTATAGTCATAGGAGATGAAATGTGGCCCATCAAAATAAAACAGAATCCAAAAGACAGAGTCTGGAGCGAAAAGATCTTGGCGTACACTGATAGCAAAGCGGCCATGTTTACACTGTAACAGCAGCAAGAAAACTGGCGAGATCAATCTTAAACTTCAATCAGGTTACCACAATAGTACTAACTATAAGCAAGCATGAGCAGAAGGCAGTGTGATAAACCAAAAGATATCTTATAGAAAAGGTGTGGTAAATTTTTGACTTAGTCTCGTATCAAGTTCATAAATACGCTTCGTTACACGGGTATCATAGAATGCTATACAAAAATACGTTTAAGTTTAATTATCCAATAACATCGAACCAAGCATTTAAGAAAATGAAAACATCAAAGTAATTCTAGTACCGGTAAAAGTAATATATCGTCTAACAACTCATAACTAAAGTAGACGAAATAACCAAACAAGTATGTTCTTTAACAACGAAAACGCTGAAGATTATGCCACCCCAATCTAAGTTTCTCAGCATGAAACTTGGGGCATGGAGTAACTACATGAAATAAAGCCTCTAGAGCAACGTGTAATAGTTGGATTTCAGATAATTTCCCACTACAAGAGAATGACTTAGAAAAAATATAGTATATAGATGTAAAATACGAACTGAAAATAAAAATAAATATCACCTAAGGTCTACTTCGAACTTGAAAAAACAAAAATGTTTTATGCACACATGGACTCTTTTAGAAAAACAAAATACATCATTTGCAGAATGTATCTGGACATCACAAAAATCGGAGATTAAGTATGATTTATACTGGTCGATTATTAATTCTGCCGGTCTATATAAGGATGACGAGTGCGAGTGTGATTTATGTTCTGTCGAAGCAATAGAAGCATCATTGTCTGATAAACCTCTCTTAACCCGGAGATTCTGCGTGCGTACTCAACGCTGTTTTCGGATCCAACGTTGATAAACCAATCTTCATGTGTATAAAGAGAAATTTCCCAAATTTTAATGTTCTCTCTAATTAAATACATCCGCGTGCCACTAAGCAGTCTTATACCAGGTAAATATGGATAGAATAGCACGTTCTCACGTAGTACTGTTATACTAGCGTGACACCTGAGGAATAACTGAAAAACGTAATCATAACCCAAGAATTAATTTTATTGATTGACACAAAGTTAAGTTTTCTGTACATTAGTTAGGTCAATACCTGATAGCAATCTGCAATGACATCAATCTATATTAGTTTCCACAAGTCTATTATATATTTATTTTAGTTTGTTTCTCTCGTTTTTTTTCTTTTTTTCTTTTCTTGAAACTGAATGCAGAAGATTGATATCTGATAGGTTTTATTCCTTATTTCGTGTTTTTATTATGTTCTTTAGAGCTCTGTATCCATTAGTTTTTCTTATCTTATTTATTTTTATTGAACTGTTCACGGTATTTTGTTGTCTTTTCAACTGTCCCGTTCCTTTTAGCAGTGTATGTGTATCAGGCTCACCAGGATTTTCTATATAAAGACCACTTTGCTAACCATGAAATCATTTGCTAAATTTCCTTGAAGAAATAAACATGCTCAGAGTCCCGTGTCAAACTATATCATAATAGAGGTTATACAATTCAGAAAAAATCTTATGAAACACATGGGAACGGATATAACCACAGAAACATATGTGGAAATAAAATAATACTTTGTCTCTGTTTCTATACCATGACACACACACACACACACACACACACACACACACACACACACACACACACACACACACACACACACACACACACACACACACACACACACACACACACACACACACACATATATATATATAAAATTAAAATTATAAGTTTGAAGAACAGTCAGATAAAATTTGCCTACATTTCTTATTAGTCCGTAGAAATCAGCTAAATAAATAATGAATTAAACGGAGCTAGTTTTAAAATGTAAGTTTGAATAAATAACAGATAAATGTTACCAATATTCTTCTAGTCCCGACTGTCGACAGTTTCGCTTGCACTTGTGGAAATATTCAATCGTTGCATTATCCATGAGACTTCAAGCTTATCAAGAGACTCCCTCAGTTAGGACCGATTTTTCAAAAGTGATCGCTGCCAGTAACACATTCGAAAGAGGTGAAAATTATCATTTTGATATCTGCTCTATACAGCCCTATGCCTCCTTCTTTCCCTCAGCTTGCTCAGTTGTTATAATGCTGTAGGTGGCACATTGATCCTGCAAGAACAGATTGAGGCACCCAGTGTATAATTTGTATACGATGTTCTGACAGGGTATTAGACAGTAAACTTTAGCAAGGGTGGTTTTGCTCTTGGGGGGGGGGGGGAGTAGTATCAGTTGACAACCTTTGGGGTAGGTCTTCTGGTACTCAAGGATCAGGCAATTGATTAAGTCTACCACTAAAACACTCAGAACGCAAAACCGGAGAGAATACCAGAAAACATCTCCCCGGAGGTTCTAGAAATTCTGCCAATTTACCGGCAAAATTGATCTTTATGGGATTTGAATTAAGAGAGCAGATGATCAGAATACTAAAAGGCACTCAAACGACTCAAACAATTCACCGATAAAATAAATTACCATTTGAGTACCGAGTCGATCTAATCATTTGTGCCTATCCTCAGCATTTGAGAAGCCGTGCTTAGGTTAAAAAAATCGATAATCTAACGTAATGTAATACAATCTAAAATAATAGAATAGAATTTAATGCAATTTAATATAATATGGTACAATACAGTATAATATAATATTACAAAATACCATACAAATAAATCTATAAAAAGATAACAATATAATATAATATAATATAATATAATATAATATAATATAATATAATATAATATAATACAATATAATATAATATAATATAATATGCATAATTGCTTGCATGTCTTTTCCCTTAATTGGCGGATCGTTGAACAAAACAAATGTCGTTCTCTAAGAGACAAGATTATTTTCTTTGATATTTAGAAAACAATGCATTCAGAGCGTGCTATTGTTGCCTTTGACAATTATACCTTAGACAGAGAGAAATCTGACGTTGTGATCGTTGTTCTAAAATTTTAAATATCGTTCTTTTTATTATTTTGTTTATTCTTCGTTTTCGTTTTATTTATTTTTTGTTTATTTATTATTTTTTGTCTTGGATATCATAATGTTGTTTCTTTGGCATTTATCGAAGAAAACACCCAATTAACTATTACTATAGCAAGCTAATATGAACGACAAAATTATAGTGAAGAATATCCGTCTAAACTTTGATGAACAGCCTTGTGTGTTGTGTAATGTATAATCAACACCAATCATACTCTTAGTAATTATTTACTTTAGGAGAAACCAAGACGACTAGGACCGAAGAAAAGAAAACTAAATGTACCACAATATGTCGACAAATAAGACTATGTTTGAACTTTTTCTTTTATTATTTCAAAGCGAGAGATCGTTTTATGTGTTGTGCATAAAAATATGAACGTTTCGATCAATTGAATCATGCAAGAATACAGTCTCTTTCCACAAAAGCATGACGAAACTTCTCTTCCAAGTATGAATTAACAGCGGTGTTAATAAAGCTGTACCGAGGAAGCGTCTGTGTAATCGTATGACCTGCTAAAAATAACAGGCGAATCACACATTACTGTCTGAATTAAAAGGCCCGACGCTTTGTAAAACATAGGGTGTAATATTCCTTAGTTATGCTTTTCTTGTTATATGTGAAATCTTACGATATAAGATACATTTCTATCTGTCCATCCCTAGGCCTTTGCACTATTCTGCATCAGATATCGGAGAATTATTCAAGTCATTGATAGTTTTTTCTTGTTTTACAATCAGGTAGTAAGATTTATCCAGAACGAGCACTTTCTGAATAAAACGAAATAAAATATATTTTGCTTATATTTTCATATCATCCACGAAGAAGCAATTTTAGGTTGATGTTTCTGTTTTCTTGTATGCTAAGCACATACCCTTCAAATGTTCACCAAACAGAAGAAAAGAACATTGCAGAGAGACTGTCTTCTTGAAAACCCCTGTGAACTTTATCCTATAAAAGAAAATAGAATACCCTCTATTACTTAACTTCAGGGTGGCGGCTAAGGACGAATTCATGCGGCATATTGTTTTCTGTGTGTTTGTTCTAACTTCAGTAAGTCAAAGAGCCTCCAGCATCCACGAGGTGCGAATAAAGCCATATGCCTACTTGCAATCTAGTCAGACTGAAATCACCGCTAAACTTCTTATGTCCATGTATGTATGTATGTATGTATGTATGTATGTATGTATGTATGTATGTATGTATGTATGCATGTATGCATGTATGCATGTATGTATGTATTTTCTAGTTTTCTTCTTTTATAAATTTTCACCAATGGAGAGAGAGTCGGTTTCTAATATAGAAACAAGTCTCTATCATTGGAATTTAGATAACATCCACTAGTAAAATACATATGTATGCCTGTGTGTTTCTGTGTGTATGTACATGTATGAGTGTTATTATAGGTGTGGATCTGTATGTTTTGAGTTGTATGTGTAAACGTGCATGTTTCTGTATATATACATGTGTATATGCAGTTATTATATGCTGAATTTATGAAATTTTTTACATATTTTTACATTTCCATTAATGGATTGTACAGCTTCCTAACTCGCCGTGCCCTTTCTGGTTCTGTGGAACACAGCTTCTCAATATTTTTACTGAGGGATTTAGTAATATATCCCATAGACCGAATTGTCACAGGTACAAATCTAAAATTATAGCCAAATTTGTTCAGCATAAACGTTCTCCTTTTCGATAATCATTAGCATTATATTGACATCTGCTTGACAGCAGATTTTCGCTACTGTGCATGCCTTCTTTTCTCTCTTCCATATCTCTGTCTGGTTTGTTATGTTTGCATTTTATTGCGGTTTTGACTGGAGCATTCCACTAGTACTCTTTCATAATATGTATGTGTATGTCCTCCACATCTCTGTAACCTTTTATATGTTTATTCTCAAGGAATTGCGGATTGCATTGCATAATGTTTTGGCCACTACATCAGGTCTCATAAGTAGATAGTATCGTGATGACATCTTTAGATGGCTACTTATGACAAGGGTGACATCGTCGATGTTTATTCTGTAGAGTTGCATCTGTTGTCACATAAGGTATTTCGTTGTTATTTCCTGTCCTTTGATTCCAAAAGCATATCCTTCAATGTGAGAGTCAATGTACCGGTTATTGGTCCAAGATAGATTGTTCTGCTTATATATTTAATTCTCAGTTTGAAGCTTTCTGGCAGCATAGCTATGCATGATTTTTTTTCCTGATAAGCATGCAAACACCTCTGGATTCATTGCGGTATGAGTTTTGGTTATCATGCAGCGGGTATTTCTCAATGAGCTGCGTTCCAACTCCCATGACGTTATCTGCCTCACGTAGACAGACTTGCTCTACACTTGGTGGTTCGTAGAAACTTTCGGAGGGATATGATGAGACACTCAAATGCTGTTTGGATTGATGTTTACTGACAGTATAAATATCATCGCAGTGTGACTGTCTCCTTGAAATATACCCCTGTAATATTTTATTTTATAAGTGACAATATAGTCCTCCTTTTCTGTATAGTGGCCCAGGATGATGATAGATTCACTATGGCTTTGATAATGGTATCTGGGATTTTAGCAGTCGAAGGGCCTCTACCATCCAAGAATGAGGAACAGAATGGAATGCTTTCCTGTTGTCCAGCCACAATGTAACTACGTTTCTTCTATTTTGCCGCACCCCTGGCATAGTGGGTTTGTTAATTAGGAATTACTCAACACATCCCAAACTCCTTTCTTTCCAGCTCAAGTGTGATGATTTTATTATTGACACAGTAATCTTGAAGGAATAGGCTGTATACATTTTATTCATCAGGTTCTGGCATTCAATAAGATGGTAGTTTTTTTGTTTTTTTTTGCCAAGTGGGTGTCTTTGTTTTGGGGACCAATATTGTTTCTGCTAATGTCAACCAGCTTCGGATATATACACCGAAGAGCTTGTTGGTAGAGATTGATAAGGTACATCCGAAAGAAAACCAATTTTGTGTATCAGCAGCCGACAACGAAGTCTCTTCCTGAAGCTTTCTTATCTTGAAGTTTTCTTATCATCGTCTTATGGGTATCATCATTGATGATGTATGTTTTTGGTGCAATGCAGGGGCAATAGTTCGTTTAGATCTCTTTCAACCACACTGCATCTTGGTTGAATTTCTTTTCCTCACTCCATACTTTTCTTCGGAAGAAATCTGTGTTTCTGGGATAGGGTCTCAGTGACATTTATTGATTCCCCCCTCCCTCATATCTCTGTAAACTGATGTTTGGTTTTAGCTGAATCTTATCTTAATTATTTTCCTTTTAGCCACTTTTCTTACATTGGAGATTTTCGCTGACAGCTCTCAGTTCTTGTTTGAGGGTTATAAACTAGTATTGAGGACTTCTGCATGTACTGTGTCCAAACATCATGTCTAATTTATTTTTCGCTCTTTGTTGGTGAGGAGTGAATTTTTTTGTTTACATATGATAAACATTGTAACATGGTCGATAGTTTTCCGTAGGTCAGCGATTTTTTTTCTAATTTTGAAATATACGATGGCATTTTCTTTTTGTTTTGTTTCTGTTAACAACTCTATTATCACCAATATATTCACTGTCATTGCTACGGCATATAGATAGACGTTAACTTGCCAAAATGTAAAGGCTTTAATTTGTAAATATTTACCTACAATTTCTTCGATAGCACGCAGATGTCAATAGCACGCAGAATTTCATTATTTGGTTTCTTGTTAAATATTGTCGTTTTATGTCTATTTTTGAGAGAAACTTTCATGCACAAATTAATCTCTGCTTGGAAAGTTTCGCTAAGGATATATTTTTAACTGTTTATACTCATCACTTTCGCAGCTTGTAGAGTTATTATCATTGTCGGTATTTTGATGTTGGTGTTTAACGTGACTGCGAGATATAAAAGTCGAGGTATAGTCTGTCATTACACGTGGTGGCAAATTTGTCGCTGGCAAGGCTATTTCAAGATTGTTTGTGTATTGCTGTTGTTTGTTGTTGATAGTCGAACTTGCTACAAGAAAACCTAGTAACATAGCGTTCTGTTGTGACACGCGTTGATTGCATGTCTGGAGGTTAACTTAGCCTTTCATCCTTACGGGGGTCGATAAAATAAAGTACCAGTAATGCACAGGGTAATTGCTGGCCTTGTGCCAAACGTAGAAACAATTATTGTTTTGAATAATGTTTATATTATTTTTACGTTCGACAAACGTTGTTTGTTGGTGTAATTGTTTGGCTGTGAAATAATTTAACTCTGGGTGACGTTTGTCCCAGTGTAGATCCATTCTGTTCATATTGTCAACAGAGTGATATTTTTTGTCCTTTTATAACAATTAAATAGGATATTATTGAGTTCGTAGCACCAAGAAAAATGCGATTTATAGTTTTGGTTCCTTCTGTAAATATTACTAGAAATATTCTTTTTGCTTTTTTCTTTGTTGTTTTTCTTCACCTCAGGGTTGTTGATGTGGTTCTGTCCAGTCATCTTGTTTGTAGCAAATCCTTATAAAGTAAATTCAATATTCAGGTGGGTATCACTACGATTACAAATAGAAGTTGCCTTCAATGATATAACTAGATATTCAGAAGAATATCCAGTTATTTAACAGGTCTGTTAGTTGTGGGATTACTATTGAAGATAGTATTTATCTTAAACTTAATGAATAGTCACCCATGCCAAATGTCCGACTACTCGCGTCGAGTTATGTATGTATGTATGTATGTATGTATGTATGTATGTATGTATGTATGTATGTATGTATGTATGTATGTATGTATGTATGTATGTATGTATAGCTTTTATGGGGAGTTAGTTAAAGGAAAACGACCGCCACATAAACCAAAAAAGAGGTATAAGGATTCCTTGAAAGCCTCTCTGAAAGACGCTAACTTCTCTACTGATACATGGGAAAATATTGCTGCTGATCGTAATAAATGGAGAAAGACTGTATATGAGGGAAAAGTTGCCTTTGAGGGATCTCGAATCGCATACGAGAAAGAAAAGCGGGATGTGAGGAAGGGCATTGCTGTTGCACTTCCAGACGGCGAAGGTTCTCCTATGGTGCTGACATGCAGCGTCTGTGCGAGACTCTGCCTAAGCAAAGCTGGACTCGAAAGTCATCTTCGCAGTCATAAAGTAAGACCAGTGGTTGACTACCAGGCTGCTGTTGGAGATGCTACTCATCATGCTTGCCAAGCATGTGGTAGAGAATTTAAATCAGCAGGAGGGCTCAAACGACGTGCAAAAGTACATGAACTCCAACCACAGCCGACTATTCCCAGTGAATGTTTTGGTTGCCGACTCTGTGCAAGACATTTGAGATCATTGGCTGGGCTAAAAAGCTACATTCGATCGCAGCGCTGTTAGTTGCTATCGTGTGTGTGTATAGATGTGTTTGTGTGTGTGCGTGTGTGTGTGTATATATATATATATGTATATTATTATTGTTGTTGTTGTCGTTATTATTATTGTTGTTATTATTATTATTATTGTTATTAATATATATGTATGTATATGTATGTATGTATATATATATGTATGTATGTGTATGTATATATATATATATTTTTTTCTTTCTCGTGCAATGGCCATACTCGATAACGAGGGGGCAGCCATCATGTATGTATGTATGTATGTATGTATGTATGTATGTATGTATGTATGTAGGTCACTCTTGAGTGCTACTGGTAACACGTAACCCAGTACAACTTGTCGCATGGTCGGGTCGTTGGCGACTAAACCGGCAACCCCACCAAGTTTACTTGGTGAGGAAGGTGATTTTGTACACCCTGCAGGACAAAAAACAAAACCTGACAAAGGGCAGAAGAACTTATAAGAATCAACGGCCATCCAAAATTGTGTAAATATGTATGTACACATGTATATGTGTATGTATATGCGCGGGGACATAGAAATTGTCAGGCTGGATACCCGATCGCGTGGCTAAACCACTGGGAGTGAAGGACGCCTAGCCTTTGCCAGGGCATTCTTCTAGGAGAAGGCAACTCTGGAAACTGGGATAACTCCAATATAAAACTTACAACTAAGTAGTGACCGATGATGTTGATCTTTTCTTCTTTTCGGGTTATCGATAATGTAGCTCAGAGAGTGGGATTGGCTCAGCGTACAGTTTTTCCTCACTTTAAACAAAATCTTCACGCACAGGCATTGCACGATAGAATTAATTAATAATTATTGATAATAGTATATCATGCAATGGCCATACTCGATAACGAGGGGGCAGCCATCATGTATGTATGGATGGGTGGATCGATGGATGGATCTATGTAGAGATGGATGGACGGATGTGTGTGCATGTATGTGTTTGTGTAATGTATGTATTTGTGTTAGAATGTATGTATGACCGTCATTACTGATACTAGATTTTGTCAAATGTTGACTTTCGAAAGAGTTCGTATAATTGAAGCTGTTCGTGTGTTACTGTTCAATATTATAATAATTGCTTTACAGCATAGAGCTATGGCCCTCCACGTTCCGAGCTCAAATCACACCGAGATCAACCCTGCCTTTCATCCCCACAGGATCGACAAAACAAAGCACCAGAAATGCACTGGGACAATCGCCGGCTCCGGGCCAAAAGCAAAAACAATGATTATTATTATTATAATTGTTGTTTTCTTAAGTCTCGATCGCTGAATGAGTGGTGATGGTGATGGTGATGGTGGTGGTGATGGTGGTGGTGATAGTGGTGATGGTGGTGGTGGCAGTTGATGTTGTTGTTATTGTTTGGCTGATCGTAATAAATGGAGAAATATGTATATGAGAGGAAAGTTGCCTTTGAGTCATCTCGAATTGCATACGAGAAAGTAAAGCGGGATGTGAGGAAGGGCATTACTGTTATATTTCCAGACAGCAAAGGCACTCCTATGGCGCTGATATGCAGCGTCTGTGCGAGACTCTGCCTCAGCAAAGCTGGACTCGAAAGTCATCTTCGCAGTCATAAAGTAAGACCAGTGGTTGACTACCAGGCTGCTGTTGGAGATGCTACTCATCATACCTGCGAAGCATGTGGTAGAGAGTGTAAGTCAGCAGGAGGGCTCAAACGACATGGAAAAGTACATGAACTCCAACCACAGCCGGCTATTCCCAGTGAATGTTTTGGTTGCCAACTCTGTACAAGAAATTTTAGATAGTTGGCTGGGCTTAAAACCCACAATCGATCGCAGCACCGTTAATTATTATTGTGTGTGTGTGTGGGGGGGGGGGGGGGGTGTATGTATAGATATGTATATATATATATAGATGTGTGTATATATATATATATATATATATATATATATATATATATATTATTGTTATTATTGTCGTTATTATGTTTTTTTTTCGTGCAATGGCCATACTCGATAACGAGGGGGCAGCCATCGTGTATGTATGTATGCGTATACGTACTTTGAATTTGCATATATAACTGCTTACATATATGTTTATGTATATTTTAACAGAAAAGAAAGTCAATGAACAAGAACTAAATCTACAAAACCCCAAATCAAATATTCAAATTATTGGATATATTTCTGTATATAAAGCAATATTTGAAGCTACAAAAATGATTGCTAAACCAATCGTTTGTTTTGCACGCATCATATAAACTCTGAACAATTAAATTCAATCATATCAAGAAGTTGTCTATATCTTCAGCAATCTATCGCAAAAGTCAATGATTCATAAAACCCAACGTACGAAATTACTCTGGTGAAGAACATTTACTGGTGTGATAACGCGCATTATATACAATACAAGGGCCGGGGATTGGCAGTATCGGTAGAAGGTCGGATGCCATGCTTTGCAGCATAGAGTTATGCGCCTTTATGGTCTGAGTTCAAATCCCGCCGAGATTAATTTTGCCTTTCATCCTTACGAGGTCGATAAAATAAAGTACCAGTAATGCACTGGAATAATTGCTGGCCTTGTGCCAAAAGTACAAACAATTATATACAATACAAGAAACTGAAGACCACAATGTGTGTGTGTGTGTGTGTGTGTGTTGAACTTCAGCCAGTTACGACGATGTGTGTTCTACTTGTTCGAGAAAACAAAGTAGCCTACCTTTGAAATTGAACATTTCCCATACAAGTGTATCCTTAGAGAAGCTCTCGGGGAGTTTCAGCCTGATACATTATGTGACCCCAACTCTTCCTTGCAAGTTGAGAGGACAGGAACAACGTGAAATAAATTGTCAGGTCCAAGGATGTAACGTGCTACCGGGAATTGAACTCAAACCTTGTAATCGTAAGCCAGACACCATGAGCACTATGCCATATGCCTACTGCGTATTATCTATACTAGCTGAGGTACCCGACTTCACCTGGTTAAACAGATGGTAAGAGAAGGCCGGTAGAAGAGAAAACGACTGTATTGGATGCGTTGTCTGGTTTGCAGTATGAGGCGAGACCGTGGTTTCTGTATGAGAGAGAGAGAGTGACATAAAAAGAACTGTCAAAAATCTTTCAGATACTCCAAATGTTTCATTTTAGCGCTTGTGCATAATATATAAAGATTTCTAGGTGTTCCCAATCCTAGGTGAACAACCGATATGTAGCTGTCCGTGGGAAAAAATAAATTCTCTCAAATTCAATCCTACAACTTTGAGAATCTGGCGCTGAACTATATTTATGTTCATAGCAAAACACTAATAGGGAACTGAAGTCTTGAGAACTTGAACGGTAGCTCGATAGAGGAAGAAATAAGAATAAATGCATTTTCCCTTTGATGATTGTCTCCAAGAATAGTTCATATAGGAGATGGTTCATCATTGGCCTGCCTGTTAATAGACGTGGCAAGTACAGGTTTTTCAAAAGGGTGATAGGAATCAGAATCTTTAGCAACAATTTCTGTGGAGGATGTCCAGGAAGATTCAGACTATTAAGGAACTATTAATAGCTTCATCATCCTCTTCAAACTTTTCAATGGGGACATGTAACTCACTTGGGAGCATATCCAATATCCATTGGATTATCTGATTTACCATATTATTTTTTGGCGCTAAAATTGGTGCCAACCAAAAAACATCTCCCTTTCATATAGATAATGATATAGATAACTAGCAGTGGTACCCGCCGTTGCACAGGATAAGGTATTTTTGAACGCGGGCCGCCAACAGACTTAATCGTGGAAAAACTGCATGCCTTGACAATATGTAAAGAAAATAAACCGAATACTCTGATGGCTGGATAATCTTTAAGATTTTCCTCGATGAAGCAGGAAAAATGCAGGTTTTCACCTAATGCGGGCCCTAGGGGATCAAGAAAATGAATTTTTTTAATGTGCATAATATGCCTTGAAATTTCTGGAAAGTCGGCTAGACATAACGCCTCAAAAAAAAAACTAAAAAGCTGAAAAAAATGATATTTTTCACCTAATGCGGGCCCTAGACCATACAAAAGTTGGATTTTCTTTGCTCACGATATGAAGAAGAGACTGACTAATACATAGTTACAATTTCAAGGAAATCGGTCGGACGTAACGCCTCAAAAAACCTCTAAAACCCTAAAAAACGGAGTTTTTCACCCAATGCGGGCCCTAGGGATCAAAAAGTTGAAACATAAGTAATACACATGTAAAGTTTGAAAAAAGTCGGTTGGGTACTTCTCGAGTTTTAGGGATTCAAACTCACAGACACACACACAGACAGACATCCTCAGGAAAGTGACGTAATGCAGACAGCCAGACATACAGACAGATATTATAAGGGCGCGACGTTATATGTATGTATCTATCTTAAAAGAGAAAGACTAAGAATTATAGAGAGAGATCGCTAAATCGCCTAATGCGGTCCCTAGGGCATTGAAAATTTGAAATTTATTTGCTCAGAACACTCTCTGAAACATAAGTATTACATGTGTAAAGTTTGAAAACAGTCGGATGGATGCTTCTCGAGTTTTAGCTATTCAAACTCAGTTTTATATAGAGAGATTATACATGCATATATATATATATATATATATATATATATATATATATTTCGTTTTTTAATTTGTTTTGCGAGATATCTTATCTGAAAACGTGTGTTGAAACAGATATTGTTATACTTTGGGGGGGTCATGCTGTCAATAAAAACACACGCACGATTTTCACTTCAATTTATTATAAGTTTCCGGTTGCTTGGTTGGTTCCATAACCGGAAGATTCAAATAAAAACCTAGTCACTGAGGAGGTTACAGAATGTGTGACGAAAATGTTTTGACTATATATAAACAACTTTCCGGTTATCGAACTACCCAGCCGGAAACTTATAACCAATTGAAGTGAAAACCAACAGGTGCGTGTGTTTTTATTGGCAGCATGACCCACCCAAATTATAACAATATATATAAATACGTATATACATATATATATATATATATACATACACACACACACACACACATATATATATATATATATATATATATATATATATATATATATATATATATATATATATAGCTTAAAATGGAGTGAGAATAAGAAAGCAAGAACGGGGGGAGTTTTCCTCATCAGTTGTCCACTGAGGGTCTCGGATATTTCCACGTTTTAAAGACAAGATATCTACCGTCCAGAGCGTTCAATAACTGGGTAAGTTATTGGAAAACGGAAGAGGGGGGGGGGGAGGAAAATAGAAGGGAAAAGGGAAGAAAAGAGAAAATAGCGAAACAAAACGCGAAAAAAACAACAAGAAACCGAGCAGTGTGCGAGCAACTTAAGGTAAGAAAATGAAAGACCACAGGGATAAGAGAACTTAAGTTCGAGAGCGTGTGGGCGAGAGAAAAGACACACGTCTGACCCCAGCGAGTTGTAAGGGAGAAAAGGACTACTAGAGGGTCAGGCGAGAGAAACAATGAGGTGGCTAGCAGAGATAGGATGAGTGAAAGTGAGGGGGAGAAAGGGAGAAGAAAACAGAGGGGTAAGCGTAGATAGTAACGAAATAGGTAGGTAGAAGGAGAGAGAAGACTGGTTACAGTGAAACATGATAAAATATATGGAGAATAGGATTGGCTGTGTAGTTGCTAGTTAAGGTAACTTAAAATGCAGTGAGAATAAGAAGAATTCGCCGTTTTTTCGCTGTTTCTCTTTTCTTCCCTTTTCCCTTCTATTTTCCTTCTCTCCCTTCTCCGTTTTCCCAATAACTTACCCAGTTATTGAACGCTCTGGGTGGTAGATATATTGTCTTTAAAGCGTGGAAATATCCGAGAACTCCAGTAGACTACTGATGAGGATAACTCCCCCATTCTTGCTTTCTTCTTATTCTCACTCCTGTGTGTGTGTGTGTGTAAACCAGCGTCCGATATCCTCGGAGATGTTGCCCACGAAACATGGGCAAGGTTGACAACGCATGCGCAGAAAGTATCCCCTATGGTTGTCTCCCAGCCTGCTAGAAATCAGCAGTCGAGTTGGTTAGCATACCCAGCTTGTTTTTTCTTTGTGTGATGCGCAAAGACATCAACCAACAAACATTTTTCTTTTATCTTATACTAGCTTCAAAGTACCCTATTTTCCATACTATCTCCCCAATGCCATAGGGGGTCACCCTAGCTCCATATTTCCCTACTGTATCACTGAAGTCCCTAGTTCCATAATGTGCCGCCCTAGCTCCACAGTGCGCCTCCTTAGCTCCGAAGTGTCCTGTTTTGCTACCCTATCGCCCCATTGTTATACTGTGACATCATAACTACCCAGTTCATAGTGTGCCACCCTAGCTTCGCAGTACCATAATGCGACACCCTAGCTTCAAAGTGCCTTATTTTTCCACCCTATCTCACTATTGCTATACTGCGCCACCCTAGCTCCATATTTCTATACTGTGTCACTCAAGCTTCCCAGTGCCATAGTGTGACACCCTAGCACCGCAGTGCCATACTCTGCCACCCTAGCTCTACGGTGCCGTAGTGCCACACCCTACATTCGAAGTGCCATATTTTACCACTCTATCTCCCTCATTGCCATATTTTATCATTCTATGTTCCCAGTGCCATACTGTCCTTTAACAGAATCTTAAGACGATTATAAAGATGATGATTATGATGATGATATTTTGGATGATGACGAAGATGATAGTGATGATGAGCATAGTTTTTCACACCATCCCCCTTCCTCCCTTTTACACACACACACACACACACACACACACACACACACACACACACACACATATATATATATAACTCACATAGAGCTTTGTGCAAAAGTTGATTCGCTGATTTATGTTTGCCGTATAATTCTCACCTTCCCCTTCCTTCGTTTTAACTTATTCAGCTCACGAATGGACTGACACACGGAGGGACATGATTAGATTTATATTTATATAGATAAAGATATAGATATACAAATATACGTTGTCTCTGTGTGTCCGCCATGTCGTCAGCAATTAGACAATAAACGCCTACGAAATTATATGTATTTTTTTGCCGGGTCACCAGACAGCAAATGGTCACATTTATTTCATGCGTCCAGTTGATGTTTGATAGATTTATTAAAATTCTATTGTTTGCCTCCATATTCATATTAAACAATCTGATCATTATTTTTTCTTATGATGAAAAAAAAAAAGTGAAAAATAAGCAAATCAACAGATGCGTTTAGAAAAAAAAGACACAAACACTAGACTGATACGAGCATATTGAATACATACAGAAATGGGGAAGATGACCAGCGTATTATTACGCTCTCACCCCCCATATATATATATATATATATATATATATATATATATATATATATGTATGTATATATATATATGTATGTACACACCACACACAAACACACACACACACATCTACATATATATATATATATAAATTATATACATATATATGTACATATATATACATATATATATATATATACAAATATATTTATATATATATATATATATATATATATATATATATATATATATATATATATATGTATATATATATGTATATATATATATATATATATATATATATATATATATATATGCGTATATATATATATATATATATATAAACACATACATACACATTAAATGAAGTAAATTTCACGTACTTTCTGAAAGTCACTAACAATCACCGAAATTAATTTCATTTAGCTATATACACATACAATCAAAAAAGCAAATGAACAATAACAATTAAAATGAGTGAGATCTCTAACTGGTTTCTGTCATTCGTTTGGTCTGTAGACCTACTGGAGCAATCTGTTTGAATCTATTACTTGTTATATCGATTTGTATCATACGATGAAAGAGATGATATTAAAGAGAGATGAGAGATAGAGAAAAAGTGAGAATGAGAATGAGAGGGCAGAAGAGAGAGAGAGAGAGAGGGGGAGGGGATATGAAGGAAAGAGGATCAGAGAGTGCATGGAGTTGAGAGTGTGCGAGACATGATGCCTAATAGACTACGAGAGAGAAAACCTGAGAGAAAGTGTAATAATTGAGATAGAAAAAAAAGAGAAAGAGAAAGAGAGAGAGAAAGAGTGAGAGATAGAAAGTGAGTGTGAGAGAGAGAGAGAGAGAGAGAGAGAGAGAGAGAGAGAGAGAGAGAGAGAGAGAGAGAGAGAGAGAGAGAGAGAGAGAGAGAGAGAGAGAGAGATGAAGGTTAGGGAAAGAGAAGTAGATTTTATTAGAATTTGAACTTGGCGTATCATTCGCAAAACCGGTTATCCCTTATTCAATATATATCTACTGCTAATTACATATAAATTTAAAGCTAACTGAATGCGACATTTATATTAGGATTAGATATTCCGGGATACCCTTAAGATGACAGAATGGTTCTAGATGAAACGTCTTTGATTAGACTTCTCCTCGATTAAGTTAGGCCTAACGCTAAACAACGTAAAGGCGCGTGTCCTAATAGTTAGAGTATTGAACTCACGATTATAAGGTGCTAGGTTCAATTCCTGGATTGAGCGATGTGTTATGTACTGGAGCAAAATATTTTATTTTACGTTGTTTTACTTCTGCCAGGTGTTGCGACCAGCTGATAGTATTAGCAATGGCAGCAGGGGTTTAGTTGTGGGTGTAGGAGCATTATTAGTTTGATCTATTTGTTAATTTACAAATTTACAAAAATCGTTAACGTGCAGTATTTAATTACGGATTTTTTACGTTTGAAGTTAATATCTAACCGAGGTCAGTTGTACTTTTCATTCGTCTGGGGTCGATAAAATAAAATACTAGTCAAGTATCGATATCAGTTTAATCGATCTTCCTCTCCCCCAAATTGCTGTGCTAAATTAGAAATCCTTATCAGGTCGATATGGCGGAGGGGCTATATCAAAAACCTTCGTATGCCCTTCAATGGCAGCCAGATTGATACCATTAACATTTCGCTTAAACTGTTGCAAATCGCCGACTGCAAAAAAGACATGGAAAGAACACCAGTGGGCCAACAGTCTTGGAAGAAAGGACTGGGGATAGTACTTAATATAAGGCTTGTTAGTGTTCGACACATTATGGTTGATGACAGGAGGAGATACAAGTGTATCGAGGTGAGTTCAGTAGCGATAGAAACTTCAATTCCGCGAGAGATAACAAAATAAATATCAGTCCTCTATTCGGGTTGATTACAGCAATTATATACTACTTTCCTAAACATTTGTGGCCATAGAAAATGTTAACATGGGCCTAAGATGACGTGGTATATAGTTTCATGCATTTAGGTTTTGAGTTCAAATCCAGGTGTGATCAGCTTTGTCTTTCATCCTAATGAGATCGATAAAATAAAGTACCAGTTACATACTAATTCGATATAATTGAATTCCACACACCCATAAGTCTACTTGCAGTATGGCTTAATTAGAAATCATTATTAAAGTGAATTGGCAGTATCGGTAGAGGGTCGGATACCATGCTTTCTAGCATAGTTACGTCCCTTTACGGCCTGAGTTCAAATCCCGTCGAGGTTAACTTTACCTTTCATCCTTACGGGGTCGATAAAATAAAGCACCAGTAATGCACTGGGTAATTGCTGGCCTTGTGCCAAAAGTAGAAACAATTATTAAAAGAGCATGGATGGGAGAAATGGGGCTTGCTGATAAAAATATCTCCTAGTATTAGGTACAGCTCTTTACGTTAAGAATTCAAATCATATTGGTATAAAATTTGGTTCGTATATAAAATAAATATATATTAAGTATAATTACTGATGACAATCGCTAGTAATCGATAGTTAGTCACGGTTCATTCTGTCGACATTTCTTTGAAGATGTAGGAATATATATTCATTCATAGCTGCTTGTAAGATTTTATTTTAAGCGTTGCTATACTATACTTCACAAGTAGCAAAGAGAAGAGGCATTCGGTCCACGAGCGAAGCCATAGACAAATTCATCAGGTAGCTTTGGTTAAAAAGAACTGATGGGTGGGTACTTGCTACGAGGACGCAGATCAGGGCTTGATTAACCCTGGCTGTGTTGCATAGGCAAGGATGTATAATGCTGAAAATCTCGAAACCCCTAATGACTCCAGGTCACGTCACTGACGATGCGTCTCAGCTCATCTACGTGGTTGTATCATGCTAATAACAGGCCAGTAAGTACGGGTAAAGAAGGACGTATGTTGTGGTGCATGCAGAGACTGACAGTAATATGCTGTGAGATTCCAATTAAATACTCATTTGCCATGCTGGCAGGTGGAATGGTTTCTTTTAAAGTATTCTTTAATCTTTCGCTCCAATATGAGCCTTTGCAGTATAATTATGCAAGGCAGAGGGGGTTCAATTTCTTGGTGATGCTACATACACGTATAGTATACTAGTAAATTACCAGAGCCTGTTTAATCGACTAATAATATTTTACATTTCTAACCTTGTGCTAGAATTTCAAATCATAACCATCACTATCATCATCGTCATTGACATAATTATTGTCATCGACATCACCACCACCATCATCATCATTATCATCATCATTATTATTATCATCATCATCGTTATCACCACCATTATCATCGACATCATCATCATTATATTATCAGTTTTCTAATGATTTACTTATACTGAAGCAGACAAAATGGCGACCTCAAGAATACACAAAGTTTAGTGTTTACGAAAATCAAAGTGAAGACTAAAACTTAGTACACAAAGTAATTCCATTCTGTATATAGACCATTGTGTATTTAACATATTCAATCAATGGTAGAAGTTTCATTATTACAGAGAAACAAAGACGATAATTACAATACAGTTTCAAAATCAATGGTATCAATTCGCGCCATCGTCTTTATGGGTTATCACTTATAATAAGTATTATAGTATTGCTGGAGTTTTAGGCGAAAGGAGATATATATGTAGAGATAGGTAGCTAGATATTTGTTATGTATATATATATATAAGAGAGAGAGAGAGAGAGAGAGTGAGTGAGTGAGATTTTAACACCTATATATATATATGTGTGTCTATACGCACACATACAATCGAAACACATATCTATGGAGTGTTATAATCAGCAAGCGATGAGAGTACGCTATATTATTCGAATAGCTTTATAGTTATATATAACGACGTATTTATGCATGTATGTATGGATAAAAGTATGTACGTATCCGTCTACATACATACATACATACATACATACATACATACATACATACATATATATATATATATATATATATATATATATATATATATATATATACACACACACACACATATATATACACACACAAATATATATATATATTGGTGAAGGCGCGTGGCTGAGTGGTATATAGTTATATATAACGATGTATTTATACATGTATATATAGATAAAAGTATGTACGTTTTCGTCTATATATATATGCATATATATATATATATGTGTGTGTGTGTACGCGCGCGCGTGTGTGTGTGTTTGTGTGTCTGTGTGTATTGTTGAAGGCACGTGGCTGAGTGGTTAGATAATTGTATGAGCTTGTATGAGCTTGTTAGTTCGATTCCCGGACCGGGCGATGCGTTATGACCTTCATCAAGACACTTTATTTCACGTTCCTCCTTCTGCCTGGATTTGCGCCCGGTAGTTTATATATATGAAATATGGTCGTCCCAATGTAAATAATTGAGAAAATCTGATAAGGTGCCCTTGCAGCTGACTCCACATGAAAAATAATAAATGGACATTTACAGACCACTCTTACCATATACCCTACGTACAACCAGTTCTATGATGATTATCTGCATTATTCATCATATCGGCAATTATTTCAAGATATATCATTTTAAGAGATATCATTTTAAGAGATATCTGTAAGTATTTCTGCGAGAGGATGAATATTTTTCACTTTTGTTTTGGTGCCTCTAATTTTCGTATCTTAGCTGATTACTTGTTGATAAGTCTGCACAAAAAATCATGTGGCCAATTATCGAAGAAAAAAATTCTGGAGTTCTTTTTCCTCATACTTTTTTTGGAAGAGGCTATGTAACCGGTCCCGGTAAAATAGACTCCCAGCCTATTTAGCCGGTAAGTGTGTCAGACACCATGAGATGCGGCCCGAATTAAGACAATTGTTAAGACAATTTGGAATTTTTTCCACCATCAATTGTTAAAAAACAAGTTAAAATCATTTAGTTATTATCTAATAATTCTGCTTGTGTTTCGTCCATTCGTAACGGACGTTACGCTCTAGTTACATACACATCTACTGAGTTCCATGGCTTAAGAAATTTAGCAGAGTCAAATATTTTCGAAATTGAAAAGTTTAGCAGAAAGTAAAATATTTAAGTCACGATTTGGGTTAAAGATAGTAGTCACTACATTAGTTCTAAAATGTTATTTATTATTTAGTGGTAAAATAACCTTCCGAGATCCCGGCTAGATTTGCGACCCTTTAGGGTTTACCGGTAAAATAAAAAGCATGTTTGTCTATTTTGCTGGGACTGGCTACTTAGCCACCTATTCCTAGTTTTTTTTTATTATCAGGAATATGTTTTCCTGTTACCTCCTCCTTTTGGGTGCTCACGGTAAGTCTGCCTCCGTGTATCAACCTGAAATAAAAACATTCTTTCTAATCCGATCGGTCCAACGTTTAGATAGCTGCGACTTCAGTGGTTGGCGTCTTTAAGTCAAATGTGTCCATCAGAATACTAGAGTCTAGTGCGCGTTCTTTAGCGATATGTATAGAGCGTTGTGTTGAGCGTAGTTGATTAACATGTTTCTACATTACTGAAGTGTAGATGACTTGTCAGATCCTTTTACAGACGATTCCAACAATACAATGTCTGTGACCAATTCGATACTCTCTAACAAGTACTCGACTACTAGAATAAAACACCGGATATGTGAATGTGAACCTTGTCTTTTACCTGTGCCATTGTATTATTGTGTATATATGTAAAAAATAGTTTTTCAAAGAATCCCTGTTCTTTAACATCCCTAGACTTTTACCCATTCCCCAAATCACCACCTTTCCCAATATGTACACACACACACATAAACACACACACACACACACACACACACACACACACACACACACACACACACACACACACACACACACACACACACACACACACACACACACATACACACACACACACACACACACACACACACACACACACACACACATATATATATATATATATATTTTTTTTTTTGCATGTAGGGATATATACTTTATTATTATTAATCTCCCCCTGGTCGAGATGAAATCTGGTCATTTTGACTACTGCTATTTATAGTGGTAGTAGACTGACCTCCCTGCCTCTGCTTCTATCTTTACACACGGACTGGACAGAATTGCTTCCACATCATTCATTCTCATCTCGGGAACAATTTTGAATAGCGCCAGTTCGTAATTTGAACTCGGGAATGTTATATTCTCCGAGTAAAAAGAACCTTCTGATGAGAGTTTATCTTTTCAATGGAAGCCCGCAAGGACTTTCCATTTATTTTTGAGACTCGAAACCGATTCGGTAAAGGTAACCATAGTAAGTACAGTGAATTTTTTGAAATTTATTTTGAAACTTTTTCTTATTTGCTAAACCTTGATTATATATGTTCTGGCTCGTTAATTTATTAACCTGCCATTGAACCACATTGGCATATGGTTGGATAATACATGTGTTCCTATTCGTTTTTTGCGTGTAGGGATATATACTTTATTATTATTAATCTCCCCCTGGTCGAGATGAAATCTGGTCATTTTGACTACTGCTATTTATAGTGGTAATAGACTGACATCCCTGCCTCTGCTTCTATCTTTACACACGGCACTTGACAGAATTGCTTCCACATCATTCATTCTCATCTCGGGAACAATTTTGAATAGCGCCAGTTCGTAATTTGAACTCGGGAATTTTATATTCTCCGAGTGAAAAGAACCTTCTGACGAGAGTTTATCTTTTCAATGGAAGCCCGCAAGGACTTTCCATTTATTTTTGAGACTCGAAACCGATTCGGTAAAGGTAACCATAGTAAGTACAGTGAATTTTTTGAAATTTATTTTGAAACTTTTTCTTATTTGCTGAACCTTGATTATATATATATATATATATATACATATATATATATATATATATATATATATATATATATATATATATATATATATATATATATATATATATATATATATATATATATATATATATATATATATATATATATATATATATATGCATATATATAACAACTAGTTATCGCTGTAGTAGTTACTGTATATTTCAGAAAATATATATTTTCACTAGCTCTGACAGTTGGCAGGTAAGCAGTAAACTGTATTGATGAAGGGTAGTCACCCAGAAACATTAAAGTCTGCAGTTCTGTTTGCATGTCAACACAAGAGCGAGAATGACATTGGTTTATAAAATAAGCTGTTCCCATAATTGCAAACCAATCGAATATTATTATTAATATTTGAAAACCTCAGATTACATTTATTATATATATATATGTGTGTGTGAGTGTGTGTGTGTGTGTGTGGGTGTGGGTGTGTATGACCAAATATTAATATGGTTCATTGATTACTCAATGAATATAGTTTTACAATAGATTAAAAGCACGGAAAGTCTTCATTTATTAATATTTTGAATAATATATATATATATATATATATATATATATATATATATATATATATATATATATGGAAAAATTCATACATATATATATACAAATGAATATATGATAGGGATAAACACTGATACAAGTATACATGTGTTCGCATTGCAAATGACCAAGTTAGCTAGATTGAAAAATACTAATTAAAATAATACGGTTTGCCTGTCTCGATTTAAAATAATAAATCAATAAAAACAAACCTATATTGGCAATAGCCAATATATATATATATATGAAAAAATGTAGGACCCCGACA
>OZ024740.1:176021139-176028639 GCA_964016885.1 Eledone cirrhosa
CTCATACTTCTCGCCCCCTTCACCACCTCTTCTGCGGCTTCAATATAAATACCCCCTCCGCCTTTTGGTATTTTCTTCGGGGTTATAAGAGGCTTAGCTCTGTTTCTCGACCGTTATATCGCGTGACTATCTCCCCCTCCGCCTTTTGGGATGCTTTCTCACGTCGTGTAGACGCGTTCTTGAGGCTAGTAAAATGAGGTATCCTCTTGATAAGTCGGCAGACCTCGCAAGGACTCTATATCTTTATGATGTATTGTTTTTGTTTATGCCACGAAACTACGTAGTCGAGGAATCTAGGAGCAGTTTAGGTATGATACATTTTATTACTAATTATATCTAAATGTTTCTTCTCTCTTCATAAAGTATTTTAACTCTGATACTCGTTCAGTCTAGTTCAACCGGATTGGTCTGCCCCAGTCATTCATTGAGCAACATCGGTGAGGTTGGCACCCTTAACTCACGGTTGGGTGTGGATGCATTCATGTATATGTGTGTGTCCGCATGTATCTGTGTGTTTCTAAATATATTATATATATATATATATATATGCAAAAGTTCTATTTAAATTGTTGGGATACAACAAGCAAATATTTTTATAACTGATATAAAGCACTCGACAAGTATTTGGAGTAGATATACGATATTAACAAATGGAAACCATATTTATAAGACCATATTTATTTCATTATACATATTTCAAGGATACCAAGTTAAATTATGGTATGCCTTCATCAGACAAAATACAATATATACCAGTTTTATAAATAAACATTGACACTATCCTGATGTCTTCCAAAAATAACGGTCGCATTTTGAAAGGGTACGTCAATGTTTATTTATAAAACTGGTATATATTGTATTTTGTCTGATGTAGGCATACCATAGTTTAACTTGGTATCCTTGAAATATGTATAATGAAATAAATATGGTTTTATAAATATAGTTTCCATTTGTTAATATCGTATATATATATATATAAGTATTGTATTATATACTATAATAAGGTTAAATCTATACATATATATAATGCATATTGATTAAGTTACTCAACAATATATATATATATATATACATATATAAATATATAACCCTAACCCTAACACACACACACACAAACACACACACACATATATATATATATATATATATATATATATATATACATATATATATTTCTATATTAAATATTTATAATCTTCTATATATTGAGTAGCTTACTCACTGTGGTTACCCCCGTTTGAACTCGGGATAAACTTATATATATATATATACATACATATATATACATGTACACACACACACACACACACACACACACACACACACACACACACACACATATATATATATATATGTGTGTGTGAACATGTATATATATATATATATATATATGTATATATATATATATATATATATATATATATATATATATATATATATATATATATATATATATATATATATATATATATATATATATATATATATATATAGGTAGAAGTATTTAATTTGTTGGAAGTCCGACAAATATATATGTTTATAACTGATTTCGGTAGACAACGGCGCATATGTGCATTAACACACCTGCACAATGTCGTATTTGTGACAGTATCGTAATTAGCTCAATGTACAAAAACAGAGCCGTTATAGATAAAATAAATCAAAGAACGCCTGCATACTCATACAATTTTTATTAGGTAACAATGTTTCATCCATACCGTGGGGCAGGTATCATCAGAGCGTTATAAACAAAAATAATATAAGCTCTACCAAGCTTAGTCACCAGAACAGTAGAGATACAGTACAGGATAGTAAGAGGGAGATTGGATATGAGAAGGATGGAGAGAATGCGTAATGGGGTTGTTAGTCAACATTATAGCAAAACATGAGAATACAAGAATACAAGCAGATTTTCTCACAAGAGACTGAGGCATGTGAAGGCACTCAAATGCAATCAAAAGCAATTAAAGATAATTAAAAAAATAATTAAAAATAAAAAAAAAATAATAATATAATTAAAAAAAATATATAAAAAAAAAATAATAATAATTTTAAAATGTCAATTAAAAAAAAGGGGGAAAGAAAAAAAAATTGAAGCGTGTGAAGGCACACAAAAGCAACAAAAGAGGGTATGCATTGTTTACTATAGAAGACAGGTGATTTAGTTTCCCATGCCTTAGAGTCATAGAAATACTATGAGACCTATAAGGTACCTTCAGAAGGTCCAAAGGGGATTTTATCCCCCCCCCCCACCCTCCACAGTATGCGCAAACAGGGTATAGCAGTAGGTTACGGAATTACGTGGACAAGAGGTGTTAAACTTGCACATGGACAAGCACCACACCGATATAACCAAACACCGACAAAGCGGGGTTAATGCATAAACAAGCTGAAGCAATCAATACACAACAACCATGGTTTAGTCACTGTTTAAGGCATATTTGGCGAGAAGTCATAACACATGTGGATCAACCGTAGATGGTAATCCAATCGCTTTCGTATGTCCCAATCGGCGCCAAGTCATAGCACATGTAGATCGTCCGTAGATGGTAATCCAACCGTATTTATATGTTCACCAATACATACCAGCACATATGGTAATATGTGTTACAAGCTGATTTTACACATCCAAATCCTCATACGCTCGAAACTCCAAACTGAGATGTGTTACATGTCCAAGTTGTAACTCCAAATCCTCCTATGATTATGTGTATCCCACTCCGCATTCCAAGCGTAACCGCGTCCAAATATGCAGCAGTAATTGCCCGTTAACTCCTCGCGCGCAGCACGTGGATCAACAAGCAACACAAAACAGAAAATAACATAAAAGTGCTCAGATCAAATCCCTAATTCCACCGGGCACAACAGCATGTCTGTTAATTGAGGTCGTACTCATACAGGTATACATTAGTCATACAAGACAGCTCCCATATCCCGCAATAATCCAGGAACCCGGCTCCGCAATGGCAGAGAAAGGGGGACTACTCTATCACCTCATCTATGAGACCATTTCCAACTACCACAGAAATTCATCTACCAAGTGAGTTGCCACACTGTGTCAATAAGATTCGTACCAATAAAGAGCTATATTATTGTTAGACCTCCAGAGCTGTCAAGTGGATCATACCATATGCTATTAAATCCCAGATTAACGTAGGATATATCTATAAGACCATAATTTACTCTACTAATACTACTATGGGGAAGTGTTCATACTGAGTCGGGTTCAAACAGATGGCATTATATATAGGTACTACGCTAAAGAGAACCCTAATTTAATACATAGGTGTAGGTACGGGGTCTATCCCCACAATAGGTAGGAGTTATAGCCATTGCTAAGTAGGAGGAGTGGGCAGTGTATGTATGTCCTGCAGCAAGAAGGGTCTATATATGGAACTAGATTCTCCCATAGGAGTCTGTGGGACCACACCAAATGGGGCGATTAGGTAAGTTACCTGCCGCGTAATAGCGACGGGCTGTTATGCCCGATAGAGTACCGTCCATTATCCAGGAGAGATATTTATTGGGACGCTAGGGTATCCATCAGGGACCAAACACGCAACTAATTAAAGTTTGAATCCCCGCCCCACACGGGGGCCAGGTGTACCTATACACACCAGCAACCCTCGAGTTGGGGGTAGATGGGTTGGGGTACTATACAACCGTACTGGCAGTAGGGAACTCACGAAGTGTAGGTCACGTGGGGGTCACCTCTGGGAAATTAGACATTCGTGTAGTGGGCCGGGCCAACCAGAAACATCCGATTGTCAAGCAATACACATGTGTAATGGAACAAATGGCCCATAGGCATACAATATTGCATACCGAGGACGATCAACATAAAGAGAAGCTATTTGGTTAAGGAGGCGGATAGTTGAAAGAGTGTTACAGAGCTACCGAAGAGGGAGGAGTGATATCCCGGTGGATCTAGTTAATTGGCTTAAAGTGGTAAAAGGAACTAAGATTCATGAGTATGCAAGAAGAAAATACTTCTGATTTCCTATTGAGCAGGTTACATCTAGCGTATATTAGGGCGTGAGACTCCAGAAGGCACAGGTTACAAGTTTTTCTCGAGGGGCAGTAGGGCGTAGATTTAGTTACCAATCTCCAGTTAAGGATATAATTAATACTAGCATTTTTTAAGAAGGAAATATATTTAGCCAGGGAGGTGGTATTTCTGAGCCTATATTCTGTTTGCGCATACTATTGGGGGGGGGGGGTAAATTCCCCTTTAGACATTCTGAATGTACCTTATGGGTCTCATAGTATTTCTATGACTCTAAGGCATGGGAAACTAAATCACCTGTCTTCTATAGTAACCAATGCATAGCCTCTTTTGTTGCTTCTGTGTGCCTTCACATGCCTCAATTTCTTTTTTGTCCCCTCTTTTTTTAATTAAAATTTTTTTATTATTATTATTTTTTTTAATATATTTTTTAAAATTATATTATTGTTTTTTTAAATTATTTTTAATTATTTTTTAAATTATTATTTTAATTATCTTTAATTGCTTTTGATTGCTTTTGTGTGCCTTCACATGCCTCAGTCTCTTGTGAGAAAATCTGCCTGTATTCTTGTATTCTCATGTTTTGCTATAATGTTGAATAACAACCCCATTACGCATTCTCTCCATCCTTCTCATATCCAATACCCCTCTTACTATCCTGTACTCTATCTCTACTGTTCTGGTGGCTAAGCTTGGTAGAGCTTATATTCAGCACTATATTTTTGTTTATAACGCTCTGATGATACCTGCCCCACGGTATGGATGAAACATTGTTAGCGAATAAAAATTGTATGAGTATGTAGGCGTTCTTGGATTTATTTTATCTATCTATCTATATATATATTTATCCCGGGTTCAAACGGGGGTAACCACAGTAAGTAAGGTACTCAATATATAGCAGAGTATAAATATTTAATATAGAAATAGCTTCTACAGGACTAGAATTGTTTCATTCGAGCTTCCTGATGATTTCTCCCGAAGAAACAGTTCTACTCCTGTAGAAGCTATTTCTATATTAAATATACTAGCAGAAAAACCACCCTTCGGGTGGTTTTCTCCTAGCATGTGTAGTGTGTATATTGATATTATACGCAAGTATATATACATGTTGATATGATAGATCAAATAAACAGAAATTGAACGAAGACGTTGTTACACTGTCTTATGTAATCAGGTACGTAATCCATGATACATTAAAAAAAGAAGATATTATATATAAACTGCATCAGGAGAAAATTAGTGACAGAAAATTAGTATTTTTATTTAAGTGATCGCCACAGGAAGTTTTGACATCACACACTCTCTCTTTCTATATATATGGTAGTTGAAGTGGTGGTGGTGGCAACGATATACCGGAAGTTCAACTTTGAAAAGAATTCAATTTTAAATTATTTATTTTTACGAAAATATTTTCGTTTACGAAATTTAATAGATAAATTATGTAATATTTATTCATTATTTATTCAAAGTAATCCAACTTACTAACGGGATAAAAAAAAAATAAACCGTACGCAGTCCCGCAGACCTTCATTTATTATAGTTTATATATATATATATATACATACATACATATATATATATATATATATTCTTTCTCCTAGATTTAATAATTAACTAATTAATTTAATTAGACAATTCTATTGATTGGTTAATTATTTGTGTTTGTTTAATAACATCTGGTTGAGATCTTATTCGGAATGTTGAGCGGAAATTAATAATATTTCCTTTGTTAACACTTTGAATTTACCTGCCGAAAATCGTGGGTTACTTCCCTTGTTGGAAATAACACCTGACAACGAAATATTTGAAGGCTGCCTTCTGTAACGGTCACATTTAGTTTGTTCATACCAGTTTGAGGCAGAACGGAATCCCTGTTGATGAAATGAATCCTCTGTTCGATCATAGAATACCACAAGCTTGCGCGTTACGTAAGTTGGATAAATGATTTCGGATTTATAGAAACACCTCGGACGTATATCGTCCGATTTGTCCAGGTCTGTTACTTTGGTATCGTGTGGTTAGGTTTTGCCTACCGCCATGTTCAATTTGTCAAGCTATTTAAACGTATGTTATTACTCTAAGGACCTACCCTTATTGAGTGCTTTGCTAACTCATTCCTATTGTAGCCAAAGCTTCGATTTTACTACGCTTCCACTTGTATAATTTGTATATATATATATATATATATATATATATATATATATATATATATATATATATATATATATATATATATATATATATATATATATATATATAATAAAGAAGTCGATTGTCAGATCCGCCAAGGGAAACTGTTTCTTTTGGTCTTTCCCCTGCTGGTACTATTTGCCAGTCACAAGTCCTAGCAGAAGTGTCATTACTTTTTTCTATTCGCAGCGGGACACTATTTCTATATATACACTTCATGTATGAATTATCGAAGCGCTGAATGATTTGAAGTTTGAAAATGGGAATTCTACACGTAGAAAATATCTGTAAGAACAGTCAATCGCTATAGATAATAGCCTAGAAACTCGGTTAAAATACTCCTATAGACGAAGAAAAGTGGCCAGCCGCTGCTACAAAGAATCAACCTTCGTATCTCTCGAATTCGAGAGATTCGGAATTTGACTTTTTCCGTCTATATGGGCATTTTACACAATTTTCTAAGCTATAATTTATAGCGATCTGTATTGTTACTTGAGCAACTTCAGGTCGTGTTTTGCTTCTAAAACCCAATTAATTTCCATGTAAACTACTTTTATTCAAATATTGTTCAAATGTATCATATACTGTACAATTCGTTGCAATAAGTTTACATTAAGTAAACATTCAAGCAGGTCGGTGGTTGGTAGTATTGTTTTGTAAGTGCTCGATTAATGGATTAGGAGATTAACGATTAGCAGGTTAATCCATGCTAATTTTAATTGCTACGGGAATCAATGCGTTTTAAGTAACTGATTTCTTAAATAGAGTAATTGAAAAGCCGTGACTGGTAAATAGGGTCAACAAACTAAATTGCTTTGTGGTAATCAATTAACCGCATTTGTGTTTCGGGTTGAAATCTAACAGTAATCAATTTTGCTTTTCCATTATCCCAAGGTCGGTAAAGTAAATACCAGCTAAATATTGGTGTCAATTGAGTTGACTGTACTCTTTCTACTAAGTCGCTGGCTTTGAGCCAATGTTAAACATTATTAAATTGGGTAACTGGAATGTTTAAAGCGCATTCCTATCCTCTTAGAGGTTTGGCTTATATTCCCTTCATTACATCATTGCTTTATAGTCAACGTTTATCAGCTTTTACAGCTGTTTTCTTTGGCAAAGTTTCCATTTATTGCTGTTAAAATAAAACCTATTATTGATAAGTTGCATTTCATCTATATATAAATTAGAATAAGCATTATTGCATCAGCAAAAACTCGGTCGTAAGCTTTTTTTTTCATTGCAATGATTCAGTGACACCATCAATACAAATAATATTAGATAAGTTAGAGTTAATATATTTATTG
>OZ024740.1:176033639-176038639 GCA_964016885.1 Eledone cirrhosa
GACCTCAGAAAGATGTAAGGAAGAGTTGACCTCTCTGGGTTTTGAACTCAGAATATAAAGAGCCGGAACAAATAATTATTTCTACTATTGGCCAGCAATTAACCCAGTGCATTACTGGTACTTTATTTTATCGACCTCGTAAGGATGAAAGGCAAAGTTAACCTCGGCGGCATTTGAACTCAGACTATAAAGGGCCGTAACTCTTTGCTGCAAAGCATGGTGTCACACCCTCTACTAATACTGACAATCCACCGGAACAAATAATGCTAAATCCTAAGCTGTAACGATTCTGCCAATCCATTGCCCAACGTATTGTAAATAGTTATGTTTTTTTTTATTTATGTACAAAACCATCAACCTTTTTTTTGTGTGTGTGTGTGTGGGGGGGGGGGGCAATTAAATATACTCAAATGCTTTACTGGCACTTTATTTCATCGATCCCATAAGTATTAAAAGTAAAGTTGATTTTGGCATGATTTGTAGCGCAGTACCCTAGGTCCCATGTTCCTCAGACGGCCATAAATGTTGCTTAAAGACCACTCTGTTATAACAGGCAACGTTTATACTAGTCTGAAGAGCTCGTGATCTAAGGAGTCGAACACTACCGCCGCGTTATCATTATCTAATTGTAAATAGTTTTCAGACAGGTCACAAGTGAAACACGTGTAACGAAAACATACATATGTTAAGCTGATCTCTGTCGCCCCCACCTCTCTCTCTTGGAATGTATACAAATATATACATGTACACATGCACACACACTAACACACAAATTCACACAGACACACACACACAGACGCACACACGGATATATATATATATATATATATATATATATATATATATACAATGATATTAAATAATTGGAAATTATATTTATAAAACCATATTTATTCTATTATATATATTTCATGGGTACCAACATTTTGGTACGCTATCATCAGATAAAATACAAAATGTTTTATAAATATTTGACATAACCTTAATGGTCCAAGGTTATCCCTGGAAAGTGAAGGGAAGAGAAAAAAGTCAGATATTTCAAATTATTAAAGATGAGTATGCAAATGTGGTTTATGTAAAAGGGCTGAAAAAATCGTTATTTTAGACGCTATGGAAAATATTATGGGTTATAATATTGTATATATATTATAACTAATTAGATTAGATTATACGAAGAATTATGGTTGTAAGTATTTTTATCTTATCATATTAAGATAGGTTATATGTATATAAATATCTATATATATATATTAATAAATTGCGTATGTATTAATTGTTTATATATCAAATATGAGTTACGAAGGATGTGGAATTTGTGAGCGTAGAATAATTTGTGGATTCAAAAATTTTGTTCAACATTGAGAATGTTTTCAGAATATTGTTGATTTAACGAAGCTATATAGATTATCAAACAAAAACTCGTTATGTTTCCACGATTGAGAAGAATGTTTATGTTTGTAACGATTGAGAAAGGAAAGATAACTCCAATTTTGTTTGTTTACTATTAAAATTAGAGAAAAAAATTATATATTATTTTGTGTGAGATCCATTATTTTAGTCGAAATGTGTGTGAATGTTTGGATAACAAAAAGAGACAGGAAAAATGTAATGTGTTTTTCGAAGAACTATCTTAAAGCGGATAAATTTTCAGAACGTCATTTAAAGATTATCAATCTACACCTAAAATATATTTATAGGGGTGTCCTTACAAAAAGAATGTCGGAATTAAAAATAATGTCAGAATTAAAATGATGTAGGAAATTTAAATATTAAATATATATATTAAAAATATTATAAATATTAGAGGTATAAAATATTTCTGAAATATTAAAAATATTAAAAAAATATTAAAATATTAAAAATATAAAAAAAAAAATGTTCATTTAAATTTTTTTAAGAAAATAGGATCATTTTGAAAGTTTATAGGGATACTATAAATTAAAAATAGTTCTGAACGTGGAATTTTGGCGATGTTTGCAAGAAGAAAATAATTCTGTTCTGAGATTAATAGAGTTTTGACAGTTAATTATATAAAAAAATTTCTTCGATACACAATTTACAGAATCTTGACAAAGCCGTATTTCGGTATGCAGGTGCTTTCGAAATCTATCTTCAAGATATTGAATACTCTATATTATTGTCTTTTAAATCCCGTATAAAATGTGAAAGTGAAATAGATTTTTTATCTGATCTTCTAAGAGTGTGATTATGGTTATTCCAGCGTTCTTTAAATTTTGTTGAAGTGGCACCAACATAGTTAAATATTTTGACGTTAGTTTTAACTGTGCATTTATAAACTATGTTTTTGTCTAAACAATTATTTTGTAAAGGGCAATTTGATTTGATTCTACAGTTACATTTACTAGAGTTATTGTTCAGAACGGTAATTATTCTGAGTATTGTTGTCAGAAATATTATTAATGGTATTTTGGTTAGTTTGGTTAGGGTTTAAATTTAAGTTTCTATTATTAATTCTATTTATATTTTGTGCTGTGTTCATAGTAGTAGACTAGGATATTTTTATAGTGTGTCTGTTAAAACTAGAGTGGTATCTGTGGGTTTTAGGAAAACATTTATCTAGTGCTTTAAAGAATAGCTTTGATAAAGGTCTTTTAACGCTTAATGAGAATGGGGGAGAGTACCAAATAATATTTCTAGTTCTAGTTTTTTTGTTTGGTTTAGTGTCTAAGTTAATACTAGGATGATATATCATGTTATTGTTATCTATGTATTTAATTCTATTTGAGTATTCTGCTCTATGTAAAGCTTCATTATAATATTCAGCCTTATCATCAAACATATTTTTATTAGCGGAGATGCGTGAAATGCGTTGTTGGACACTATTGACAATAGTGTTTTTAATACTTCTAGGATGATTAGAATTGAAACTTACATAATTTAAATTTTCATTAATTTTATGGAAAGGATAGTAAAGACTTGTGCTAAGGATTAAAGTTACATTTAAGAAGTTAACGATTTTGTAGTTATTCTCTATTTCTAACTTAAGATTGTAGTTGTTGAAAAATTGTATTTTGGTGCCCTTGAAATATATATAATAGAATAAATATGGTTTTATAAATATAATTTCCATTTATTTAATATCATTGTATATTATACTCCAGAAAACTTGTTGAGTGCTCTAAATCAGTTATAAACATTTATATTTGTTGAATTACCAACACATTGAATATCTCTTCTGCTTATATATATATATATATATATTTCGTTTCTGAATTTGTTTAGCAAGATTCTTTATGTGAAAACGTGTGTTGAAACCGATATTGTTATACTTTGGGAGGGTCATGTTGCCAATAAGAAACACACGCACCAGTTGCATTCACTTCAATTTATTATAATAAATTTATAAATTTAGGAATTTATAAATTTCCGGATGTAACACATGCGCAAACTAAGCACACAACACACAAAAACAAGATGGCGTAGGACAGAACAAAGGAGAGGCACAAAAACAAAGAAAAGAATCCCCAGTCACTGAATAGGTCACAGAATGTGTGACGAAAGAACTTTGACAATATATAAACAATCATCTGGTTGTGTAACCAACCAACCAACCGGAAATTTATAAATTCCTAAATTTATAAATTTATTATAATAAATTGAAGTGAAAGCACTGGTGCGTGTGTTTCTTATTGGCAACATGACCCTCCCAAAGTATAACAATATATATATTATAGTTGAAATAGTAAACAAAAAACAACAACGTGGAAGCGAAGAGGCAGTACATATATATATATGTGTATGTATGTATATGTATATATATATATATATATATATATATATACATATATATATATATATATATCATCATCACCATTCGTCGACTACTGTCGAGATGATGGATCTCACTCTCATGCCCCAGAATTCCCTGTCCCCCATCGCTGCCCCCAGGTCCCGTCTACTGATCCCGTATCCCTAGAGATAACGTCAGGGAATGATAGCTTCCTACTCCTAGTCAGGCTGGAGTCAGGGTTCCAGTGCAAGAGAGCGGATATGATTTCATTGTTGGCACGGTGACAGTGGCCAGCAAATTGAGCTCTCCGGGATTTTAGAAGGGCAGAGGCTCGAGGGAGTTTGCCATAGATTTTAGACAAGGTGGGATGTCGTTTCCAGGATAGGTTTTGCACTCTCATTAAGAGGCGGGTATATGTGCCATCCAATCTCCTCTCAAGTTGTGATGTTAGTGTCCAAGTTTCAGATCCATAAAGTAATATGGGCTTAATGGTTGCTTGGAATATATCCAGTTTTAGCTTGTTGGTAAGTTGAGATGTCCATATGGCGTGCATGTCATTGCACGCTGACCATGCCATACCCTTCCTGGTTAGAAAATCTTTTTTGGAGGAGGAGATATATTGTAATCTTCCACCTGCTTAAGGGTGGTACCATTAAGGGTTCTGGTGGGGTAGTTTGGGCTGTTTGCGCATCTGTTCACATACTCAGTCTTGGATTCATTGAGGTACAGTCCAACACTATTGGACGCTTGCTCTAATGACTTCAAAAGACTCTCAGCATTTTCCAGTGACCGACTGATCAATGCGATGTCGTCAGCGAAGTCGGTGTCGGTCAAGTATTTTGCTGGGTAGCGTGAGCTTCTCCTAGGCTGTAGTTGGTATCCCCTATCCTGAATCCTATCCACAGACATGCGCAAAACATAATCCACAACAATGATAAATAGATACGGAGCAAGGGTATCGCCCTGTAAAATTCCAGCGAGGATTGAGAAAGGTGGTGTTTCCCCATCTGGGGTCAGGACAGTTGATTTGGTATCTGTATACATTACACGTATGGCCGCGATGATTTTATCAGGAATCCCATAAAGTAGTAGAATTTCAAACATCCCCGACCTGTCAACTGAGTCGAAGGCTTTTGAAAAATCAACAAAGATGAGTGCAAAGTCTAGATTGCGGTTTTGGGATTCCTCTATAAGTCGGCGAAGGCAGAGAATCTGGCTAAGTGTTGATCTACCTCTCCTAAATCCATTC
>OZ024740.1:176043639-176093639 GCA_964016885.1 Eledone cirrhosa
GGTTTCGATGTCCTGCTCGCATCTTGGACAGGTCCTTTTGGCAGGGCGTCCGTGTCTGTAGATTTTGTCTCGAACTGGTAGAGCTCCTCGGTAGCACTGCCAGGCCAGAGACCTCTGGAAGTTATCAATAGGCCCTGGACGGAAAGTCCCCCGGAACAGACTGGTCAGTTCGTCTTCCTCGATGCCTAGAGTTTCCCCGAGAACGTCGTCGCACTTATCCTCCATTAATCCCCTAGAGAATGTCGAAGTGGAGTCTCCACTGATTGCCGTTTCCGCTTGGTAGAGGGCTGTGAGCGCCTGAGAGCACTCGAGGTGCCAGACGCCCATTTTAAGTCTTCGCTTGACCCAGGACTGCAGCTCTGTTAGTGGGACGAGTTGTGGCAGAGCTCGTCTCACAAACGACAGCCACACCGATACACTGGTCAGGAATACCTGGAGATGGCGTAGCCTCAGCGCGTGTTTGCGCATCATCAGCCACGGCATGCCCAGCCTACCGTTAGAAGCGTGTTGCCAGCAGATGGATCTCCTCATCAATGGAGCCTGTTTCTTCCAGAGGAACTTGAAGAGTAGGCATTCCATTTTTGTGAGGTATTCGCAGCGACAAAGCACGACTGTCAAGCAGTAGTAGATGACGGACGCTATGTAAGTGTTCGCCACCTCTGCTCAAACTTTCAAGGAGAGTTTTCACTCAGCCCACCTCTGGGTGAGTGTAAACTCCTTCGCCGTGACCTCGTTCATCCAGTTCTTGTCCACCTGGAGGTCTGGACCAAACCAGACCCCGAGCAATTTCACCGGTCCTTGCGTCCAGCGTCAAACGACAATGTCGGAAGGCATGGGTTTGCCTTTCCATGTGCCGAGTGCAAACCGAAAGACTTGTTTGGGTTTAGTCTTGCTCCTGTCAACGTTTTGCATTCCTGTAATAGGTTGCCGATTGCCCCGATGTCCGAGGTTTTCGACATCATTACGGTTATCTCGTTGGCATAGGCCGACGCTACTTTTCGCAGTCCTGGTTCGATCGGGATGGCCTGCAACAGCTCCAATTTCCGCAGTAATGGCTCGAGAGTCAGTACATACACAATGGAGGAGAGAGGGCACCCCTGACGGATGGAACGCATGATTTGGAATGGCTCCGATAGGTAGCCATTCACCTTGAGTGCCGAGAAGATGCTGGTGTGCTTGGCAGCGATCCAGCCTCTGAAGACGGGACTGAAGCCGGCCGCCTTGAGAACCGCTTCCAAGTATTGATGGTCGACCCTATCAAATGCCTTTGACTGATCTAAATTGATCAGAGCCCCACCGAAGACAGGTTTATACCATACCCTTTCTATGATGTATCGCATGAGGTGGAGGTTGTCGTGTATGGACCTGGTCGGGATTGGACACGTTTGGCTTCCCCTACCAGATTTCCGACGACAAGCGCCAGCCTCACTGCTAATACCTTGGCCGAAATCTTTAACTCTGTGTTGAGCAGAGTTATGGGCCTGAAATTTCATATCTCATCCCCCTTGTTCTCATCTTTCCTGATCAGCGTCACTACGCCTCTGCCTACAGAACTGGGAATCCTCCCGTTCTGCTGCCAGTTGCAGTAGACCGCTTCGATGACGCCAGAGAACAAGTCTGACATGCCTATGTAAAACTCATAGGGTAGACCATCTAAACCGGGGGATTTGCGTTTCCCAACGCGGCCTAGGGCATCTTCTATTTCGCCCGCTGTGATCAGCCTTTCGCAGCTCTCCGCATCCGTGTTCGAGAGTCGCGGTACACCGTCGAGGTAGGAGCTGAAATCCATCACTTCCCTTGACGTACCGCTTTGCCCGAACAGTTGAGCAAAATGCTGCTGGAAGGCCGTGGACATCTGCTTGGATTCAAGTATAATGCGTCCATCTTTGCCTTGCAAGGACTGAATTGTGGATTTGTTGCCACTTTTCGCCTCTGCCACTCGGGCCCAGCTAACAGCTTTGGCTCCCTCCTTTCTTAGAGCACGTATTCTACTTCTGACATTACAACCTTCGTGTTTCACGTTGAAGAACTGGTCTAGTGCCGTTCTCGCCGCTAGCTCGTCAGCTGTACTGCCATTCCTAAGGGGTTCTTCTACTTTAGTTACCAGTTCCTTTTCGGTTTTGTTTTTTTCTAAAGCCACTTCCTTGCTAAATGCTATCGATTCTATTCTAATTGTTCTCTTGAGAGAGCTCCACCACCTGTTGTTGACGATCGCCCCAGTCAACTGGCACTTAACTAAGGTGCTAATCCGTTTACTGTAGGCCTTACGCGCCGGAAGCGACATGTTTAGCTTCCAGTATCTGGGTCCCTGTCTATGTTTTCTATCAAGGTTGACTACGCAGGTGACTAATTTGTGGTCTGAATAGGCAACCATGTGCATTTGTGGACAACTTAATGTTTCCTTATCTTTCTGTCTAATTAAAAGTCTATCTAAATACGACCTAGAAACTCAGTACGGTTGCTCCACTTCCACAGTGGTACACTTGGGAAGTCTAGTCGATATCTATCAGCCAGTTGGAATTGGCTGATGAGATTGTTTAGGCTATTACACCCCCCTCTATTATCACAAGCTCCTACATAGTCCCAATGTGCATCTAAGATGCTATTCCAGTCCCCCGCTAACACTAAGGAGCGATACGTTCCCAGGAATGGCTCCAGACGCTTGAAGAACTCTTGTCGTGATGTCCCAGTCGGGGCATATACGGCCACCAGTCTGAAAGCTCCACCTTCACTACCATTTACGTCCAGGACCACCAAGCTGCCCTCAGGGTCCAAGTGAATCATCTGTACTTTGAGATCCAAGTTTTTTCGAAACAGAACAGCAACTCCCCCTCCACCTCCTAGCTGACAGAGAGATGCGTAGATCTCAAAGTCATCGAACATGGGGGTTAGTTGCTGCCTGTCGTGAACCCTGGACTCGGTGATAGCTATCACATCTATACAATGTGACATGAGATCATTTAAAAGCTAGCACTGTTTCCAGGGCATCCCTAGGCCACGTATATTCAAACATCCAACTTGTATAGTCACCATGTTGGTGAAGAAGAGTTAGGGAGAGAAAAGGCAGGAACACTTATCTTTTCGTTTCCTGGAGGTCGGGTTGTTCGATCTCCATGTCCAGATTGGAGATGTTTGGGGAGGGAGGGAATCCTTTTAGCAGGACACGGTTAAGGTTTTTTTTTCAAGGGTGGGGGTGGGGGTGGGGGCACATCATATGGGAAGGTCCCTTTCAATGTTTCATGTTGTAGGGTTGTTACCCTGATCAGTTTGAGGTGGGTCGTTGGTGGGGAAGGTTTTCTCTTCCGTTTGGATAGTAGGGTCCTTTCGGACAGTGTCTACCAATTCTTTGTTTGTTGTTTTTATGTATGTGTAATATGTTTTGTTTTTTATGTGTGCTGTTTCTGTTTGTAGTTTTCTTTTTGTGGTTGGGGTTTGTGATTGTGGTGGTGTGGGTGTTTGTTTTGTTGGTGAAGTGTTTGGTTGTGTTGGTGGTTTTTGTGTTGTTGGTGTGTTTGTCGTTTGTTGCGGTGTGTTTATGGTGGGGTTGGGTGTGTCCGTGTTTTCTGTAGATATTTTTGTTTTTGTGTTTTTTTTTGTCTCTTTTTTGTTTTTTGGATTTTTGGGGTTCCTCTTCATTCTCACTTGGAGATGTAGAGGTTCCCGTGTCTGAGACTTCTGAAACAGGGGTAGATGGGAGGGGTATGTTGTGTAGTGGAATGTTTGTGCAGGTCTTTGTGGAAGTATTTGACAGGGGGGGGGGAGGCAATGGAGGGCTTTTCAGTGGGATTTTGTGTGTGTGGTTGTCTCTGGTCTGTGGTGGTGTGGGAGTGGATGTTGCAGGTTTTTGTGTTGTGTTTGGTTTGGGGTGTTGATGTTGGGGTTTTGGTGTTGGTAATAACACCGTGTTTGTCCTCGGTTTGTTTAAGAGAGGGCAAAAGGCCTTTAAGTGTGTGGTTTTCCCACACTTATGGCATTGAGGTCTTTTCCCCTCCACTAAAATGGAGATGACATCTTCCTCAAGGACGATCCTGTCCGGCATTTTCTCAAGTCTCTCTGGCCTCATTTGTACCAGGACTTCGATGCAGGTTCCAAACCAGTTATTCCGGTCTGTCCTGTCTACAGATAGGAGGGTGTCCTCATCCTTCTTCATGATGCAGCGTAGGATCCACCATATGTTGACCTCTGCTGGGATCATGGTTATTTTTATTTTGTAGGATCTTCTTCCCATGTATGTGGGGAAGAAGATGTGTTGATCCGTTTTTATTGGGTAAACCGAGTATTTTTGAGCCAGAGTTTCGCTCTGAAAGAGCACTGACACACTTCCAGACTGTTTAGCTCTTTGGAGGTATGCCACTCTGGCTTGATATCTTTTAGTGCAGCTTCAATAGTGCTTGTTGGGAGCGTTATGGGTTTTTTGGTAATGATGTCAACTGTTCTATAGATTAGTTTCTTTTTCTGTGTCATCTCTCTTACTTGTGGGGGTATGTGTATGTGTGGGGTGTCTCCCTCAAACGTCACATAGCTGGGAGCTTCTTCCAAATATTAGGACTTTTTGGAAATGTCCATGGGGTAATATGTAAAATCCTTAGCAACCGTTGCTGCAAATTAAATTTTGTTATTGTTGTTGTTGGTGTTGATGATGGTCTTATTCGTTGTGTTGCCGCTGATTCCTTTTGTTGTATTATTGTTGTTCTCATTTATTGTGTTGTTGTTGCTGTTCTTGCTTGTGGAGGTGTTAGTATTTGCTACACATTCTTCTCTCTGTGTGTGGATACATACACACGTATATGTATATATATATATATATATATATATATATATATATATATATATATATATATATATATATATATATACATATATATATTTATTAAAGTAACAGATTAAAGTTTAAGCAAAGATCCCGTTAAGGGTGAAAGCAGCGATTCTTTCCTTAAACTTTAATCTGTTATTTTAATAAATATTTGCTCTACGGTTCTTATATATTTGAGATATATTTATCCTTATCAAGCCCTCTTTGGATTTTAGTCTTCAAATTTATTATTATTACTATATATATATGGGCGGTGGATTGGCAGTATCGGTAGAGGGTCGGACGCCATGCTTTCCAGCATAGTTACGTCCCTTTACGATCTGAGTTCAAATCCCGCCGAGGTTGACTTTGCCTTTCATCCTTACGGGGTCGATAAAATAAAGTACCAGTAATGCACTGGGTAATTGCTGGCCTTGTGCCTAAAGTAGAAACAATTACTATATATATATATATATATATATATATATACACACATAGAGACACATACACACATCAATATTTATATATAAAAAACCCACTCAAACATATGAATATATATATATATATTCATATGTATATATATATATACGCATATATATATACATATATTAAACAAAAGATTAGTATGGTTCGTTGATTACTCAACGAATACAATATTACAATAGATTAGAAGCACTCAACAGTTGATTTTCCTGAAGTTTTTACGCATACAAGCATACATACATACGCGCATATAATTACCTTTACGTGTACATTAGGGAGAGAGGATATATTTGCATACATACACATAGGCACACATACACACACATACACACACACACTCACGCACGCACACACACACACACACACACACACACACACATATATATATACATAGATACTCATGCCCATATTCACCCACATAAATATACGTAACCATACACATATACATGCATATATATATACTCAGTACACATATTTTATCAATTAATTAATTAGTTGATTGATTAATTACTCATGTATCTATACACACACTTATACATGTATACATACAAATAAATATTTAACAAATTACAAATAAACCATCAAATGTAAAATACTAATACGGAGAAAACGGATAAAGAAGATATAAAAGTAGATAAAATAACTGATTTTCAATTACCTTGGTTTAAGTTGGTAGATGAATGCTATTCAATCTCTTTAGCAGCTTATGTAAGCATTCTTCACAAGGAATTATGTAAATTTAGGTATTTGGGAGGATATTATTTTAATGGAAGAAGTTAACTTTGCCTTTCATCCTTCCGGGGTCGATAGAATAAAGAACCACTAATGCATTGAGTAATTGCTGGCCTTGTGCCAAAAGTAGAAACAATTATTTTAATGGAAGAAAGTGTAGTGGTGTTTTTTTTATATGACACGCCATTGTAAATTATATTTGATAATCCAAAGTTTACATTTATTAACAGCTTCCGCTAATGAAGTTGTATTCGCCAATTTACTGTGTTTAAAAGAGAGTGTATAATAATACAATCTTTTTTTTTTTTTGTTGAAAGAATTAGTTGTTGTTTCTATATATATCTGTGTATTGTTTTTCGTAATGAGTTTTCATAGGTAAACTATACTGCTAATTAATCAATTTCCCTTAAGCGGTTAGTTTATTTCAATTCTGCATTACAGTTTAGGTTACTTCGATCATCAGAAGAATTCCAGATACTGTCGGTTTTACAGTTACTGTTTCTATTTTCAGGTGCTTTCTATTTTCAGGTGCTTGTATTTTCAGGTGCCATTGGGATACTTAGGGTTGGTATCGGTCATATTATTATTATCATCTACGTTAGCGATGGCATCGTATAACTATAGAACTAATTGATTCATTAAACAGCACCGTATCCATCCTAATTGTGTTGGTATTGCTGTTAATGTTGCTGTTGTGATTTACCGAGTTCTGTGTATTATTAGGTGTTAATCAAGACTTGAGATATGAGCATGTGCTATATCAATTCTAAGTTTTGAAAAATTTAACGCACTTTTCCTCTACTGTAATTTCAGTGAGATAAAGTACAAGAGTTTAACCATAAAAATATTAAAGATTTGGTGGTATCTATGTGGAGGTGAGGATTTTTTTCTGATGATCTAGAATTTGTAGGTTACATAACCTTTGGTCTGAGCATTGTATTATGGAGTGTATACCGCATATTTTTCTTTTGTGATTTCTCTTTCTCTGGGAATAATTGTCCGGGAATTTGTTTGTCTTTTTGTGTATGTGAAAAATGTTGTTTTCATCATTATTTTATTTTTTCTACTTATTATTTTCTACTTTGTATTTTTTCTACTATTTCCTCTACTTGTATTTCTTCTTCTTTGATTGTGAATCCTAATATTATATTCCTTTATCTTTTAACCTTTATTTCATTTTTCTCAGTCCACGTATACAATTGATGCTTTTCAACCTCTTTATATAGCTTCCAAATAAAGATTATAATTCATTGTTTCTGAAGAAGGCGATGAGATGGATCTAGAATATCGAGACTAACATTCAGTACAACATATTTAAAGGAAACACTGTTCCACATGTATACTAAGATATGTTCGTAGTTCTTTGTGTTTATGTGTTGTTTATGTTACGTTATGGAGTTGTTTATTTTGTGTCCATTTATGTTCCCTCGCGTACAGGTTCGGTGATAGAGAGGGATAAAATAAGTATCAGATGAAAACACCGTAAATTGTGGTCTACCATCGACCTGGCACATAAGTCAATCTGTAGATTCTTATCTCAAACCTCTGCATTACGCTTATATATTTCCGTATATAGTTACCCCTCATCCAAACAGCCAAATTATCCTCCCCTCCTATATAAAAGCTGCAAACAAGTTGAAGGCGGAATGGCAAATACATCAAATTTTAATAAAATGGGGTCCCTCTTTCCTTGACATTTTAAGCATGTCTTTATTTTGCTAAATGATTAATCCTCAAACATACGATAGGCTATTTTGAGGTTGGTTTTACTGATGGCTGTCCAATAGATACTCTAACTGACGACTACAATATACGTACTGTGTATTATAGTAAAACATGTTAGATCATCTTCTACAAAATACTAAAGTAAACAGTTCTTATTGATGTTTGTCATAGAGTTATTCTAACTGGTGTTTATAATATAAATGTCCCATATTATATAGTAGGCGGCCGATCTCGCAAAATCGTTAGATCGTTGGATATTAGCTCATTATCTCTGAGTTCCGAGTTCAAATCCCACCGAGGTCCACTTTACATTTCATCCTTTCGGGATCGATAAATTTAGAAGAAGCCCAATGCTGGTGCAGCCCAATCTTCTTCCAGCTGTCACATCCTGCTCCATTGGATCAAAGGAGGGAGAGTCAAGTAGGTGTCGGTGTTTGCTCGCACCTAAACCCTGCGAGTGACTGCTGTAGTTTTCCATTGTATATCATATAGTAAAACACGATAGTGCACCTCCTCCAAAGCACCAAAATATATCGTACTTACTGCTACCCACTATCATTTGCATCAGTGATAAATACAAATTGCGATGCCGCCAACTCCACGGGGACAAATGCGAAACTGTCCGTTACAGCTGTGATTGTTCAGTGTTCGTCGTGTTTATATTCTGTATAGTATAGATGGAAATATTTCATTTCCATTGTTCCACCAGTAAATGGAATGAACATGATGCTTCTTTCATACTGACAGTTACTGTATTTACGGTCTTTTCAAACAGCAGCCCTGCATTATGAAGTTAATGAATCGTTTAAGTGTGATAACAAGAAACGTGGAACCTCTCCGAAGAGATTAAGGGAGAAATATGCTGGAAGAACCAACATCTTACACTGGCCAGAATAGAAACATTATTTTGAAGGTTTAATAAATAAATTCCGGTTAAATGGCTATGCAATTACCTGAACTAACATACGTTACTAGGAAAAAACACCAAAATGAAAGTATATATTTCAAAGCAACTGCAAACTGGTGGTTTCACTTTATGAAAAGGTAAGATTTGGTTGTTGCAGAAGAAGATATAAATTACACAAAACCTCTCCACACACCTAAAAGAAAAATATTCCAAATTTCCACAAATATGTATTATTAGATTGAGGAAGCAGTACCAACAATGGTAGATTGGTCATATGGATGGAACACCTTTACATATACGAAGTTTCTCCCAAAAGTAGAGATACTGATTTTCCTATGTACGACATGGTAACGCGGCTCATTGTTGATGTATTAGTTCTGGCCTTGGCTGCACTTACAGACCTATTTATAACCTCTGTTACGCTTGTGATGTAGAAAAATGTCGAACAATGGTACGCGATCAAGTGTTATGTGAAACTCAACAAATCTACCACCAAACATTTAATTCTTTAACAAAAGCTTATGGTGATATCACACTGTCGGGAAGTTAAGGTTTTTAAGTGACGGAAAGCATTGAAAGGGCATTGAAAGGGCCGAGACAATATTGAAGACGAACCTCGTTTTGGAAGGCCAATCTCGTCAACAAAAGAACAAAATGCGAAAGTGGTACGAGCGGTGATGGCGAAATATCGTCGATTAAGTGTTAGGATGGTTGCAGAAGAAATGGGCTTGGATAAATAAGCAGATCGCCGAATTTTAACAGACCATATGTACATACGAAACACTTCTTTGTGGAGCAAAAATGAACCGGTTGGAAATTAGTCAGGATTTGCTAGAAAGACTCTAAAGGGAGCCAAATTTCTTGGCTAAAGTAATAACAGATAGGTATTCGTGTAAGATCCAGAGATAAAACACGGCAAAGTGAGAAGTGATACACAAAAGATTCTCCTCGTCCGAAGAAAGCACACATGAGCATATCCAAGGTGAAAATGATGATCACCATTTTTTTCGACAGCTGTGGTATTAGTGACAAAGAATCTTTACCTCCAAGACAGACAGTTAATCGCATCGTCTACAAAGATGTCTTGGAGCGAGTTCGAAAACGGGTCCAGCGAATATTATAGGAGATTGTAGGAGATTGAGTACTGCACCACGGTAACGCGCTGGCTCACACAACACTTTGAATAAGAGAATTTCTAGCGATAAAATACATTCCGATTCTTCCACATCCTCCTTATAGGCCAAATCTAGCTCCATGTGATTTCTACCTCTTCCCTTATTTGAAATCGAAGTTGAAGGTCAAAATTTTGGAACTGTGGAGAACATACAAATGATTGTAACCGCCGAGCAAAGAATTATATATATATATATATATAACATTCCATAACATTCCACTTCCTCCTCACCATTGCTATGGACCCTACCACAAGGGCTTACACCCTCGGATACCGATGCGATTTCAACTTGGAACCGCGCCATCCTTTATACACACACATCGACAGAAACTTAGACACACACAGACACTTACACGATGTTCGCACACACGCAACCATACATTTCACACGAACACACATCGTCCTCTCTTCACCACAAAAACACACACACGTACACATACTCACATACACCCACACTGCCTCCGGATGGGGCACGATCTCCCCTACCCCATCCGACCCCTTTCCATCCACACACACACACACACACACACACACACACACACACACACACACACACACACACACACACACACACACACACACACATCTACACCCATACAGGGACTATACACACACAGACATACACTCCACTCCAACATACACAATGGTTTTTCAAAATCCACAAGCACGTACTCCTACTCCCCCCCAGACTCACACACTTACATCCACGCATTCACACACACATGTACATCTACACACACACGCTCACCTCACCTTCGCCATCCCCATTCGGACTCCATTTTCCCTCCCCCATCTCTCTCTCCCTCCATCCACCCCTCACGCACCACCACACTCGTGCCCTCCCCGATCCCTACAACCCTCTCACCTTTTTATAACTTTTATTTTAACTTTTTTTTTCCACTTCATGTTTTATCTTTTTTTCCACTAACTCCCCCCTCACTCCTTCTCCGAGTTCCTCCCCACACTCTCCTGATGCCCGAAACGTCACCCCCCCCCACTCTCACTAAACGTGAAACTAATACTATTTGCAACATGTAGTCCTGCGTTGTCTGTTTTTTTTTGTATTCCGAACTATATATATATATATATATATATATATATATATATATATATATATATATATATACAGCCACCTCCTTCAAATCACGCCTTTATAGACATCGTTATTCGATAAAACATGAAAACCAGCGTTATGTAACAACACTCGCAGACAAGGCTTGGCAGCTGCGTGAAAATAACCAACAATTTCACCTAAAATGGGATATAATAGCGACTGCCCCCCCATATATTCCAATGGACAGGAATTTTGTAAATTATGTAATGTAGAATTATTTTGTATTATGAAATCCAAAAACATTTTATTAAATAACAGAATAGAGCGATCGTTATACTGTAACCATCGCTTAAAATCTACATTTTCATATTATAAATACTACCAGGATTGAACGCCTGTCTCTATCCCCGTTTGATTGTCAAAATAGATATGAACATTCTTTATTAGTCTTAATTCTATCAACTCTTCTATTATTTACCTTTTAATACAAACTGCTATAGATAAAATGAGATTTCTGATTTCTTGATTCAATTCCCTAGTGCAAATACCAGCTGACTACTAGCATTGATGTTATTTAGTAGCAATCGAAATCTCCCCCTTCCCCAATTGACACTTTATAATTAATACTACTGCACCAAATGACCAGCCCTGTCCACTGTCCAGTTGGTCAAGTAGAGATTAAAATTGGCACTCCCAAAATTCTTATTTAGATTTACTCATGGTATTCTCATTAAAAACCCATTATATACTTGTTTAGCAGTAAATTATTTTACCATCTGTCATATTCTATCCCCTCTGTTCCTTCCTCTTTTACTAATATAAATACTTCAATTTTTCTGATTTTATCCAGTTTATCCAAAATCTCTGAAGAAGTGACAACTGATTATACATTTGCTATCGAATACTTGCTAACATTATATGATTACGCAAGCAGCGATACATAGGTATTCGGTCTGTTACAGAAACATATGTCAATACCTAATAAATTCCTTTTTTAACAAAAGCACTTTCATTTTATATTCATCCTTTCTACATTTCTCCGGAATATAATTTATACTCGTTGAGCAAACCTGCACGTACGCTGTTCATCTCTAACGTAACGATATATTATCACTACATTATTGATAACCTGAAATTTTATATATATATATATATATAAAATTAAAAAACGATTGACATATACATAAATATATCAAACATTAACATGAGATAATTTGTAAAGGATATATGAAAATATAATTCCAAAAGCCGATCATATTTAAATTGTAAATACCTGACATTCAGTAATTATTCATATCCTCTCATACAATTATTGATTAAGAATATGTTTTAGGTATACTCCTCGTACCTAGTTTACCCTACTAGTGCTCTGTCCAGAGATGATTCATTGGACTCCGAAATCAAACTAAAGATCGAAAAATCCAGCAAAGCATTCAATAAGCTGGAGGGACGAGACTGGTCGGAGAGAAGCATCTCGTTTGGCACTAAGTTTCGACCACTCCTGTATTGACGGCTCTCTCGTATTCTTCTGAAACTTGAATCACATGTCGGTATCATGTCAAGACATAAGAAAGTCTCCACAAAAAATTCCTAAGCTGTAGCTTGAACGTTAAATCGCAGGTATACACAAATAGTACCGTTGTTCTGCAGCGGACCAATACTTCCAGCATAGAAAAACTGCTCATTCGAAACCAACTGCTTTAGGCAGGGCATTTAAGGTGGATGGGAAATGAAATGTTGCCTAAGCAAATTTGGTATGGGGAAGATCTTTCTTAGCAAACAAAAGCATCTTGAACAAAACAATATTATAACTGCGATAACTCAAAGGGGATTAATGTCTGTGATTCAACTCCTCGATGTATGCCGAAACACATCTTTTAAAAATAATATTTATTTGAAGTTTAACAAATGGATGGTTGATGGAGAATTTGTGATCAAGTCTTCGTGCAATATTCATATAGAAACTGTTGTAACCTCATTGACACAAATGGAAATTAAAAATGCAGTGAACGACGCTGTGTTGAGACGAGAAGGAGTGCAGTGATGGGAATTTAAAGTTATTCAGATCTTTATGGCGATTTCTAAACACCAAATGATCAACATTTAGAAAAAAAAGTTCGAAGAATTAAAAAAATAATGATGATAGATGTTTTTATTATCAATAAAATATAACATTTAAATACAATTAACCTTGGAATTAAATTTATAAAATATTTATGAGTGACGATTATAAAATTATCTTATCGAAGGATCTAATTGTCAATAAAATAATTTCCAAGCAACATCTATTTTAAGAACTGTTCTAAACTGTACCATAAGAACGTCAGTGTGTCTATATTCAATAAACAGCTATTATTAAACTGTCATTACTACTCTTACGTGTATGGTATATATTATATTTCTCTGTAGGTCATAGTTATGGAACATCATGCAAATCTTGCATGATCTACTGTAATTATGATGTATAGAGAAAGATAACTTGCAAATCTTGCACATTAAGTAAATGTTATAGTAAATATTTCTTTCCATGACATCCATTAGTCATAAATACTTGTATGTTTGTCAATTCATTATTACGCAACAATTTGTATGTTTTCTGCGCAATTTCATTACAATGATATTGCGCAAATACCAGGCATATTGTAATTCTCTGAATGGTCGCTTGACTTCAGTGCCTTTCCGGTCATTGTTTACAATCGTTGTATCAACTGTTTGAAATAGTCTCGGACAAAATGACTTACAAAATTTTTTCCGGTATTATAAGTTCTCAGTTCAAATCCTACCAACATCAACATTGTCTTTAATGCTTTCAGGAACGACAAAATAAAGTACCAGTCAAGATAAGTGGGTTGGCGGAACTGCTAGAACTTTAGACAAATGTTTTACAGTATTTGTTCCAGCCTTTTTACATTCCGAGTTTGCAGGCAGGTTTTACGGGCTTGTAGAGAAATACACGAAGGAAGGCAACGTGAAACCTATGAGAATTCCATGATATGCACATAGCGTTAGTCAAGGAAGTCACCAGCATTCTTTTGTTGACCTGGTGACGCTAGGAAGGCCTCCTTCACACACGCATACAATTCACTCGAACAATCGTATGCTCATTGACTTCTGTCACAATCTACTCTAGTGAAAATGTTAGTGCAAACTGTTCCAAACTTTTGAACTGTTAGTTCAAAAGTTTGAGTGTGTGTTTAAGTCTGGTGTAGATACCGCTAGTGCATGTGGCTTGAATAGGAGTTTAGATTCTAATGGTTAACCTTTTTAAATTAGCATAACTTTAAGTTATACTAACATATGATTTTAGGTTAGATTTTTGATGTCCTGTCTCCTGTTACGTTTACTGTTTAAAATTAAAGCAAGGGGTTAGTGTTATAATCAGGATTTAGCCTACAAGGTTTAAGGTTCGGCGTTAGTGTATAGGCTTAGGGTTAAAAATTAAAACTGAGTCAGAGTTACTGTAAATATTTAGAATATAGGGCTTATATTTTAGAGATGATATTTAGTTTCAGAGTTTATGCTTAAAATTTAATGTTCAAACTTTGATTTAGGATTTCGTTTTGGTTTTAATGTTAGGTTTATGGTTAAGTGTTAAAGTTTATGGTTTAATGTTCAGATTCACAGTTAAATCTAGGATTTAGCATTAAATCAGAGTGTTAATATTACGGGCTTGTGTAAATATTAGGATCATAGTTAAAACTTAGTGTTAGAGTTTATGATAATGTCTAAGAGTTAGAGTGAGATATTGGGCTAAAATCAGGTGTAACATTTTGGTTTAGTGTTTAGAGTTAAGAGATAGAGTTAGTGTTTAGGATTAGTGTTTAGGTTTAGGTTTCGTAATCAGCGTCAGATATCTGAGTAACTTTTAAGTGTTGGAGCTAGGGTTAAGTTTTTATATAAGAATTAAATTTAAAGTTTCGCGTTAGAGTTATAGTTTAGGTTATAAGGTTAAGTGATAGGATTAAATATGAGTGTTAGTGTTAACAGTTGGACATTTAATTTCCTGTTTTGAATTTTGAGTTATGGTTTTCGGTCATATAAGTTATAATATGGAGTTATTTTCAGGTTTGGTTTAGATTATATAGAATCAAGTGTTTTGCGTAAAATTCATTCGAACATTCTGGAACATTATTACTGATTGGCAGTATCGGTAGAGGGTCGGACGCCATGCTTTCCAGCATAGTTACGCCCCTTTACGATCTGAGTTCAAATCCCGCCGAGGTTGACTTTGCCTTTCATCCTTACGGGGTCGATAAAATAAAGTACCAGTAATGCACTGGGTAATTGCTGGCCTTGTGCTCAAAGTAGAAACAATTATTACTGAGGTACTAAAATGAACAATGTTGGTTCCAGCTGTTATTTACTGGATAAATCTGTTAAATGCCTCACCAAAGACGTTCATACAGCTACATCTCTCCTTCACTCTTTATGTTCTCGCTGATACACACACACACTCTCTCCCTCACTCTCTCTCTCCCTCTCTCTCTCTTTCACTCCCTTTTTAATCTTTTTTATTATTTTCACTTCCCTTCTGGTCATTTTCATTGTCATTAATCCACAGAAAAATGGTTGATGCGAGATTGGCAGAATCTGCTCTGATCCGCTATTTTCGGAGTTCAGATCCAGCCGGGATTAAATTTGCTTTTGTTCTTTCAAATAGATATTTATCTAAAATGATTCTTATTCTTCTCCCCCCTCCCTCCTCCTCCCACTTATTCCTGAGAGAGTCGTGGGTCAGAGTGAGTCCTATCAGAAGCAAACCTCTCTAACTAATCCGACTGGATCCCCAAGTGTGACCAGCCAAGCTCATGGATGTTATCTGACCATCTTACTCGGGGTCTACTCCTGGGTCTCTTGCCGGTTGGTTTTGCCCGTAAAATCTGTCCAGCGATTCTTTCCTGAGACATTCTAACCGCATAGTATCGGAGCTGTGATCTATCAATTCAGGGTCGATAAATAAAATATCAGACAAGTACTGGACTCGATTGAAGTTTGAAGTCATTCCACGCAAAAATAAACATACACACACCACATATATACACACATACTTCTATACACGTGCATATAAACACACTAACACATATGATTCAGTACACGTGCAAAACACACAATATACATACACATACCAGCATACTTATCTACATAACAAATGTAGGCATATAGGCACGCACACACGAACACAGACACACACACTCACATATACACTCAAACACATGCAATCACAGACATATGTGCACACACACAAACACACCTGTATATATACATGCATACAAACAAGCACACATACTTAGATATATACACATTCCTTATCTCTGTCTCCATCTGAATCTCTCTTCCTTTCATGTATCCTCATACATACGCACACACGCGCGCATACTTGCTTACGGACACACACACATATCTTCACTTTCTTTATATGCATCTTTCTCTTTTTATCTCCGCCTATTTCTTTCTCTCTCCTTACAAATGTAAACACATAATTATACACGTACATACACATACGTACCTAGTATTTTCCTTTATTTCTACATACATCTATTTGTATGTCTGTCTATCTGTTTCTTTCTCTTATAAATTCACTTTCTCCTCAATCTGTATGTTTCTTCGTTGGTCTCTCTCTCTCTCTCTCTCTCTCTCTCTCTCTCTCTCTCTCTCTCTCTCTATATATATATATATATATATATATATATATATATATATATATATATTTATATATATATATATATATATATATATATATATATATATATATATATATATATATATATATATATATATATATTTATATATATATATATTTATATAAATGAGAGGTATAGAGATAGTTTTAGCGAGAAATATATATATATATATATATATATATATATATATATATATATATATATATATATATATATATATATATATATATATATTTATATATATATATTTATATATATATACATATATATATATTTATGTATATAACGAAGGAAATGTGGTAAGGAACCAGGTGGACCATAACGTACCAAAGTACTCAATACTTAGGGTAGTAGAGTGGGTAATAGGAACGAGTAGGACCCCGACGGCTGAGCTCAAGCCGTTTCGACGGCTAATTCTGGACGGCTAATTGGTCCAGAATTAGCCGTCGAAACGGCTTGAGTTCAGCCGTCGGGGTCCTACTCGTTCCTATATATATATATATATATATATTTATATATAATACACATATGTATGTCTGCTTGACTCTCTCTCTCTCTCTCTCTCTCTCTCTCTCTCTCTCTCTCTCTCTCTCTATATATATATATATATATATATTTACGTTTTACTACGTTTTTAATATTATAATTATTTTCTTATATTTTCATTTGGCAAGTTGCCTGTATGAGTTACATACATATGTTATTGTTGTTGCTATTATTTTGTCCCAGGTCAGAGTAGTAAATTGATAAAATCATTAGATCATCGGTAAGAAAATGCGTTGCTGTTTTTAGTTACGTTACATTTCGTTTTGAGTTCAAATTCCGTGAAAGTCAATTTTTTTATTATCCTTTCGATAAAATAAAATACCAGTCAAGTACTGGTGTCGATATAATCGTCTGTCTCTCTCCTCCCAAATATCTGGTATTACGAAATTGTTATTTAATCCAAGGTCAGACATAATCGAATATACCAATGAACAAAAATCAATCGAGTAATTTTCCCGTCATTCGTTTTTTCAGCAATAGTGTTACCCTGAATGACGGTCTATAATAAGTTCTCTCATTAAGTGTTTGGCTCAGGAAACCTTTGGTTGTGTATATATATATATATATATATAGAAAAATACTGCAGGTAGCACATGGATAACATGTAATAAAATAAGTCCCTCATCAGTGAGATATATGATTTTTAATGCAATGAAATATCTATGATCTTCGGCAAATCACTGATGAGGGACTTATTTTATTACATGTTATCCATGTGCTACCTGCAGTATTTTTCTCTATATTTTAATACATATATTTACCACTGCGATTCTGTGTGTTTTTCTCTCTCTCTTACTGTTCCCCCATTCTCTCTGTTTCTCCCCCTCTGTCCTGTCCGTTAACTCTTCTTCACACTTTCACTCACTCACTGTTTTTCTCTCTCTTCTCTTCATTTCATCCTGCACACCACGAACGCTATTTTTCTCTCTCTGCTCATAGCCCTCGTTCGTGTAGGATCTATTCTCTAAGCGCTCATATATTCACCTAGCTTATGCTAAACAGAATAATTTTTGAAGCTTGTTTCTGTCCCCTACGGTATGCTATACTTTCTGTTGTTCTCCTGTCTCACTCGCTTTACGCGTTTTAATTGTCCTAATAACTTATTTTGGTTATTATTGCACCGACGTGAGATATATGATTTTTAATGCAATGAAATATCTATGATCTTCGGCAAATCACTGATGAGGGACTTATTTTATTATATATATATATATATATATATATATATATATATATATATATAACGAAGGAAGGAATTGTGGTAAGGAACCAGATGGACCATAACGCACCAAAGTACTCAATATTTAGGGTAGTACAGTCGGTAATAGGAACAAGTATGACCCCGACGGCAGAGCTCAAGCCGTTTCGACGGCCTTTCATCCTTACGGGGTCGAGAAAATAAAGCACTGGGATAATTGCTGGCCTTGTGCCAAAAGTAGAAACAATTATAATTGATTTTGTTATTGTCTCTGATCCCTTAGATGACGTGATGGATGTTCGTGTTAATGGAGGGGCTCAACTGATCACCATCTAGTTATCTGCAACTTGAGACTGCCTTAAGCCAAAGAAGCCCACAAAACTGGCAGGTCCAGATGACCAACAAGATAAAATGGCAAGTATTGGTGGATAAGGAAATCAGGACCAGATATGCAGATACTATTGCATCCAAATTTTATTTTTGTAGCCACGTATATAGAACGGTCAGACATTAACTGAATGCATACTCAACACATATGAGATATATTTAATTTTTTTTTCCGAAGGAAAATGCGTCAGTGGCTTCTAAGTTTCGACGATGCGGCCTCTTCGGACTGCGAGTTCGAATCACCGTTTGCTCTATTTATATGTTTAATTCTAGTGATTGGGTGTGGTATTGTCGCTAATTAGTGGACGGAGTTGATCGTTATATGATACTAATGGGGAGTAGGTAGGTTGTACTTCTTAAAAATATATTGTTTACCATATACTCATAAATATTTGTGCGCGTTGAGTATCTGAAATCAATCGAACAATTATCCCGTCATTCATTTTTTCAGCAATAGTGTAACCCTGAATGACGGTCTATAATAAGTTCTCTCATTAAGAGTTTGGATTTTTAATTCTAGAATGTTGTGAGAGGGGTACTATATACCTTGTTTACAAAGAAACCTAAGGTTGTAATGTTCTATTTACCAGTATGTATGTATGTACGTATGTATGTATGTATGTATGTATGTATGTATGTATGTATGTATGTATGTATGTATGTATGTATGTATGTATGTCTGTCTGTCTGTCTGTATGTATGTATGTATGTATGTATGTATGTATGTATGTATGTATGTATGTATGTATGTTCTTCTGGTTTTATAATTTCACAAATGTTTACCAATAGAGAGAGAGTCGGTTTCTAACATAGTCACAGGACTCTCTCATTGGAATTTACACAACATCAACTAGGTAGATATGTATGTATGCATGTTTGCATGTGTAGATATGGATGTTATTGTATGTGTGGATGTGTATGTCTTGAGTTGTATGTGAGCATGTGTATATGCTTTGATTATATGGATGTATGTGCATGTGTATATGCTTTGATTATATGTATGTATGTCTGTATGTATGCATGTGTGTGTGTATATATATGTATGTTCTTCTGGTTTTATAATTACACAAAGTTTTACTAATAGAGAGAGAGTCGGTTTCTAACATAGACACAAGACTCTCTCATTGGAATTTACACAACATCAACTAGGTAGATATGTTTGTATGCATGTGTAGATATGGATGTTATTGTATGTGTGGATGTGTATGGTTTGAGTTGTATGTGTGCATGTGTATATGCTTTGTATCTGTACATGTATATATGCAGTTATTAGATGCAAAATGTTTAGAATGTTTTACATATTTTTACTGTTCCATTCATGGATTGTACTTGTAATTTCCTAACTAGTTGTGTTCTTTCTGTTCCTGTGAAGCCCAGCTTCTCAAGATTTGTATTGAGGCAGTTACTAACATACCCCAGTACCCCAATAATCACAGGCATAAATCTGTATGTATGTTTTCTCTTTCTCTTAATTTCGAGTATATTTTTTTGACCGGCCACCTTCCTGGTGGCAAGGTTGTAAAAGAAAAGAAATTGTCATCCCTTGAATCGCAAGAATGTTTTGCAAATTTTGAAGGTGCCAGCTATCGCAGCCATTTGTAGACTATGATTAGGGAGCTGCGCTTTTTGTTGGCAAATCCAAGTTCAGTCATACTTTGGTCCAAGCGGGTTGGTATATAACCCGTAGCACCAATAATGATGGGTATGAAACTAAAGGTGTATCTTGGATACTGGATTTGTAAACTCCTCATCAATGGTCCGTAGATGTCCTCCTTCTCCTGTATTTTTCTGACAACGTTTACATCAAGTGGGCAGCTGATCTCCACAACAGAACACGTTTTCAATGTGTGGTCCCAAACTACAATATCAGGCAGGTTGTGCTTTAATTTGGTGGCAGTTTTTATTTTCAGGTTCCACCAGTATTCCTTAGTGCCATCTGTCTCAATATATTCTTCCCCGTTTGTTGTTAATTTTTTTTTCCGAAGTGCGTTCCAGATGGTTCTAGCTATCCCATCGTGTCTCATGGGAGGTAGTAGCGAGATGACATTCTTTCGCAGCTGGCAACAATGTGGCTTACATCCTCGATCTTTGTTTTACATAGCCTACATTTATTGTCAGCTGCTGGCCCTCCTCTTTTGTGCAGCAGATATTTGGTAGAGAGTTCTTGTTCCTGTATTGCATAGAGATATCCCCAAGGTGTGATGTCATAAACTTGTCGGAACTCCATGCCAGGCTTTTTAAGTGGTTTATCCCCTGTATGGTCTGTGTTTTACGCCTCAAGTATCCATGCACAACTTTTTCTGTAAATTGGTCAATTTTTTAATCTTGTTTGAACATTGAATAGGATCTTCCGATTTCTCTGGGTGAGAGATTTATATCAGGCTTTATTCCATATCTCTCCTCCAGATCAGTCGCTATTCTAATGATATTTCTTTTTTCATGCTCATAAACCTGGGCAAGATGGTTGCAAACCTTTTTCCTCTGTTGAAGGTGTTGCTTCAGTGTTACTATCCGGGTCTCATATGTTGTTAATATTGATTTTAGACCCCGGCCACCTTCCTTGCGTGAGAAGTATAGCCTATCCACATCACCATTGATGTTAAAGTTCCCAGTAACACTGAGAAGTTTTCGAGTTCTAACATCCATCTCACTTAGTTCTTGCAATGACCAGTTCAGCAGGCCAAATGTTGGCGTTAGAATTGGCACAGCATAAGTATTGTGGGCAATATATTTGTTGTATGCTGACAGTTCTGATGACCATATTTTCTTTACTCTTCTGAGGTATTCAGTTCTGGTTCTCTCCTTATTTATGGGTCCATCATATCTGACATTCTCATCCTGTCCAAGATATCTGTAGTTGTCACCTGACTGCAGAGGTTGTATTGTGAGGCCGTTCATCTCTAGATTTCTAGAGGAGGGCACAGCTCTTCCACGTTTTACTGCCAAATATGTACACTTGGACTCACCAAATTTCATTTTGATGTCGGTTGAAAATTGTGTAATGAGGTCCAATTGTTTCTTGATGTCATTGATATTTGGCCCATACAACTTCAGGTCATCAACAAAGAAAAGATGGGAGATACTTCTGGGCCCACTTCTTTGTCCACCTTGTTTCCTGAGTAGGTAAGATAGTGGATTCAGTGAGAGAACGAAGAGTAGCACTGACAAGCTATCACCCTGAAAGATGCCCTTCTGGTAATGTATCTTATCAGTTTTAACCTGCTCCTTCTCACCTCTAAGGATCAAATTGGTGTACCAGTTCTTGGTCAGGCGTTCAACAGCAGCTACCAATGGTTGTGAGACTTTAGCTAACTGTAAAGCCTTATGTATGTATATATGTATGTATGTATGTATGTATGTATGTATGTATGTATGTATGTATGTATGTATGTATGTATGTATGTATGTATGTATACATGCATGTATGTATGTATGTCTTTGATAGTAGACCTTATCTCATCAATGGTTGGATCATTTATCATCTCTCTTACAGTCCACCTTTACGGCAGTCCATTAATAATTTCCTCATTAACTACAGATGAGTTATCAAACATATCTTTAATTTGTTCCGTCCGCCGACTCATGATTCCTGGATCTTTGATGACGTTGCCATCATTTGGCTTCAATGGGAAAGCTCCAGGTTCGGATGGAATACTTGTTAAGCTGATTCACTTTGGAGAAGACAATGTTGCTATGGCCATTCATAGGCTAGTCTTATATATATAGCATAATGAGCCTGTCCTGCATGATTGGGTAGATGCAATTTTGCTCTTGATTTACAAGGACAAGGGCTCCAAGCCTGAATGCGGTGATTATCGTGGTATAAGTCTGCTTGAATCAATCAGTAGTGAAAGTCTCATCTAAGGTCTTTCTGAATCGACTAATAAAAAGGATCTGCCTTGGTTTCATCCATTAGACTCAGTGTGGATTCAAAACTAGGCGGAGTACTATGGACATGGTTTTCTCAGCTCGTCAGCTTATGGAAAATTGTGACGAGCAGCAAGTGTAGAGGACATGCAGTTGATATTGGACACCTTCTCCAATTCATGCAATGTGTTTGGGTTAAATATTAGTATAAAAAAGACAAAGATCATGTACACTCCCCCATTTTGGAGGTGTAAGTGGAGACAGACATTTTCGTGAGAGGAAAAATACTTGAGGGGGTGGAAAGCTTTGTGTATCTAGGAAGCACAATTAGTAGAGATGTTACCCTCGATGCTGAAATAGATCACAGGATTGCAAAAGCGAATCTTGCTTTCAGGAAGCTTGAGAAGCAAGACTGGTCAGATTGGGGTATCACAAAAAACACAAAGCTGTCTGTGTTTGAGTCCTGTGTTCTTACAGCCCTGCTATTTGGATGGGAAACGCGGATAACTTACAAACATTACACCATGTAGCTGGAAAGGTTTTATCAGCATTGTATCCGGAGCGTCCTGAAGATCAAGTGGTCTTCTTAGACACCTGATGCTGCTCTACTTGAGAAAGTAGGCAGCACCAGTATTGAGAAAAGGATTATTACGAACCAGATGTATTGGGTTAGGCGTGAGATTAGGATGGAAGATTGTAGGCTGCCTAAACAGTTATTTTATAGGGAATTGACCAGAAGAAAAAGTCCATAGCATAAACCAAAGAAGTGATTTAGGGATGTCATAAAAGACAATCTTAAAGCTCTGAAGATTGATATAGAGAACTGGAAGAGACTGTCTGAAGGCCGTACATCATGGAGAATGATCATCAAGTATGGATGTGATGTCTTTGAGAAAAAGCGAGTGGAGCATGATGTTTTGAAGCGGTCAATCCGTAAGCGGGACCCAAGTGTAGTGCCTGCAAAAATTCATCAGGAATTGAGGTGAAATGTATGTGGCCAAGCTGGATTTGTAAACCATTTGAAATAACACGAGCCTTGGAGAAATCGAGCCACTTGTGAGATGGCTCTACCGCCACGTACTCCACGGGACATTTGTAGTGATTGTGGCTTAATTTGAAAGTTAGGTAAGTGGTGGACTGACTAAATATGGTAGACGATTCGAACTCGTTATCTGAAAAGGCACCATCACCGAAACGTCGCAGTCACTGCCATATCCTCTATCTATCTCTCTCTTTATCTTTCTCTCTCTTTCTCTCTCTCTCTCTCTCTCTCTCTCTCTCTCTCTGTATGTGTGTGTGTGTGTGTGTGTGTGTGTGTGTGTGTGTGTGTGTGTGTGTGTGTGTGTGTGTGTGTACGTGTGTGTACGTGTGTGTACGTGTGTGTTGTGCGCGCACTCATTATTACACACACATTTACGTTCACATAGACATGATATATTGCATGTTTTCCATTCTATCGATAAAGTATTTTTAACCTCCTTCCGACCACATACACCTGAACGTAGTCACTCACACACATACAGTCATGAATGCAGGCAGACAGACGGACAGACAGACAGACAGTCAGACAGACAGACATACAGAGACAGCTCCACAACTGTCTTAATAAACATTATTTCCTTTTCAACTGCTACCTCTTACTACCACTCCTCTCTCTACTATAACCTTCTCCTCCTCGCCATCATATTACTCTTCTGTTACATATCAACCACATTTCCTACGTGGTCTCTTTTCCGTCCTCTTCCCCAGCCGCCTCTTCACTACATCTGTCGCACCTCCTTCAAATCAGAACCCTGCCATTTCTCATCTTTACCTTTTTTTCTTCACTTATTTTGCTGCTCCTGCTGCTGCTGCCATTGCTGCTGCTGCTGGTACTACTACTACTACTACTACTACTACTACTACTCCACCACTACCAACAACAAAAACATGAACCCCACCACCACCACCGTCAGAGCAACCGCCACCACAACTACCGTCGCCACCACCCACCAGCACCACCACCACCACCATCACCAGCACCAGCACCACCATCACCACCATCATCATCATCGCCACTACCACACCATCACCATCTCTAATACCTTGATTATCACTAACATGACTTGCTTTCCTACCTGTTGCCCTTCCTCCTACTTGTTTTACTTGTCTTAATCCCTCATTCTCTACCTACTCCTCATCCACCTCCTTCTCCTCCCCTTCCTTCACCCCATTCCTTTCTCTCTCTCTCCGTCCCTCCAGGTTCCACTACACTGTCTACTTATTCCTTTCTGTTCTACGGGTCTCTTGTTTGTCGTGACGACAAGAGCCTGCCTGCCTAGCTTTTATTTCACTTCCGACACTCCATAGAAATGTGAAAACAAGGTAAAGAAGAGAAAGCGATATGCATTGTGTGTGTGTGTGTGTGTGTGTGTGTGTGTGTGTGTGTGTGTGTTGTGTGTGGGTGCGTGTATGTATGTGTATATATATGTTTATAATTATGCGAGAATTGCATTCACACGCGCGTGTGCGTGTGAGTGTGTGCATGTGTGAGTGTGTGTGTATATGTGTGTGTCTGTGTATGTGTATGTGTGTGAGTATGTGTATGTATGTGTGTGTATCTGCATGTGTGTTTGTGTTTGTGTGTTTGTGTGTGTGTCTGTATGTGTTTGTGTGTGTGTGTGTGTTTCTATGTGTGTGTGTGTAAGTGTATATGTGTATGTGTGTGTGTGCGTGTGTAAGTGTATGTGCGTGTGTGTATGTGTGAGAGAGTGAAATAAATAAAGAGAATGAGCGTTAACAATAATGTTAGACAGCCAAAACCTGAAAACCAGCAGCTTGCTTAGTAGTAGTAGTAGTTGTAGTAGTAGTAGTAGTAGTAGCAGCAGCAGTAGCAGCAGTAGTAGTAGTAGCAGTAGTAGTAGTAGCAGTAGCAGCAGCAGTGGTAGTGGTGGTGGAGGCGATGGTCGCCGTCGTCGTCGTCATTTTATTTATAGCAGTGATGGCAAAATGACCGAATCGAGGAGCTTATTACGTCACTAAATTTTTCTCTATTGCGCAAGAGAAAAAGCCCAACGACTGTGACGACAACACTACTACCTCCGCCACCACCACCGCTACCATGAACGACAGGAACCACAATAACATCGTCACAGTCGTCGTCGTGGTCGTTGTCGTAGTAGTAGTAGTAGTAGTAGTAGTAGTAGTAGTAGTAGTAGTAGTAGTAGCAGAGCAGCAGCAGCAGCTGCAACGGTAGTAGAAGTAGTAGTAGTAGTAGTAGTAGTAGTAGTAGTAGTAGTAGTAGTAGTAGTAGAGCAGCAGCTGCAACGGTAGTAGAAGTAGTAGTAGTAGTAGTAGTAGTAGCATGAGCAGCAACAGAAGCAACAGTAGTAGTAGTAGTAGTAGTAGCAGTAGTAATAGCAGCATCAGCACTAGTTGTAATTGTAGTAGTAGTAGTAGTAGTAGTAGTAGTAGTAGTAGTAGCAGCAGCAGTATCAGTGACAGTGTTGAGTGTGTAATGACCCTTCGAGGAACTTATGTCAGTAAATGTTTCTCTATTGCGGAAGAGAGAGAAAAAACAACAAAAAAAAACAACAACAGCAACAATTACAAAAGAATGTTGCGGAACACCAAGTCGATAGAGGTTCGGACAATAAGCTGAAGAGAAGTTGCATCATTTGCATCATTTGCATCGTGTCAATGGTGCTGTACATGAAGGGTCCAACACCACCCTTTAAGTAGATTAACAAAGTCTTCAGTTAAAATTCTATTCATATTTAGGGTCCTTTAAGGGAATTTTGAATCGACCATAGTTGTTGACTGGTATTATATTTTATAATCTATGCTTTCCAGCATAGTTACGTCCCTTTACGATCTGAGTTCAAATCTCGCCGAGGTTGACTTTGCCTTTCATACTTACGGGGTCGATAAAATAAAGTACCAGTAATGCACTGGGTAATTGCTGGCCTTGTGCCAAACGTAGAAACAATTATATTTTATAATCCATAGATATATAAAGCCGCCTTAAATCCAGGAAAAGTTTCCTAAAGAGCTTCGCACCCCTTAGAAAATCAAGCATAAGTAGTGAAAGAGTCACTCGCTGGGAAGAAAAACTTAACAACCTCCCATCTGTAACAACGATGGAGCTAAAGGCAAGCGTGGCACTACCCCCTGGGGCAGATACGAACTATGCAGTGTGGAAAAGCCTCAACAGACTAAGATCTGGTGTTGGACGTGCAAAACTCAATCTTGCAAAATGGGGATATTTAAAGGATGGGACGTTGTGTGTGACTGCGGCATCGAACCACAGACTACGCAACACCTCCTGATATGCTCCCTGCAGGAACACCCCTGTGTAGCATTGGACATGACAGAGTTTAATGAGAAAGGACAGCAATGTGTTCAGCCGTGGCGAAACACATCTAGCCACGCTTTGTAACTGACCCTCTTGTAGACACGACAAAAAGATCCCTAGATAGATCGGAAAGTAAAGCTAGCCACGGCGGGATTTGAACTCAGATCATAAAAGACCGTGACTAAATGCGGCATATATATATTGTTCGACATCCTCCTCAAAGGTAGCCGAGGTTATGCCAACTAGAATTACACATAATTCATAAAATGGGTTGAATGGAGCAGTTGAGCTAGGTCATCAATTGTTGAGATAGTGTTGATGATCTGAACGTTGCGTGTGTGTGTGTGTGTGTGTGTGTGTGTGTGTGTGTGTGTGTGTGTGTGTGTGTGTGTGTGTGTGTGTGTGTGTGTGTGTGTGTGTGTGTGTGTGTGTGTGTGTCTGTGAGTATATATATATATATATATATATATATATATATATATGTGCGTGTGTGTGTGTGTGTGTGTGTGTGTGTGAGAGCGTTGGAGCACGGTCGGTTACGACAATGTGTGTTGTTTGACCGACGAAACAGCAACATTTCGAGTATTAGGTGCCCGTGTGGTGGTAAGCAAAAACAAACATTCTATCGAACCAAGTCACCATTCTCTAGCGGAACAACCCGGATGTGTTAGCGAGGAGAGAGGGCTACATCAAAATGGTCTGCTATATTTTCTATTGATCTCGAAAGATGAAAGGAAAAGTAAGCCCCAATGATATTTACAACGTTGTCTATCCGACGTTCGAACGACTCTGCCAATGATTGCCCGAATGTTTTTATCGGAGTGGCAGCTCAGAGACGACTGGCCATATACTGGGAGGAACCAGGAAAGCTTGGCCTTCAGGTAAGCTGGGCGAAGACAAAGCTGATGCATGTCGGCAATGGCCGGGATCCTCTCCGCTTCATATTGGCCTCGACGCTGTGCAGTTTATCAGTTCCTTCATTTACTTGGTCTCTCAATTTATGATTGTCACCAGCAATGGAGACCTGAACCCGGAGATCAACCGCAGATGTGGCCTAGCTGCCGGGATCATGCACTCCCTATGGAAGCCCCTTTGTTGCCATTACTCAATCTCCCGAAGACGTAGCTCTGTATTTACAACGCATCAGTCCTCTCCGTTCTCTTCTATGGAGCAGAAACATGGCCCCTCACAAAGAGCCTGGCAAAGAGATCGACAGCTTCGATAGCAAAGCCTTGAGGATAATTAAAAACATCAGATCAGACCAATACATTTACAACAAAGTGTGGCGTGTGCGCATGCATCAGCCCACAGCTTCCCATCGCATGCGCTGGTACGGACATGTCTTCCGCTTTCCACCAGATCCTCCTACCAGGGCCTTACTGTGGTTCGACGCAGCGGCTACAAGCTGGATGGGACCCGCGGCAGGCCCCGCACCAGATGGAAGATCTCCGGAGGCTCGACATCGCCTTGCAGGATGCATAGGAGTTGGCACAGGACCGCCAGCGATGGAGGGCGCTTGTGGATCTGCTCGGCTCTACGATGACGATGTTTTGGGATCGTTGGCTTGGGATGACACCGGCCTCATCGAGCAATAGCAAGAAGAAGGACAAAGCTAAAGACCACAAAGAGCCAAGTGGTGGAGTTAAACCGGACGACCGACTTAACTAACTATAGATCACCATTGTTACCACCATAGCCTCACTCACTACTACCACCACAACCACTACCATTAACGTCACCACTAATGTTATCTCTGACATTGCTGACACCACTCACACCACTACTGCTACCTCTGATAATACTGCTACCACCACTGACAGAATCATTGACACCACCACTAACACCACCATTGCTATCAACATTAATACTACAACTCCCACCACCATTAACACCACCATTGCCACCAACACTAACACCACGACTGCCACCACCACTAACACCACCATTGCCACTATCACTAATACCACGACTGCCACCACCACTAACACCACCATTGCCACCAACACTAATACCACGACTGCCACCACCACTAACACCACCATTGCCACCAACACTAACACCACGACTGCCACCACCACTAACACCACCATTGCCACCAACACTAATACCACGACTGCCAACACCACTAACACCACCATTGCTACCAACACTAACACCACGACTGCCACCACCACTAACACCACCATTACCACTATCACTAACACCACGACTGCCACCACCACTAACACCACCATTGCCACCAACACTAACACCACGACTGCCACCACCATTAACACCACCATTGCCACCAACACTAACACCACGACTGCCACCACCACTAACACCACCATTGCCACCAACACTAACACCACGACTGCCACCACCACTAACACCACCATTGCCACCAACACTAACACCACGACTGCCACCACCACTAACACCACCATTGCCACCAACACTAACACCACGACTGCCACCACCACTAACACCACCATTGCTATCAACATTAATACCACAACTCCCACCACCACTAACACCACCATTGCCACCAACACTAACACCACGACTGCCACCACCACTAACACCACCATTGCCACCGACACTAACACCACGACTGCCACCACCACTAACACCACCATTGCTACTATCACTAATACCACAACTCCCACCACCACTAACACCACCATTGCCACTATCACTAATACCACGACTGCCACCACCACTAACACCACCATTGCTACCAACACTAATACCACGACTGCCACCACCACTAACACCACCATTGCTACCAACACTAACACCACGACTGCCACCACCACTAACACCACCATTGCCACTATCACTAATACCACGACTGCCACCACCACTAACACCACCATTGCTATCAACATTAATACCACAACTCCCACCACCATTAACACCACCATTGCCACCGACACTAACACCACGACTGCCACCACCACTAACACCACCATTGCCACCAACACTAACACCACGACTGCCACCACCACTAACACCACCATTGCCACCAACACTAATACCACGACTGCCACCACCACTAACACCACCATTGCTACCAACACTAACACCACGACTGCCACCACCACTAACACCACCATTGCCACCAACACTAACACCACGACTGCCACCACCACTAACACCACCATTGCTACCAACACTAATACCACGACTGCCACCACCACTAACACCACCATTGCTACCAACACTAACACCACGACTGCCACCACCACTAACACCACCATTGCCACTATCACTAATACCACGACTGCCACCACCACTAACACCACCATTGCTACCAACACTAATACCATGACTGCCACCACCACTAACACCACCATTGCCACCAACACTAACACCACGACTGCCACCACCACTAACACCACCATTGCCACTATCACTAATACCACGACTGCCACCACCACTAACACCACCATTGCTACCAACACTAATACCACGACTGCCACCAGCACTAACACCACCATTGCTACCAACACTAATACCACGACTGCCACCACCACTAACACCACCATTGCCACGAACACTAACACCACGACTGCCACCACCACTAACACCACCATTGCCACTATCACTAATACCACGACTGCCACCACCACTAACACCACCATTGCTACCAACACTAACAGCACGACTGCCACCACCACTAACACCACCATTACCACTATCACTAACACCACGACTGCCACCACCACTAACACCACCATTACCACTATCACTAACACTACGACTGCCACCACCACTAACACCACCATTACCACTATCACTAACACCACGACTGCCACCACCACTAACACCACCATTGCTACCAACACTAACACCACGACTGCCACCACCACTAACACCACCATTGCCACCAACACTAACACCACGACTGCCACCACCACTAACACCACCATTACCACTATCACTAACACCACGACTGCCACCACCACTAACACCACCATTACCACTATCACTAACACTACGACTGCCACCACCACTAACACCACCATTGCTACCAACACTAACACTACGACTGCCACCACCACTAACACCACCATTACCACTATCACTAACACCACGACTGCCACCACCACTAACACCACCATTGCCACGAACACTAACACCACGACTGCCACCACCACTAACACCACCATTGCCACCAACACTAACACCACGACTGCCACCACCACTAACACCACCATTACCACTATCACTAACACCACGACTGCCACCACCACTAACACCACCATTACCACTATCACTAACACCACGACTGCCACCACCATTAACACCACCATTGCCACCAACACTAACACCACGACTGCCACCACCACTAACACCACCATTGCCACGAACACTAACACCACGACTGCCACCACCACTAACACCACCATTGCCACCAACACTAACACCACGACTGCCACCACCACTAACACCACCATTGCCACCAACACTAACACCACGACTGCCACCACCACTAACACCACCATTGCTACCAACACTAATACCACGACTGCCACCACCACTAACACCACCATTGCCACCGACACTAACACCACGACTGCCACCACCACTAACACCACCATTGCCACCAACACTAATACCACGACTGCCACCAGCACTAACACCACCATTGCTACCAACACTAATACCACGACTGCCACCACCACTAACACCACCATTGCTACCAACACTAATACCATGACTGCCACCACCACTAACACCACCATTGCCACCGACACTAACACCACGACTGCCACCACCACTAACACCACCATTGCTACCAACACTAATACCACGACTGCCACCACCATTAACACCACCATTGCCACCGACACTAACACCACGACTGCCACCACCACTAACACCACCATTGCTACCAACACTAACACCACGACTGCCACCACCACTAACACCACCATTGCTACCAACACTAATACCATGACTGCCACCACCACTAACACCACCATTGCTACCAACACTAATACCACGACTGCCACCACCACTAACACCACCATTGCTACCAACACTAATACCACGACTGCCACCACCACTAACACCACCATTGCTACCAACACTAATACCATGACTGCCACCACCACTAACACCACCATTGCTACCAACACTAATACCACGACTGCCACCAGCACTAACACCACCATTGCCACCGACACTAACACCACGACTGCCACCACCACTAACACCATCATTGCTATCAACATTAATACCACAACTCCCACCACCACTAACACCACCATTGCCACCATCACTAACACCACGACTGCCACCACCACTAACACCACCATTGCCACCAACACTAACACCACGACTGCCACCACCACTAACACCACCATTGCCACCGACACTAACACCACGACTGCCACCACCACTAACACCACCATTGCTACCAACACTAATACCACGACTGCCACCACCACTAACACCACCATTGCCACCGACACTAACACCACGACTGCCACCACCACTAACACCACCATTGCTACCAACACTAATACCACGACTGCCACCACCATTAACACCACCATTGCCACCAACACTAACACCACAACTCCCACCACCACTAACACCACCATTGCCACCATCACTAACACCACGACTGCCACCACCACTAACACCACCATTGCCACCAACACTAACACCACGACTGCCACCACCACTAACACCATCATTGCTATCAACATTAATACCACAACTCCCACCACCACTAACACCACCATTGCCACCATCACTAACACCACGACTGCCACCACCACTAACACCACCATTGCCACCAACACTAACACCACGACTGCCACCACCACTAACACCATCATTGCTATCAACATTAATACCACAACTCCCACCACCACTAACACCACCATTGCCACCATCACTAACACCACGACTGCCACCACCACTAACACCACCATTGCTACCAACACTAACACCACGACTGCCACCACCACTAACACCACCATTGCTACCAACACTAACACCACGACTGCCACCACCACTAACACCACCATTGCCACCAACACTAACACCACGACTGCCACCACCACTAACACCACCATTGCTACCAACACTAATACCACGACTGCCACCACCATTAACACCACCATTGCCACCAACACTAACACCACAACTCCCACCACCACTAACACCACCATTGCCACCATCACTAACACCACGACTGCCACCACCACTAACACCACCATTGCTACCAACACTAATACCACGACTGCCACCACCACTAACACCACCATTGCCACTATCACTAACACCACGACTGCCACCACCACTAACACCACCATTGCCACTATCACTAATACCACGACTGCCACCACCACTAACACCACCATTGCTACCAACACTAATACCATGACTGCCACCACCACTAACACCACCATTGCCACCAACACTAACACCACGACTGCCACCACCACTAACACCACCATTGCCACTATCACTAATACCACGACTGCCACCACCACTAACACCACCATTGCTACCAACACTAATACCATGACTGCCACCACCACTAACACCACCATTGCTACCAACACTAATACCACGACTGCCACCACCACTAACACCACCATTGCCACGAACACTAACACCACGACTGCCACCACCACTAACACCACAATTGCCACGAACACTAACACCACGACTGCCACCACCACTAACACCACCATTGCCACTATCACTAACACCACGACTGCCACCACCACTGACACCTCCATTAACACTACTTTAACACCACCTCTGACATTGCAGCCACCATTATTCCCACCACAACTCACAACACTGCTAAAAACACCACCACCATCACCACCATCATCATCACCATTGCCACCACTACTCACATCATCACTAACTCTACCTCTGACTCCATAGCCGACACTCCTTACTGACATTAACACTGACAACAACATCATCTCAATCCCTAATACTACATCATGACACCGTTACCACCATATTGGCACCATACCGCCCCTATCAATAAGCCACGGTCCCACCTACACCACAATATTTATTACAAAATAAGATAATTATATAATTAGCTCTGATTACAACAAATATACAACAATGTACTATATTTTAATTCAATTTAATGAGGAAATAATAACAATAATGATCTAAAGAACAAAATATATGCTTGCTATGATGGTGATGATAGATGATGGTGGTGGTAGTGGGGTGATGGTGGTAGTGGGGTGATGATAGTGGTAGTTGTGGTAGTGGTGGTGGCGGTGGTATAAGTGGTTGTTTTGTTGGTGGTGATGATGGTTGTGGTGGTGGTGGTGGTGGTAGGTGGTGGTGGTAGTGGTGTTTGTAATAATAGTGTTGGTTGTGATAATGGTGGTGGCGGGTGTGGTGGTGGTGGTGGTAGTGGTGGCAGTGGTGGTGGTGGTGGTGGTGGTAGTGGTGGTGGTGGTGGTGTTTGTAATAATAATGTTGGTTGTGATAATGGTGGTAGTGGCGGTGGTGGTGGTATTGGTGGTGGTGGCGGTGGTAGTGGTGGTGGTGGTGGCGGTAGTGGTATTTGTAATAATAGTGTTGGTTGTGATAATGGTGGTAGTGGCGGTGGTGGTGGTGGTGGTGGTATTGGTGGTGGTGGTGGTGGTGGTAGTGGTGGTGGTGGTATTGGTGGTGGTGGCGGTAGTGGTGTTTGTAATAATAGTGTTGGTTGTGATAATGGTGGTAGTGGCGGTGGTGGTGGTGGTGGTGGTAGTGGTGGTGGTGGTGGTGGTATTGGTGGTGGTGGTGGTGGTGGCGGTAGTGGTGGTAGTGGTGGTGGTGGTGGTGGTGGTAGTGGTGGTGGTAGTGGTGGTATTGGTGGTGGTGGTGGCGGTAGTGGTATTTGTAATAATAGTGTTGGTTGTGATAATGGTGGTAGTGGCGGTGGTGGTGGTGGTGGTGGTGGTAGTGGTGGTGGTGGTCGTGGTATTGGTGGTGGTGGTGGCGGTGGCGGTAGTGGTGGTAGTGGTGGTGGTGGTGGTGGTATTGGTGGTGGTGGTGGTGGTGGTAGTGGTGGTGGTGGTGGTGGTGGTATTGGTGGTGGTGGTGGCGGTGGCGGTAGTGGTGTTTGTAATAATAGTGTTGGTTGTGATAATGGTGGTAGTGGCGGCGGTGGTGGTGTTGGTGGTAGTGGTGGTGGTGGGGGTGGTATTGTCGGTGGTGGTGGTGGTGGTGGCAGTGGTGGTGGTGGCGGTGGTGGTGGTGGTGGTGGCAGTGGTGGTGGTGGCGGTAGTGGTGTTTGTAATAATAGTGTTGGTTGTGATAATGGTGGTAGTGGCGGTGGTGGTGGTGGTGGTGGTGGTGGTGGTGGGGGTGGTATTGTCGGTGGTGGTGGTGGTGGTGGCAGTGGTGGTGGTGGCGGTGGTGGTGGTGGTGGTGGCAGTGGTGGTGGTGGCGGTAGTGGTGTTTGTAATAATAGTGTTGGTTGTGATAATGGTGGTAGTGGCGGCGGTGGTGGTGTTGGTGGTAGTGGTGGTGGTGGGGGTGGTATTGTCGGTGGTGGTGGTGGTGGCAGTGGTGGTGGTGGCGGTGGTGGTGGTGGTGGTGGTGGCAGTGGTGGTGGTGGCGGTAGTGGTGTTTGTAATAATAGTGTTGGTTGTGATAATGGTGGTGGCGTTGAAATTATTAATCATAGATTTATTGGTGATGATAATGATGTTGGTGGTGCTGCTGCTGCTTGTAGTGATGGTGGCAGTGATGTTGGTGATGGTAGCGGTAATAATGGTGGTGGTGGTGGTGGTGGTGGTGGTGCTATTGCTGGTAGGGATTGTTGCGGTGACGGTAGTATTAGTGTCAGGGTTGTGGTGTTGATGGGGTAGCGATTATGGTGGTTATGGGGCTGTTCCTGTTTGTCATGGTGGAAGTGATGGTGGCGGCGGCGGTTGCGGTATTGATGTAGTGGTGCTTAGGGTGGTTTGTGATGCTGGTGTTGGTGGTCATGATGCTGGTAGTTGGGGCGGTTGTGATAATGGTTTCTGATTTAGGCACAAGGCCAGCAAGTTTTTGGGGAAAGGGAAAGTCGATTCAATCGACTCCAGTACATTACCTATACTTTAATTTATCGATCCCGTAAAGATGAAAGGCAAAGCTAACCTCGGCGGGATTTGAACTCAGAACGTAAAGGGCCGTAACTTTATGCCTGATAATGAATGTCGTTAAGCAGCGGAGTATTTATCCTAGATCTCACTGCTCTGCGTTCAAATCACATCGAAATCAACTTAGCTTTTTATCCTTTAGAGGTCGATAAATAAAGTACCAATTCAATACTGGGGTTGATTTTCTCTCTCTCTCTCTCTCTCTCTCTCTCTCTCTCTCTCATACTCAGAAAGAAATCGACTATGTTCCGAACTGGAGAGGGATGGGATCTGTTAGATTTAAATACATAAGACATACTGTTGCGACACTCTCAGAAAGGTTATGGTAGTTGTTGGTGGTGGTAGTGTTAGTGATGATGATGTTAGTGGTAGTGGTGCTTTTTGAGATGGTGATGACAGTAGTAGTGACTATGTTAGTGACGATGGTGGAGTTGATGATCGTGATAATTGTGGTAGTGGGAGTAGTGGTGATGGTAATGAGAGTTTTGATGTTGTTGGTGATAGGGGCCGTCGGGTGATGCTAGTGGTGTTGGTGGATAATGGTAGGATTATTTTGGTGGTGAAATTGGTAGTGGTAATGCTGGTAGTGATGGCAGAGGTGTTGTTTTCTACTAAAAGTCAATCCAAGCAAGTCCATTTTCTTACTCCTAGGCAAAGGACTATGAGAAAGGCATGCGTGTTGGCGATGGTGGTGGTGGGGAGATGTCTGGTGGTTTTAATGAGGGTATTAATGGTAATGTTAGTGTTGGTGGAGAAGGTAGTGTGCAATAATGATTTCTCATTTATGCACAAGTCCAACAATTGTTTTCGTGTGTGTGTGTGGGTGGGGGGGATCGATTATATCGATCCAGTACATTACTGGTGCTTTATTTTATTGAGCCAGTAGGGATGAAAGGCAAAAAGAGACCGTTCGAGCCAACTTGCTTTTCCTGTTTAATAGGTGGTGGTCGTATATCGATATCGGTTATAAGGAGGAAGGTGATATGATGAGTTATGTAAGTATTTGTTTGTAATACATTAAGTGACAACTTCAGGTCCGGATAAAGACTTTTAGAGAGCTTAAGCACTGAAAAGATTATGGTACAGCTAATATGCTGTATATTGAAAGAGAAACTCCGTGGGACCCTTCATTAGTTGAGGCTCTAAGCACGAGTTTATGTTGCTTCATGTTTAATCTACAGCTGGATCAATTAGCGGTTGTTGCTGTTTAGTTTCAAGTCAGCCCTGGGCGAACATATCTTTATGGGGTGGGGTGGTAGGGTTGTAGGGTGTTGGTGTTACTTAGCTTTAAGTCAGTCTTAATTACGTAGGGTGTCTGGTAAATTCACAGCATAGTAAATTGTTTTTTTTTTCTGTATATATTGAGTAAAATTAATACTAATAACGTTTTGTCTTTGGATGTATTTTTCATTGCTAATGAAATATGTATTTCCTGTGCAGTTGTGACTGGGTGATTAAGAAATTAGTATCGCGATCATGAACTTCTGTGTTTATTGTTGCGTCGGCTCGACCCAAGAATTGTAAGTGAAATTGAGTAGATGGAAACAGTTCCTCATTGTCAAATATTGTGTCACATTCATTCGGCTTAGCATTTACCTGAAAAGTACGTGTCTGTAGAATACTTAACCCGAACTTTGTGTTGGCACTCCGTCGGCTTAGATGATAAATGTTCCAGTTGTTTGATCAACATAACCACCTGCAAGTGGCTGAGCATTCCTCAGATGCGTGTAACTTTAATGTAGTTCTGAGGGAGATTTAGCATGACAAAGTTTGTGACGAGGGTGGCCTTTTTGAATTGCAGGTACAGCTGATTTTTACCAGCTGGGCGGGATGGAGCAACGTAAAATATAGTGTGTTGCTCTATGACGCAACGTGTCGCTGGGAATCGAACTCACGACCTTACCATCGTGAGCCAAACATCCCAACCATTAATCCCCGCGCTTTCACAATACTTAATCACTTCCACGTCAAATCAAGACTGAACAACTGAACGTTCATTGTTTCAACCAATGGAGGTTCCATCATTTACTGTGCGAACGTATGTATGTATGTATGAAACCCGTAACTCTTGGTGGAGTCGTAGGGGCACCATAATGACATACAGCAGGTCATGGGAATATTTAATCCTGGCGGAGTCCATTTCCTCTCCATGTCTGAAAACAACTGATTTCTAGAGAAATAAAGAGAGAAAGAGAATGATAGAGAGGGAGTGATAAAGAGATACAGCGGAACAATTTATTTGTCATGTAATTTTGGTCGATGTATTTACAGAGATGCAACTATATGAAATGTATTTACAACAAACCATTAAACAGGCCAATGATCAAATGCATCCCAACATGACTATCACGTATTTATCCTATATGCAGGGAACCCAGTATAACATTATCCAACAAGGCCCTTTTAAAAGACTGTAGGACGCGATTTCAGAGATATGTGACTGCTATTTCTGGCAAGGCCCTTCGTTGACTCACGTGTCATCATGAAATATAAGGTGCGAGTAACATACCATTGCTTTTGTGTCGACTTTTTATAATTTCACTGGCTTTCTGGCCGTGACATTCTGGCTTTTATATATTAATTATGGGAGATAGTGTATCTAAGACTACGTGTCTTTCCATTTTTAATGTTATGACGTGATTTCGGACATATGTATGATCAAACGTGCTCCAAACACGATCATCTCGCCTTTTCTCTGACTACTCTATACAATATGGACTCCTTTAAGGGCTTGACGTTTTTTGCTGATGCCGTTGCTGGTGGTGGTCATCGTCGTGAACATAAGAACTGTGAAACCTGTTAAGGAAATAAATAAATATTCTTTAAAAGACTCTAGTTGCATTTTCGATTTCTTTTCCTTATACTTTCACCTGTGTAGGACATCTCGTTTTTTAAATTTTATTTTGCTTCTTTTTAAAGTAAAAAACGTCATTTTTAAAATATATATATTCATTTATTAGGGCTACGCTGTGAGCCATTTTACTCGGGAGTTTCACCTCTGCACACAAAGTATCATCAGACAAGACAGTCCTGTCTAATGATCCTGTGTGTGGTGCACAGGTGAAACTCCTGAGTAACAAGACTCACTACTTAACCCTAATAAATTATTAAATTCTACTTCGGTATTGAGTATGTGCGCACTTTTCTCTCGTATATATATATACGCATATATATATATATATATGTTTGTATGTATGTATGTATTTATATTATACACACACACACACACACACACACACACATATATATATATATATATATGTGTGTGTGTATTTACACACACACACACACACACACACGCATATATATATATATATATATATATATATAATATTAATCTTATACTGAGTGATGTTTTTCAACTACAATCCACGTTAATGATAAGCAGCAATTAGTCTGATTGATATAAAACTATGAGAACGTGACTCTTTAATAATTTGCTTATAGTTAGTTTCGTGAGAGGAAATTCCAGCAGGTCTAGTCATTGATCGGCTTGATCTAATTTACTTCGTTTACAATAAATGTAACAACAAAAATACATTTTCATAAAGATTTAATTGTTTACATAGAGAAAATGATATGTGTCAGATCACACATACACACACACACACACAAATACACTCTTACACACACACACACTCATACACACACAGCGCGAACACTCACACTGCACACACACGATTTCTATTGGATGGCGACGCTCTCCCCAACAGCTCTAAAAATGTGTACATAAAAAAGTGAAATTGCACGCATACGCAACAGATGTAGCGACGGGTTAATTAGAGCCACACATTCAGATAGTTCCGCGGGTAGTTTGAAATCAACGGCTACCAAGCCTCTTTCTCCACCCCACGACGGAACACCAAACCCAGAAGACGGATCAGCCCAGCTAATAGTTGGTTCTTCGGTATTCCACACCCCAGCGAAAAAACAACGAACTCCACATTTACGTATACACATATATATCATTATATTTACACTCATACATACGCTCTTACATAATTACACACATATTTTTACACACCTACGAATACATTCACGAACATGCGCATACGTCATATACATATTTACACACACACATGTTCTTACACCCCCCCCCCCCACACACACACATTTTTACAATTACACGAACATATTTCATTGCATTTACACACATACATACGCATTTACATATTCACACACATATTGAAACATATACGCACGTACATTCACGCACACACACACATACATTACACGTCATATACATGCTTACACACGCTTTTGCATACACGCCTCACACCGATATATATAAGCATTAAAAGCACGTGTTTCTTACGTACATGCGTAAAGTTAACACTAACAAGACCGATATTTAAAAATGCATAAAAAAAAATTGAATAAACAGCTACGAAAAAAGAAATCTCTGATTTCTCCGAAGCCTCTCTTACTCTCTTACGGAGCCTCCTCCTTGATAATGGATAGTTAAACCGAAATATTTTGGGATTAATGAATTGCTAAGTTAACTTTAAATCGTTCTTCCTATTTTTCCTTCTCTCACTTTTGCTTTGTATCTCAACTCTTTCATTTTCCCTCTGACTTGTTATCTTGATAATCTAACCGACTTTCATTGTACAGCTTTCTATATACATATACCCACTTTTCAGTTCATACGCCACAATGCTTCAGGCAAACAATCAGACCTTCAATCCCTAGGTTCCTATGGCTCTATTATGGTCAGAAACATGCACTCTTAGAGCTTATACAGACCAACAAATAACGCACACACGCCTCCTCTATATTTACCTTCATATATATATATATATATATATATACAATGATATTAAATAAATGGAAACTATATTTATAAAACCATTTTTATTTTATTATATATATTTCAAGGGTACCAAAATACTTTGGTACGCTTTCTTCAGATAAAATACAAAATTTTATCTGAAGAAAGCGTACCAAAGTATTTTGGTACCCTGGAAATATATATAATAAAATAAATATGGTTTTAGAAATATAGTTTCTATTTATTTAATATCATTGAATATTTACTCCAGGAGCTTGTTGAGTGCTCTAAATCAGTTATAAACATTTATATTTATATTTGTCGGATTTCCAACAAATTAAATACCCCCTTCTACTGATAAAAGACATTCCAGTCCTCGCCATCCTATATTATATTCAGTAATATTGCATCTAGGACCACACACTCCAACGACTTTTTAAAGATGTTAGACTTTTTCTCTCTTATAGCTTCTTCTCTGTTTAAAGTGTAAGTGTATTTTCCAACAGGTCGATCTACTATCTAGAGACTGTTATATAAGATTGTGCTTTGTGATGTTTTTGTTGGCAACATTAGCGACTTCGACTACATTAATCCTGAAATTGGACTGAGTATGCTATGAGAAGTGTTCTTCAATGTTTAGATAAACATGCTGCATGCTAATTTAGACTTGTTCCCTCCCTGTAAACTAATAATTGTTTCTACTTTTAGCACAAGGTCAGCAATTAATCCAGTGAATTACTGGTACTTTATTTTATCGACCCCAAAAGGCAAAGTAAACCTCAGCTGGATTTGAACTCAGACCGAAATGGGCCGTAACTCTACGCTGCAAAGCATGGCGTCCGTCCCTAATCCACTGCCCTGTAAACTAAATAATGTTTTTCCCTTCCGCATCGAGTTTGGTTTCGATATGTATAGCACTCTAATCCCATGTGTTTCTGATATATATGTTGGAAATATATTTTAATCACACCAACATGCATTCTATGATTACATCTAGAATTTTAAATATCTTTTTGGTGAGTAGACAGCTTGTAATTGTATAATTTAAAGTCTGATAGACTGCAGCTCATTGATAAAAAAAGCATTGCTTTTTACTTTGTTCATTGAACTATCAGCTTCCAGTCATCCGACCAGGCCATTTATTATTCAGATAAAGATTTTATTTTAAACTATTTGTAGCAAGAATGCTGATCTTTTTGGTGTAAACACCAGGGAGCCATCGGTGTAGATATACAGTTTGTTTACACATACGTTGAGCAGATCGTCTATGAAAATGGAGAATAGAGATGGGTCCAATATTGATTCCCATATTGACCTGAAGCAGGGCGTTTGGTGGATCTCCTGATGATGTTCTAGATAATAGCTTTATATCAAAAGGACGGAAAGTATAACGAAACGCATACGGTGTGAGGTATGTCTTTATGAGGGAGGGATTACCGGGATACTTATATACAAGTATAGATTCAAACATCTCACCACCACACCCAACAAAAAAATTGAGGGCCCTAAAATCATTCGAAATTACCATCACAGGATTAATAAAGAAAGTAAAATTCAAAAAGGCTCTGAACAATTACACGAATCACTTCAAATAATCTCCCCAAATCCATATAGCGACAGACAACAATATAGGCGAACCAATTACCACCATACATTATAAACTCCCGACAGACAACAACACTAAAACAACACAAAATATCAGTTACACTGCATATATCACTACAACCATAACAACGCAGGTTCCCAACTAAAAGTTGAAGACTGTGTGATTAACTTCCCCATTTAATAAACGTATATTCCTGTTAATGACTATATGGCTAATTTCTCTCCAAATATTAACCAAACCCTACAAAAGTGAGTGAAAATATTTAGTAAGTGCAATCTTGATACAATTGCTATCAAAGTTGGGAGTACTACTTGACTTTAAGAATAGCAATGCAGCCATGCCGTTATTAAGTGGTTTCACGGAATCAAAACAAACCAACCGGCAGGTTTACCTATCATATTCGACTTTAACTTGAATCAATTTTGGCGAAACTCAGAGTGTTTGGGAGATAATTTTCCACAATTAACGATCTATGTAACAGAATAATTTAAGCACAAGATCAGCAAATTGGGAGGAGCGGTTCAATTAAATCGTCGCCAGTACTCGACTGGTACTTTATTTTATTAACTCTGGAATGATGAGAGACAAAGTTAAAATCCGTGTCATTTGATCTCAGAACTTAAAGTGAGATAAGAAAATGTCGCAAATCCTTTTGTCAGCTCTAACGATTCTGCTAATCCACCGCGTCGTCCTTACATCACAACCATTCCTACAGCTTCAAAAATAAGAAAGTGTTCCTTTGATTTCTCCATGCGATGTTATGATGGAGTTAAAGTAACCGACCTGGTGGGATTGTTCATCCTCGTCACTCTCAAAAGGCGCATCACTTCTGAACCTCCAATTTATATAGAGGTCACAACTTTTGTTATGAACAGTGACGCCAAAGACAGATTTCCTTTCTTTGCGCCATTAAGTTGACAAACGACTTTTGTAGAGTGCCTTGACAAATACTATATGTTTCTTGTGGAATTTTTATAGGAGAATATACAGTTGATTTCAGATGACCTTACTTTACAAGGTATAGCCGGAAAGTCCACTCTACCTGCCTGGACACTACAAACTAAGAGAAACAGAACAATTGCCACAAAATATTCTGTCAAACGTTTTGATCTGGTACATTAATATATTAATCTCAGAAAGCCAAATGAGAATACCTTGAATATACAAGTATTCCAAGCATTCTCTCGCAACAATTCGGGACCATACAGCCAGAATATGTAGGAAAACTGAGCTATCCACGGATATTAACAAGTCTGCTCTCCGCTGTAACGATTCGCTAGCTAGAAATTATTTTAGTAAGAAGCCAGTATATATGGCACCCTCCCCCTCCCCCCAGAATGACCAGGAAAAGGAAAGTAACTTGTTTTATAAAACAGACAAGTAGAAAATAGATAAGTTATCTTCTGACCTGAGACATAGCCTAGGTGTTTGTAACAGGCAGGACTCCATTAAATGCACTCAAGGGCAAGCTGGTAGTATTAAACCAGACGATAATGTCTGTATATGTATATCTTTGTTCATGAAATGTAAACAATTGAAGCTTGTCAGAGATTTCTTTTGTTTCTTTTACAGTTGCCATATCGGATGTTGCAAGAAAACCGGTATCTTTTTCAGATCGTGATTATAATTGTGGGTTTTTTTATACGATACCATATAAAAAGATCGATCTTCGTTGTGCAAGACCAGATTGTTATTTGCATCTTATTACATGTGTTTGTGCATTGATTAATAATATTTTTAGACGAGCTTTCTTGTTTTGATTACATTAGTTCTATGTTTAGTTCCTGGCAATGAACTAACAACTTGTAAAGGCTGTACTGAACATAAATGTTTATTACATGAGATATTAATATGGGTGAAATCGTATCTAATGATTAAATCATTAAACAGTAGCTAAATACATACAAACATGCGGTAGAACGAAAACAATATTAATCGTTGTCTAATATACTTTTTCTTGTACTTTACTTTTTTCAACTACAACTACGAGAGACAATTCCCTAGACGTTTCGGCTTTTCTCGAAGGCTTCTCTGGCAGAATGTATTCTCCACGAAACGTGTCAATAAAATAGAATATTAAATCGTATATCCTATGTTTTACGGCATATATTTACGGCCCTTTACGTTCTGAGTTCAATTCCCACCAATGTTAGCTTTGCTTTTCACCCTTACGTGGTCGATAAAATAAAGTACCTGTAACACACTGGAGTTGATTTAATCGACTTTCCCTTCCCCAAAAAGTATTGGCCTTGTGCCTAAATCAGAAACCATTATTATGAATGTTACTCAACACAGGTGCATATTACCTAAGTTTTAAGGTTTCAAAGCGAATCCCCAACATGGCCATTGAGACACGATCAATACTAATTGTTGTTTATCGTTCAGGCAAGAAAATATGATATGCAACAACTAGCATGGCCCATGTTTCCGTGAGCTATGTTGTGGTAGGTTTTAAAATTGTGTTGAGTAACATTGAAAATATTTTAGCTCTGTACAAAACATAAAGCATATATTCTATAGAAACTCTTGACACTTTATATATATATATATATATATATATATAAATATATATATATATATATATCCAGAGAGAGAGAGAGAGAGAGAGAGAGAGATGGGGAGAGAGAAAGAGAGTGAGCGAGAGACGACTGACAACCCGAGACTATGTTAAAAGACACATGTCCAATGTATCACGCTTGGAATACGTGGTTGCAATACATATCTGAATCACACTCTCATGTCTACCCTTAATAGTTTAAACGCAAATCAATTCAAAATATTGTTATTTTAATTCTGATTATTAAATAATATTTGCAATAGAATAGGAAAACACTAAATAATGAAAGCAAAGGGAAGGAGGAAGGAACAGCAGACTCAACAGCCCAGTCTGGGCTGTATATCTTGAACCCTGTGGATAAAATGGTGAATGCTGTGATGTGGAGAACGGGCAGTGGACACGCGCTGCTTTCAACTACTCCACCTTTCGTGGCTCCTCCCTTGGGTGGGATGCACTCATACAAATTTGGCGGCGTTGGGGGCCATCACGGAAGGGACGCGGTCAGTCTAATCTCAGTATTTGGATATCTTTCACTCTTCTGTGAATCGGGCGGTAGTGCTTAGGTTTGTGACCGAAGCCGCAAAGTTGGAGGCGGAGAACGTATCAGTGAAAGTTGGGGACCATGTGCGCACGTGCACTTGTTTAAATAAGTATAAATCTAGGCATAACTCTTATATATTCATATTATTTCCTTCGTTTATAATTATAATCACACAATTTGTTCAAGCCTGTATTCTCCGTTCAATCTGAGTTTGACCCACACAAACCATTCAACCATAGGCGCGTTCTCTGCAAGTATACAACAAAGGAGTCGCTATATGATCACTTAGCCTGCTAGAAATAGCAGCTAATTATCTATCAAAAAGCACCTAGCTTCTTCAATATAGAAAAATATATTGAAGGATAGAGTGAACATTGTAGTCCGTGATGTAAAATAGTTGTGGTGATCAAGACAGAAACGTCTTTGATCATAGTTGTTCTCGGCCAGGGTTAGTCCTAGAGTTAAACAATAGAGATTTCTATTTTTGGCACAAGGCCAGCAATTTGAACGGGGAGTGGAAAGTTGATTGAATCGATCCAATGTATTACTGGTGCTTTATTTTATCGACCCCGTAAAGGTGACAAGCAAAGCTAACCTCGGAGGCATTTGAACTCAGAACGTAAAGGGACGTAACTATATGCCATAAAGATGTTCTCCGACGCTCTATTGATACTGCCAATCTACCACCCTTAGTAACATTCATAATAATAATAATAATAATTGTTTCTACTTTAGGCACAAGGCCAGCAATTTCGGGGAAGGGGCAAGTCGATTAAATCGACACCAGGGCGTTCCTGGTTCTTTATTTTATCGATCCCGTAAGGGTGAAAAGCAAAGCTAACGTCAGCGGGATTTGAACTCAAAATGTAAATAGCCGTAACTATATGCCATAAAAGCATGGTGTCCAACCTTCTCTCGATGCTACCAATCCACCGCCCTTATTAACATTCATAATAATAATGATGATAAATAAATATATATGTGTGAGTGTGTAGCTATATGTAGATCTAGATATAATAATATGTGTGCGTAATTCTGTCTGTATAACGTTCGCTGATATACATTGGCATAGCCTAAAAACAGCGAGAAAAAAAATGCTTTATGAACGAGTAAATTAGCTATATTTGTTCTATACAGTATTACAGACACTCCTCTGTCGGACCACGGTCAGAAATACAGTGAACAAATGATTTGCCCGTTGTTTATAAAATTCTGACATGAATAATTGTGTGTTTAATAAGTGTGACTTCGTATTCTCTATACACGCATACACTTAGCGTAATATCTCTGCAGAATCACCGTGACGCAGTATGTGACAAAGCTAGGCTTTCAAATCACACGTACGTACATCCCATTCAATAATACTTACACACACGTATAGGATGTATATATCTAACATTTTTTGGTAGACCAGTATTAGTACACAATGTAAAGTGTGAAGAATTATGTGTGTGTGTGTGAGAGAGAGAGAGAGAGAGAGAGAGAGAGAGAGAGAGAGAGAGAGAGAGAGAGAGAGAGAGAGAGAGAGAGAGAGAGAGAGAGAGAGAGAGCTTATGCGTATGTGCACATGCACATACGTATAAGCTCTCTCTCTCTCTCTCTCTCACACACACACACAATTCTTATATATGAGCGTTTCGTTGTAAACATTGATAGAATTATGAAGGTTAACCACGATGAGGAATATAATTATGGTTAAGGCACAATTGGATGAATAATAATAAAATAGGAAGAGCAAGACGAATTGTAAACAATTTGCGTAGAGCTGGGACGAACATATAGACAGTTTCTGTATGAAATTATTCAACCTACATGTTATAGATTTTCACTGAATTCACTAACTTGTTTACAAAGAAGAAAAAATCGACAACCATCTTGAAAGAAATTAACATTCATGGTCAGATAATTGCTACTGACCTAAAATTGACGACTGTACGGAACCGTACTTTCCATTTAATAACCATATGAATAATTCAGAACAAATCTCATTAATTAGATTAGTAAATCCATCTAAAACGGACAATGGAGCTCTTAGACAATATTATACCGAAACTTGATGAGGATTTCCCCTATTATTAAAGAATCTTACACTGTATAAGTCTTTCAATTTAATTTTGTTTGGATATAAATGGATACTAATCCTTAATACCAAACAGGAAAGACTTACATTTGATATTAAGGATAACTATCCCTTCAAATCAAAACAACAACTATTAAATGAGTTCGACTTGTGAGATCTCAATAAAGACAAGCTAAAGTAATATATATATATATTTATATATACACACACACACACACACACACACACACACACACACACACACACACACACACACACACACACACACACACACATATATATATATATTTATATATATGTATATATATATAAATATTTATATATATATATTTATATATATGTATATATATATATATATATATTTATGTATATATATATATTTATATATATATATATATTTATATATATGTATATATTTATATATATGTATATATATATATATATATATATATATATATTTATATATATGTATATATATATATATATATATTTATATATATGTATATATATATATATATATATTTATATATATGTATATATATATATATATATTTATATATATGTATATATATATATATATATTTATATATATGTATATATATATATATATTTATATATATGTATATATATATATATATATATATATATGTATATGTATATATATATATATATATATATATATATATATATATATATATATATATATATATATATATATATGTAAATATGAGAATAAACGTGCTACGTGGTTGCTAATGGGTTACATATGAATAAAGTTAGTCTTCATCAGTGATCTTCCAACCATCATTGGTATTTCATCGCTTTAAAGACCATATACCTCCGGTTGGTGCGAGCAACGGCTAAAAAAAGTCGTTGGGACAAGTAAATAAAGGGGACACGAGAGTGTAAACACACAAAGATGGTGAAGCAACGAAAAGTGAGGAAGAAAGAATCAAGTCCCAAATTTCCATGAATATAAGTTCGGTGAAATCGTAAACGAGAGAGAATAAAGACCACAGCATTACCTTAGTCAAGCAGTTGCGCCGGCTCGACAAGCACTATCTGGCATGTTTTCACTCGGCCTCCCAACCCTATCGTGGCGCCAGGGTCAATGCAGTACCATCACTTTTGATTGGCTGAGCAGCGACTTCTGGCGTAACGGTGTTTCCCTGAGGCTCAGCCTCAGTATTTGAGTCCTACAAATGGCGCTTTGGTTCCACTGTGGATTCTTTCGATCTATACCCTCTGCCATGCTGTTCGAGTGCTGGCCGCCTCCCACGCCATGCTGCTCTCGACGAGATCATAAAGCATGGTCTGGGTGGCGCAGGCTTCCTTTCCCTGCTCGAGCCATCGGTAAAAGGCATGACAATTTTCCCATTCCGCTGGGGTAGGCTCCTCATATAGGACGTTACATGTTGTGACACCTTCTCTAGCGGCAACCTGATGCGTTCGGCTACCAGCCTAGGCTTCGCTGCCCTCTAGGCCGAAAAGGAAAAACTGTTTCTGGTTTAGCCTGTGGCATTTGAGACTTGCGGCGTCATATCCTTGCTCGTTGCTATCAGAACGGCGTTGGCTTGCCGCAGGTGCGTGCCCCGGGAGGTCGAGTGGCTATTCCAGCACGTCTCTCTCGCCGTTCTCCTGGGAAATGTCTTCTCCATTCTCCTTAAGTTTCATATATGGTGGTGGCATATGGATTAGATTTACTTCCATATGCATATATATACATACAATGATATTAAATAAATGAAAACTATATTTATCAAAGCATATTTATTTTATTATATATATTTCAAGGGTACCAAGACACATTGGTACGCTTTCATCAGATAAAATACAAAGTTTGTTTTATAAATAGAGACATACCCATGAAAATCATACCTTATCGGTTGGATATTCACTGGATAGTCGACGGATAAGGTATGATTTTCATGGGTATGGCTCTAGTTATAAAAAAAAAATTTGTATTTTATCTGATGAAAGCGTTCCAATGTGTCTTGGAAACCTTGAAATATATATGATAAAATATATATGGTTTCATAAATATAGTTTCCCTTTATTTAACATCATTGAATATTTACTCCAGTAAACTGTTGAGTGCTCTAAATCAGTTATAAACATTTATATTTGTTGGACTTACTTCCAACAAATTTAATACCCCTTCTACTTATATATATATATATATGTATATATATATATGTAAGTATGTATACGTATATACATATATGTATACAGACGTACCGTAGTGTGTATAACATGCACACATATATATATGTACATATGAGTTTACCGAACATTTTTTTATAATGTTCGGTAAACAAACAGCCCGAATTAAGCCGTACAGTGTTCGGCAACCATCGTCGCCCTTTTGTTCAACACTGACAAAGGAACGATGAACTAGTTTCAAGCTTATTAGTTATCGTCAGCATCGTATACCTTCCTGTCAGATG
>OZ024740.1:176098639-176118639 GCA_964016885.1 Eledone cirrhosa
ACACAAACACACACACACATACACACACACATACACACACACACACACACACACATATACAATTATCAATATATACACACACATATATACACACACGCACATATACATACATATATATATATATATATATATATATATATATATATATATATATATATATATATACATGCATACACACATATACACACATACACAACGACGCCCACACACATGCATACGCATACACACGTATATGCGTGTGTGTATATAAAACTCAATCTTAGATAAACCATAAGGACCTTACATATACGTATATTAGTAGTAAAGTATTAAAGCAACATAAGGCAATTATTCCATTTACCAAGGTTTTCTTAAAAGCAAAAAAAATTTTCCTACAATCTTCAGGATGAGAGAAACCTGGCTTATCCACACATACACATATATACACACACACACAAATACATACATATATAAATACATACACACAGGCACACACACACATACGTATAAACATATATACATACACACATACACACACATATCTATATATATATACATATATATATATATATATATATATATATATATACATACACATATATACACACAAATATACACACACATACACATAGGTATGTGGAGGGCAAGGCAAAAAGAATATATGTGGGGGTCGCATAGGAGAAGGTAAAATATAAGGGGAGGTAAGGGAGAAAAATATATATAAAATATATATATATATACATATATATATATATATGTATATATATATATATATATATATATACATATATATATATATATATACATATATATATATATATATACATATATATATATATATATATATATATATATATATATATATATATATATATATATATAAATATATATTTAACTTTAACATGCCTCAATCTATTATTTTATTTTATTTTAATTATCATTTACCTAAAATATACTGGCTCATTAATTAATATATATCTTTATACATAACCGTTATTTAAATAGTTCTAACAATAAGTACCTCAAAAGCTTTACATACCGAATACGTTGACAATGATTAACTTCATTAAAGATTACATTTAGGAAAATATTCAACAGTGTAAACTTTCCTTATTAATGGCCAGCTAAATCCTTTAAATGTTATCCTCAAAAAATTCAGAAGCTTAGAAATGTTAACACACTTATAAAATTTACAAAACTAATACATAAATAACCACCAATTTAAAAAAAACCCCCTAAAATCTTGATTCTTCACCCTAAGATAACATAAATTAAATATTTTCAAACTTAACCGTTTAAATTTCGGAAAAAATCTCCTTCTGCATACATTACCCCCCTCATCTTTAACTCTCTCTCACTGACTGTTATACTTCATGAAATGCTTTCCTAGATAAATTGTAGTATCATACATATTAAAATCTCGATAACTGGTACATTAAGCAACGATTTTCTTACTCACACATTCTCTATTGAATTTATTACGTTTTCGTATTTTCTCATTATTAGGGTATAAATATTGAATTTTCTCTTAGATTAATCACTACCTTGATTAAATCTTAACCATTTAACATCTCAGGGTATGTCATGTATCATTATATTTTGTCTGATGAGGACGTACTGTTGTACATCCGAAATATGTATAATAAAATGTAATTGATCAAAAGAACATCTATTTTATTAATATTTATATTCTAATATAAGTATGTATACGTACATACATATATGTATACAGACGTACAGTAGTATGTATATATATATACATACATGCACACATATATATATGTACGTATGGATTAACTGAACATTTATTACAATGCTCGGTGTGTTTGTAAACAAACATCCCGAATTAAGCCGTACAGTGTCTAGCAACCATCGTTGCTCATTTGTTCAACACTGACAAAGGAACGCTCTACTAGTTTCAAGCTTATTAGCTATCGTCAGCAACGTATACCTTCCTGCCAGATGATTGAACGTCTGAAAGTATATACTTTCCTTATGCATATTAACGGCTGAGCAGCCTAATTTGCATATCGAGTGAGTTAATCGGCCGGGCGCACCGAAAACGATAAACGGAAAAATGAAACGAAATTTCATTTCTCACTCTTAGTACGGCTGTTACTTAAATATAAGTATGTATACGTACATACATATATGTATACAGACGTACAGTAGTATGTATATATATACATACATGCACACATATATATATATGTACGTATGGATTCACAGAACATTTATTATAATGCTCGGTGTGTTTGTAAACAAACATCCCGAATTAAGCCGTAGTGTCTAGCAACATCGTTGCTCATTTGTTCAACACTGACAAAGGCACGCATATATAATTACAGACACTTGTGCGTGTGCGTGCACAATTGTGCGTGTGTGTGCATACATGTCCCCACGGGCACTCTTGCACGGGTTTAGGTGCACATACCTGCATACACCCTTGTATACACATATATCTATATATATAAAGTTGTAGTTCCTATCTGTTCGTTTGTTTGTTAGTTTGTTCACGAACTCCTCCTATTGTTTTGGAGATAGACCCTATAACCATATATATTCTGAAACTACATTACCAAGGGTACTTGGATAAGTATATTTCATTTTAATCAAAGAGTTCTCCGAAGGCACAACCCCCCCCCCCCCCCCCCCCCGCTGAAAATCCCGCTGAAAAGTTTTCCCCTTCGATTTATATGAAATTTAAACCATAGGTAAACGACAAAAAATAATGTTTCCAATTTTTCATGCATTACATTTTACATTGAGTAATATTGAATTGTAGAGTTTTTCGCCTTCTAACTTTTTGCCTTCATACCGGCTGCTACCCATGTGATGTTTTCCCATTTGAAAAAAATCATACGTGGTGGTCATTTTAAATTTCGTCCTCTTATTGCGGGAACTCCTCTGAAGAGTCGTCATTCTCCCGATATTAGATGTCCCGGCTTATTAAGATGTCTAATATCTATCTCACACGATGAAACAGCCGTCGGGACATATGAAGGAAGTAAAGATGTCTTTATGAATATATCTTATTGCTTCTCCCATTTATAAATTTAAAATGCTCTGATTTATTCATTGAGCGACCCCGGTAATGGTTGAACAATTTATATATATGTGTTTATATATCTCTTTGATAATATATATATATATATATATATATATATATCCAAAATTAAATTAAATTAAGGGTCATGTCCGAGACATGCGCCATATCCACGTGAGTTTACGGATTAATGGTGAAATATATTTCTTTAATGAAATATATACAAGGAAGATTAATCATTTTTAAAAGGTAATATTTGAAGTTCTAGTTAAACTTTAATTAGTTACCTACCTAGTTGTGTATGCTTACATACTTTACAAATTATCCCCTGTGACTGTTTCATGTGTTTATTTTAAATATAAGTATATGTCAATCAATTTCTAGTTGATATATATGTATATATATATATATATACATATATGTATATATATATATATATATATATATATATATATATATATATATATATATATATACTTATATGTATATATATATATATATATATATATATATATATATACATATATATATATATATATACATATATGTATATATATATATATATATATATATATATATATATATATATATATATACATATATGTATATATATATATATATATATATATATATATATATACTTATATATATATATATACATATATGTATATATATATATATATATATATATATATATATATATATATATATATATATACATATATGTATATATATATATATATATATATATATATATATATATATATATATATATATATGTATATATATATGTATAAATATCAAGTAAGTATGTTTTGAAACAGTGAGCAGGTTTGAAATAAGAAAATAGAATAGCTTTCAAAAGATGAGTATTGACGTACATGTACGTCAATACTCATCTTTTTCCATTTATCAGGCTAAAATTCCTTTAGTCAAAAATACGGTGAAAGCTACGTATAAATATATATATATACATATATATATATATATATATATATATATATATATATATATATATAAAGAGAGAAAGAGATAGGGAGAGAGAGAAAGAGAGAGAGAGAGGGGGGGGGGGGCAGAGAGAGAGAGAGAGAGGGAGAGAGAGATAGAGAGAGAGCGAGAGATAGAGATGGGTGTACGTTTGTGTATACAAGCGTGAGCATGTATATGTATGTGTGTGTATTTATGTATATATCAGAGTAAAGTAATGAACTGTACTCAAGACCGGCACACATCTCGCCATCTAGCATGAACATCATTTGCCTCGATACCGATTGACCTACGACAGATATTATCAACTCAGTTGTTAGATTCACTACGGCCCAACCACTTGAAATTTCCCCGCCAATTAGTAGCAAACCTATAGTCAAGCGAAATCTCCATGCAGAAGTAAAAATAACTTCTTGATACAAATGTTTAATATTTGTCATTTCCAGTCTTGGCTAACTTAAATGCAATGTATTTTTACGGCATGGCACTATCGGTAGATGGTTAGACGCCATGCTTTGACGCATAGAGTTACGGCCCTTTGCATTCTGAGTTCAAACCCCACCAAGGTTAAGTTTGCCTTTCATCCTTACGGGGTCGATAAAATAAAGTACCAGTAATGCACTGGGTATTTTCTGACCTTGTGCCCAAAGTAGAAACAATTATATATATATATATATATAGAGAGAGAGAGAAAAGATGAATTTGGAAATAGCACGGGAGATATATTTAAGGGTCTGTTTTTCTTTTTTGATTCGTCAAAGTGACATTATTGAAAAGATAGTGTTATTAAAAAGATGATTGTTTCTACTTTTGGCACAAGGCCAGCAATTAATCCAGTGTATTACTGGTACTTTATTTTATCGACTCTGTAAGGATGAAAGGCAAAGTTAACCTAGGCGGGATTTAAACTCAAACCATAAAGGGACGTAACTATGCTGGAAGGCATGGCGTCCGACCCTCTACCGATACTGCCAATCCACCGCAATGTTATTAAAAAAAGAGAGGGACAATTCTTTTTTAAACATTTTTTTATGAAGTATCTAAAGTATATGATTAATTTTCTCATAATTTAAAAACAAATTTTTAAAAAGAATTCTCCCTCTCTTTATTTAACAACACTATCGTTTTAATAACACTATCTTGTCACTTTGACGAATCAAAAAATAAAAACAGACCCTTAAATATATCTCCCGTGCTATTTCCAACATCGCAAAAAATCTCAAATATCAAGCGATGCCTGTGCTTGAAGCTTTTTTAAGTGATGAAAGGCTTTGCTCGGAGCCAATCCCACTCTCCGAACATCGAATGCATTTGTCCTAAAAGAACTAGTCTACATCATTGGATGTAAACGAAGTCGCATGTGTGCGTGTGTGTGTGTATGTGTGTGTGTGTGTGCGTGAGTGTGAGCGTGAGTGTGTGCGTGTGTTTATTCATTTATTTATTTACGTACAGATATATACGTTTATATAATTATATATATATATATATATATATATATATATATATATATATATGCATATATGTATGTATGCATGTATGTATATATTTATATGTCAGGTCACCAGTAGGTGCTACTGTTAACATGTATCCCAGTACAACCTGTCTCATGGTCGGGTCGCTGGCGACTAAACTGGCAACCCTACCAAGGTTTCTTGGTGAGGTGGGTGACTTTGGACATCCTGCAGGACTAGAAAAATACCTGTCAAAGGGCAAAGGAGCTCTTAAGAGTCAATGACCATCCAAAATCACCGGGAGAGATGACCCCTTAGCCTTTGTCAAGGCAGAATTCTAGGAGAAGGAAAACTCTGATATAACACCTGCAACTTTGATGGTATCCAATGATTTTGACTTGTTCTTCTTTTTGGTAAATATCATCTTGGTTAAGAGAGTGGGGCTGGCTTTGTGCAGTGCCTTTGCTCATTATAAAAGCTACACGGCACAGGCATTGCTTTATATATGGCGATCTCTCTGCACTTGTCGTCACATGGTACCATGGGCCCAACACTAAGTGTCAATAATTGTCACCAGTGTAGTGTTTGTACCAGAGTTTTCAAGTCGCTGGCTGGATTAAAATGTCACACTCGTTCAGCGCATCGGTAGGGGTTCTCCTACATGGATATAAAGTAGTGGCCGTACTCTAAAACGAGTTGGCAGCCACCATAAATATATATATATATATACATGTATATATATGTATATGTATGTATGTATATATATATGTATATGTATGTATATATATATGTATATGTATGTATGTATGTATATGAATGTATGTATATGTATGTATGTATATATATGTATATATATGTATATATATGTATGTGTATATATGTATATGTATGTATGTATATATATATGTATATGTATGTATATATATGTATATGTATGTATGTGTATGTATATGTATGTATATATATGTAGATGTATGTATGTATGTATATATATGTATATGTATGTATGTCAGGTCACCAGTTGGTGCTACTGGTAACATGTATCCCAGTACAACCTGTCCTAAGGTCGGGTCGTTGGCGACTAAACTGGCAACCCCACCAAGGTTTCTTGGTGAGATGGGTGACTTTGGACATCCTGCAGGACTAAAAGAAAACCTGTCAAAGGGCAAAGGAGCTCTTAAGAGTCAATGGCCATCCAAAATCACCGGGAGAGATGACCCCTTAGCCTTTGTCAAGGCAGAATTCTAGGAGAAGGAAAACTCTGATATAACACCTGCAACCCTGATGGTATCCAATGATTTTGACTTGTTCTTCTTTTTGGTAAATATCATCTTGGTTAAGAGAATGGGACAGGCTTTGTGCAGTGCCTTTGCTCACTATAAAAGCTTCACGGCACAGGTATTGCTGTATATCTGGAGAAGTCTCTGCACTTGTCATCACATGGTACCATGGGCCCAGCACTATGTGTCAATAATTGTCACAAGTGTAGTGTTTGTACCAGAGTTTTCAAGTCGCTGGCTGGACTAAAAAGTCACACTCGTTCAGTGCATCGGTAGGGGTTCTCCTAAATGGATATAAAGTAGTGGCCGTACTCGAAAACGAGTTGGCAGCCACCATGTATATATATATATATATATATATATATATATATATATATATATATAACGAAGGAAGTATGGTAAGGAACCAGATGGACCATAACGCACCAGAGTACTTAGGGTAGTAGAGTAGGTAATAGGAAAATGTTTAACCCCGACCGCAGAGCTCAAGGCGTTTTTACGGCTATTTCTGGACAGAAATAGCCGTCGAAACGGTTTGAGCTCTGCCGTCGGGGTTAAACATTTTCCTATACATGTATATATATATATATATATATATATATATATATATATATATATATATATATATATATAAAAAAAAACAAAAGCGTAACCTAATACAAGAAATAGCTAGGATCACCACACCAAGAGAGAAACTAATATTTATAAGCCTTATACGCCCTGAAGAACAGTACATTACTCAAGAATGTGATAAGCACTTTAACAAGAAACTAAAGTGGCTTAAACAGATAAAGCTAAATCAGGATACTATAAAGAATACCAATAGATATCCCGACAAAATTGACGGTATAAACATGGCCGACACCTCATTAACAGAAGAGTTCAACAACAAAAACACCAATATATATGGTAACGCAAGAATAAATAATGACGAAATGTCTGTGTTATGTTTACCCCCGAAATTTGCGACATTCAAGAAGGTAAATATGATTAGTTGTCTGTCAGAAATAGAAAAATCATTTACAAAACTACGCTGGAGCATCAAAAACAAAAACAAAAACAAAAGCAACAATATACGCACACACATATACAACACACATCCCAACAACAACAGACACACAGACACAAACAACAATAACAACAACACACATATCAACAACAACAACGATTACAACATACCCAGAAACAACAACAACAGACACGCAGACACAAACAACAATAACAACACACACAACAATAACACACACGGAGACAACAACAACACACATCAACAACAGCACACATCAACAACAACAACACACACGCACTCAATGCCTCTCACCACCACCACAATCTTAACAAACACACAGACACAGAAAACAAGTAATGACAGTAGCACAGAAATCACAGAAATAAGGGAAAGTAATAGGATTAAAAGGAGGAGGGAGACTAAGGACAAAGAGAATAACCAAGACGAACACACAGACACACAAAATAGGGTAGATAACAACAATGAGCCAGTGGAAAGAGACAGGAGTAATTATGAGAGACATAGAAACAACCATGAGGCTGTTGGTGGAAATAGAAATAGAAACAACACAACTAACAATAACAATATCACTAGTACACATAAAGCAGCAGCCTGGAACTCTCCGTTTTATAATCCCTCCGATAAATCATTCGACCTACGACGAGTCCACGCCACGACTTTACCATTTAACAAACGCACGCAATTGCCGTCGCAGGTCGATGAACAAACAGAAGCACAATTTAGTATAGCTAGATCCGAACTTAGAAATATTATAGAACAGTATAGCAAGAAGCATAATAGAATGGAGGCCCAGCAACTGGGAGAAAAATCTGCAAATGGCTTGCGTAAGCTCATGCAGCGCTCACGTAATGGAGAGATAGCATGCTTTACAACAGACAAGTCTGGCAGAATGTCGGTCGACAGCCTGCCAAACTATATCCAGGCAATGCAACCCCACATCACTAACACAAGAGAGGTAACACCACAGGAGCATGAGGATAGAGAAAAAGCCCTCAATGCCCATATGGTGATGTGGACGAATATAATGCAGCCCAACAAAAGGACTGCCAACAACTCCCAGGCCTGGAACAATGACGTGCCGGCGTTGTATGGGCTTCGAAAAGACCATAAAACGGGCTGTGACCCTGCCGCGGGACCACCAACACGGCCAGTCTGTGGAGCTAACATTGCTAGTAACTACTTCCTCTCCCTGATCATACGCCCCATCATTGAAATGTCCCCAGATGTATGTGACAGCACGGAGGACCTCCTCAGCAGAATCGGCGTGAGTAACCGATCTGGGGACCTAACAAACTGCATAATAGGCAGTATGGATGTTGTGTCCCTGTATCCATCTATTGACGTTGATTTTGCTGTGGAGAAATGCGTAGAAATGATCAGTGAGAGCAAGGTTGAGTTCCGTGGGATTGATACCAGTGAGCTGGGACTTCTACTTAAGCTTACCTATAGTAATAGTTACCTAGACACATATGACCTTAGCAACCTGTGCTCTACAAGACCAGCAAGAGGCAGACCACCTACCATTACCTCAATGGCCAAGAAAACCCACACAGATAGATGGAACGGGTGGACCAGAGCCATACGGACACCCGAAAACCACGATGAACTGAAGAAAATGATTGCACATGCGGTAGGGGCCAGCATAAAACTAACCCTTAAGGAACATATGTTCAAATTTAATGGATAAACATATGCCCAAGAGGAAGGAGCAGCCATTGGTGTTAGCATTGCAGGTGACATAGCTAACTTATTCATGGTATGGTGGGACAGTAGACTTAAACTTAAACTTAAAGAACAATTAGAAGACCCCTTAATCCTGATAATGTACTCCCGCTACGTAGATGATATAAACATCGTAGTTAAGACACCCCCACTAGAGAACAGTCAGGAACTAGAGGAAAACACAATGGAAAGCATCCAGCAAATAGCAAACTCCATCCACCAGAGCATTAGAGTTACTATAGACTACCCAAGTAGACACCCCAACCATCGATTACCTGTACTAGACACAGAGCTCTGGTTAGATACCATGAACAACAAAAAACGAATCCTCCATTCCCATTATGCCAAACCCATGACTTCCAAACATCTGATCCACCGAAACTCGCCCATTTCGGACCATACCAAAATCAACATACTGATGCGGATTTGGTACGGGTGATGAGAAATGTGTTCCGCATGTGCAACCCCGAAGAACTAGAGAGACACATACAACACTTCATCCACCGTATGCAGTTCTCTGGCTACAATCAGAGAGATAGAATCAGAGTGTATAGAGGAGCCAGAACCAAATGGGAAAAAATGGTAAATAATGACATAAATGGGACCTGCCCCTTGTATAGGAGCAAATTTTGGAATAGAATAGAAAGAACTAGGAACAAGGCTAATAGAATAAACTCATGGTATGATAGCAATAAATACCAGAGTGCAATGTTCATCGATACAACCCCTAGAGGCGAACTAGCCTACAAATTTAGAAGGGCCCTAAATAAACATAAACTCAATATTAAGATAGTAGAAAGACCAGGTACCTCCGTAAAAACACGTATTAGCAAGACATACCCTTTTCAAAGACCCTCATGTATAGATAAGAAATGTATAACCTGTAAAATAAGCCCCCATATTAATTGTAAAACTAGAAATGTAGTGTATAGCATAAGATGTACTGAAGGACAATGTAGAGATAAAAATATAGTGTAGATAGGTGAGACAGCTCGTAGTATAGGGGAACGGATAAATGAACACTGGGGAGACCTTCAAGATAATAAAGAATCATCTGTACTCTACCAACATGCTAAGATAGAACACAAGGGTAAATTAGAGAACATAGAAATAAAAATAGAATCTACACACAGAAAAGATGCAATGTTTAGACAAATTACAGATGCAATAAACATAAAAGAATTACAACCAAAATTAAATAGAAAATATGAGTGGAACAGCAACATCACAACTTACAATTAAGGACAAAATGAAAATACACACACACATAGAACAAACAACCAACCAGTAACATGTAAATAAATAAATAAATAAACAAATAGATAAATGAACATAAACACACACAGACACCCGGATGTGGCGCATGCGCAGACTGAGCACACAACACACACACAGAAACAAAATGGCGTAGGACAGAACAAAGGAGAGGCACAGAAACAAAGAAAGGAATCCCCAGTCACTGAAGAGGTCACAGAGTGTGTGACGTAAGGACTATGACTATATATAAACAACTATCTGGTTGTGGAACCAACCAACCAACTAGAAATTTATAAATTTGTAAATTTATAAATATATAATAAACTGAAGTGAAACAACTGGTGCGTGTGTTTCTTATTGGTAACATGACCCTCCCAAAGTATAACAATATATATATATATATATATATATATATATATATATATATATATATATATATATGTATGTAATAAAATATTAAATACAAAGACCAAAATCCAGAGAGGACTCAATAAAGGTTGTTATAAATATATATACAAGCACGTATATACAAGGCTGTAGACCAAATATTTATTATTAGTTAAGTTTAAAAGTTTAAGCAAAGAATTTCTGCTTTCACTCAAAGCGGGATCATCTTGCTATACCATGTTACAGCAAGCCACATTGGACACTGGAATAGTTCCTCTACTTTCCTCGGAAGAAGGGATATTAATCTCGAAATATCATGACATATGAATGAATTAGGGTAAAAAAAACAAGCCCTATTTCTTACGATTTAATTATTGTCCGTACAAATCCGCGCTGTTGTGGCTTTCAGACTTCGAATTCTTTATAACATATACAATGCTTCAAGTAAACTACAAACTCCTTATATATATATATATATATATATATATATATATATATATATATATATATATAAGTCACATGAATACAGCAATTTCACAGTTAAAGGATAATTACGATGAGAATCATAATTATAATGACAAGCAACAATCACTATAATGATGCACACACACACACCTAAACACACACACACAAAGAATATTGGGCTACACTGTACACAGTGGCGGACTTGATCTAAAAATATTGGTTACTTGGAACTGAAGGGGGACCACCTACATACAGAATGCTATCATTTAATTTTCATAATGAATAAATAACATTTTCAAAAAATACATGAGTGGAAACAAAACAGTGCAATCAAATTTTTGCGGAAAAATATCTTACCTTCACCAATAAAAAATATTATTATTTTGCGAAATCCAGTGACTTTCAATAATGACCAGAAGTCGACCCTAAATATTACTAATAGCTCTAGGAAAGCACAGCACCACATGTAAACCTTTTCAGCTTTTTCTATGGGTTGTAAAATAAAAATTTGACCAGGATTTAACCCAAGGCCAGGATCTCCACCGTCTCTAGTACCTACCGTTAGGCCACAGAGACAACTACGAAAACCTTAAGAAAATTCATACTTATAAACCTACTTTCAAAATTTTCAAAACAAAATGATGTGGTGTCGTTCATGTCTTTCTTAATGCTATTGCTCCTACTTAAGGTCGACTTCTAAATTATTTAGGTGTTCCATAAACTATATCCTCGTTTTGTTTCTCATCTATCTAGACTACATTTTAACCTGTAATCCAGGTTTCACTTCTGCTCCCCCTCATTTCTCCGCACTCTCTCTCTCTCTCTCTCTCTCTCTCTCTCTCTCTCTCTCTCTCTCTCTCTCTCTCTTTCGTTCTGTGATATTTGAATCTACTATGATGTGGGCTTACCTTATTCCTATATATATATGTTTTTGGATGTCAGTTAGATTCAAACTTACAATGATTGACATTATATATATATATATATATATATATATATATATATATATATATATATATATAGTTATTACTTTGGGAGGGTCATGTTGCCAATAAGAAACACACACACCAGTTGCATTCACTTCAATTTATTATAATAAATTTATAAATTTAGGAATTTATAAATTTCCGGTTGGTTGGTTGGTTCCACAACCAGATGATTGTTTATATATATAAATTCCTAAATTTATAAATTTATTATAATAAATTGAAGTGAAAGCAACTGGTGCGTGTGTTTCTTATTAGCAACATGACCCTCCCAAAGTCTAACAATATCGGTTTCAACACACGTTTTCAGATAAAGAATCTTGCTAAACAAATTCAGAAACGAAATATATATATATACGAGGTGTGTCAGAAAAGTTCCAGGACTGATGTCACAAAAGATTTATTTCAAACCCAAACTTCACACACAGAAATAGCCGTCGAAACGGCTTGAGCTCTGCCGTCATGGTCATACTTTTTCCTGTTTCCCACTCTACTACCCTAAGTATTGAGTACTCTGGTGTGTTATGGTCCATCTGGTTCCTTACCACAATTCCTTTGTTATATATATATACAGTGGCGGACTAGGTCTAAAAATATTGGTTCCCAGATGAAGGGGGCCCACCTACATATAGAATGCTATCATTTAATTCTTATAATGAATAAATAACATTTTCAAACTATACATAAGTGGAAATATAACAGTGCAATCAAATTTTTGCGAAAAAATATCTTACCTTCTCCGATAAAAATATTATGTATTTTGCGAAATCCAGAGAATTTCAATAATTGTTTCTACTTTTGGCACAAGGCCAGCAAATACTCAGTGCATTACTAGTACTTTATTTTCTCGACACCGTAAGGATGAAAGGCAAAGTTAACCTCGACGGGGTGTGTCTTTATATGTATATATACACCACCTTCACCACTAATTGATTTGACAGATGTCTTTAACCCACTGATACCAAATATTATTTGGTCAGTAGTTCGTGTGTAAGTATATAAATATATATATATATGCTTGTGTGTCTGTGTCTATATATGTATGTTTGCATGCATGAATGAATACACTGAGCTTTAGATTTAGTAGAATGTACAACCACTGATTCCTGCTCTTTGCACTATCGCATATTTTGGTTTCTATTAATTCTTTATTTATTTACTTTTCAAAAAATGTTATTCTTTCTCTTAGACTTCAGGTATTTTTTGAAAGCAAAGCATTGACCCCTAAAATACTACAGTGGGCCCTGCAATGCTACTGTGGGTTGTTGCAATGCTACCGTGGGGCCCCTGTAGCCCACTTGCCATTGGGCAATCTGGCAACCTGTCCAGTCCGCCACTGACTGTACATGTATATGCAGGGTGACCCAAAGTCACGAGACCATTTCAAAATATAATAACAGTTTTAATTAAAAAAATTAATTGTAAAATGTTATCATAGTTTAAAACGGTCTAATGACTTTTGGGGCAACCATATATATATATATATATATATATATATATATATATACGTGAAAAACCCCACAAACCCTCCATATCAATTCTACTTTTGAAAAGCACAAGAACTGCGAAACCGTTAAAGGAACCAAATATATTTTAAAAAAAAACAAATATATTTAAAAAAAAAAGACTCAAATTTCATTTTCGATTTCATCTTTGTTCCTTATACTTGTGTAGGACACCTCGTTTTTTTTTCATTTTGTAAAAAAACCTCACTTTCTAATATATATATATATATATATATTGTTATACTTGGGGGGGGGGGGGGGGGGGGGGGGGGAGTCATATTTGTGTAATAATATTGCCAGAATTAATAACAGAAAACACTCACTGTTTGGTTGGTTTTCGCTTCTGTGTCTTTTATATCGGTTAATTTAATTTATTCGGTCCTCAATGCATGCGCAGAGAAGACAAAAAAAAAAGCAAACAAATTAACAAATAAATAAATAAACAAATAAATAAATAAATAAACAGACTAAATAAAGATGGCGTAGGCATACAATGCAACGGGAGGAAACAATAGCACCACTGACGATGTTGTAGATGTGCAACGAAAGAACTTTGTTAGACTATATATATGTGTTTGTGTCTATATTGTATCTGTATTTTTGACCGTTGGTCAGTCAATGGTAACATTGAGGACCGAATAAATTAAATTAACCGATATAAAATACACAGAAGCGAAAACCAACCAAACAGTGAGTGTGTTCTGTTATTAATTCTGGCAATATTATTACACAAATATGACCCTCCCCAAGTATAACAATATTTGTTTAGACACACGATTTCATATCAAAAACCTCGCCAAACTATATATATATATATATTAATCTATGTTTAGTGATTCAACCAGACCATTGAAATATTTATAGTGTTTTTGTAACAATAAAACTTTAAAGGAACATCACCTGTTCTGCCTTCAGTTATCAAACTAATACATATGTCTAAAGTCTGTCTTAAGCCAGCAGGCTCATTTGGTCGGTGCTTATCCCGGTTTCATGGCGTGAAGTGACTAAGATTACAAGACTTCCTCTGGACAGGATACTATTCCATCACAGGGTTAAATCCCCAACTGTTGCTGGTGCTCATTTTCTACTGAGTATACTAGAAGAACGTGAAATGAAGTATTTTGCTCAAGAACACAACACGTAACCCCGGAATCGAACCCACGACGTTAAAATCGTAAGTCCAACACCCTTATTACTAGGTCACATGCCTTCACACACACATAAATATATATATATATATATATATATATATATATATATATATATATATATATATATATATATATATGTGTATGTGTGTATGTATATATATATATATATATATATATATATATATATATATATATATTGGACATCCTGCAGGACTAAAAACAAAACCTGTCCAATGGCAAAGGAGCTCTTAAGAGTCAATGGCCATCCAAAATCACCGGGAGAGATGACCCCTTAGCCTTTGTCAAGGCAGAATTCTAGGAGAAGGAAAACTCTGATATAACACCTGAACCCTGATGGTATCCAATGATTTTGACTTGTTCTTCTTTTTGGTAAATATCATCTTGGTTAAGAGAGTGGGACTGGCTTTGTGCAGTGCCTTTGCTCACTATAAAAGCTTCACGGCACAGGCTTTGCTTTATATCTGGAGATCTCTCTGCACTTGTCGTCACATGGTACCATGGGCCCAGCACTATGTGTCAATAATTGTCACAAGTGTAGTGTTTGTACCAGAGTTTTCAAGTCGCTGGCTGGACTAAAAATCAAACTCGTTCAGTGCATCGGTAGGGGGTTCTCCTACATGGATATAAAGTAGTGGCCGTACTCGAAAACGTGTTGGCAGCCACCATATGTATATATATATACAAATATATATATATATATATATATATATATATATATATATATATATATATATATATATATATATATATACATATATATATATATATATACATATATATATGCATACATACATATATATACATATATATATATATATTTATATATATATGCGCATGCGAAAAGTTGACGATGAAAAACAACACATAAGAACGATACACTGCAATGATGTATATATTAATTTAACGCTTGATATAGTAAGAAAATAGTTTCAACGTTTCTGACTTTACTTCTTTGTCAGAGGACAGAGAAATAAAAGAAGATATAGAAAGATAGACGAGAGTATGGGAATGTGTGTGTGAGGTTGCCTCTGCACATATGTAAATATATATGTGTGTGTGTGTGTGTGTATATATATATATATATTTTTTTTTTAACTTTACCTTTTTCTGTCACCTTCACGATGAAAACAGTCGGCTGAATCTTGTTCCGAAACATGGACTTGAATTCTTTCCTGAAGACTGGACTGGTCAGTATATACATAACGAAATTGAAGGTGTTGTTTGTGAACAACGCTAAAACCAATATATTGTCCACTTCGTTTAGAGTCGGGTGTAACGCCAAAGATATCGATATAGGTAGTGTGGAAAGAAGAAAGAACACGTTCAATGCTATTATCAGTTTAACACTGCTGCTATTGCTTCGGATGGTTTTACGTGTTATCTTATGGATTAGGGCGATACTGACCAGAATTATAATAAAAGCAGGTGAGAAACAATAGACAGAAGCCTGGATTCGGATAACTTGCTCTTCATTGAAGAAGTGTAGGATTTTATTGGCGATGCACACAACGTTGAGAAAACAGAGGAAACCAAACAGCATCATAATCAATCGTTTCGGGGAAATGTTTATAAGTCTGAGGCGTTTAGAAAAAGGTTGGTGCACGGCGATTGTTCTCTGCACGGCTATCAAAACTGTCAGCCAAGATGAAGCTTGCAAGCAGAAATTTACTAAAAACAGTGATATCTTTTCATAGAGTGGTTCAACGGACAAAAAGGAAAATTTGTCAACATGAATGCTCAGAATAAATGTGATTAGTCCTATATATAAAATTAGTAGATCCATAATGCAAAGAACTCGGAGATATAATGTGACTTTGAATTCTTGTACCGTCTTTTTTCGTAGGATTATCAAAGATACAAGGTTTCCTATAGTTCCGACTAAAAGCATCAATATTCCCAAAAAGGTTACAACGCCACAGTATATGATTTCTGCCATTGTAAAATATGTTCGTTCTAGAATTTACCGAAGTAGAGAACTAAATAGCTAGATGGAAAGAACACTAGATAGATAGAAAGAGAGAGAGAGAGGAGGGTATAATACATGTATATATATGTGCGTGTGTATGTATCTGTATATATATATATATATATAGGTCAGGTTGTATAAATGAAATTCAATAGATGGCTGGATAACGGGAGACCGTAAAGGCAACTTGTTAAATTAATGGTGAACAAGCTGTAACGATACGTATAGCTTTAGTGGTTGACACAGAATATTGCATGTCTCCTTTCTGAACAGACTCATTAGATATATACAACAATTTAATTGTGTTCTTAATGAAAAAACATCAAGTGATAATCATTGACGTAATAGCTTGTTGCTTTAATTCTCTCGCTCATCCCTCTCTCTCTCTCTCTCTCTCTCTCTCTCTCTCTGTCTCTCTCTCTCTATCTCTCTCTCTCTCCAGCCCCACTCTCCCCCACTCTTTCGTTCTCCCTCTATCTCTCAGTATATATGAAAAGTGATAGAACCACACACTTATAAATGTATAGATACATGCGCACGCACGCACGCACGCACGCACGCACGCACGCACGCACGCACGCACGCACGCACGCACGCACGCACGCACGCACACACACACACACACACACACACACACACACACACAAAATGGCAGGTACATACTTTATCGAATTCGAAAGGATGAAAAGCAAAGCGGACTTAGAAGGGATTTGAACGCAAAGAATAGAGAACTGCAACAAATGTCCAATACCTTCACAACAACAATGGCAGTAACAAACATCTCCCAATAACGACGATTTCCCTTACACAACAACAATAACAATCAGTACAATCGTGTATGCAATTTAATTAGGGGACTACTAGCAATGTAAACCTTACTCCGTGACTAACTGGATAAACTGAACGTATTTGTTTTCTACTTAATTAGCAACAACACTACCAACACCACCACCATCACCTCCATCATCACCAGTGCGACCACCACCACCACGACCACCACGACCAGCACAACCTCCATACTACAAACACCACCACCGTCACCATCACCACCAACACCACTACCATACCACAAACACCACCATCACCACCAACACCACTACCACGACCACCTCCGCCAAAAATAAGAACAACAACCATATAACCAAACAAATCCGAAGTGAAATAACATCCTACAATTTTAGAACGACCAATCGGCGACACCACAAACCCACACATTTGTCAAATCATGAGATAGATACAGACCACTAGGCGTAACCACCATACTATTCCCAAAACTAACACAAAAAATATACACGATAGATACAACAGCAAAATCTTCCCAAACATACCACTTTAACTACTATCCACATCAGGAAAGCTTTGAACTGAACATTACATTGAAAACAACAGAAAATATTGACTAGTACACTACCTGTCACGATACCAAGGCTATGTAATGTATATGAATAATACTTCCATAACTCATTCCCCAGTATATGACAAGTAGCTCTTCTATCACCCAACTTTTCAGCTTGTACCTACGCGACTTTCCTACACTTCCACAACACACACACACACACACACACACACACACACACACACACACACATATATATATATATATATATAGCATAGCTAGATGGGGGCGGTCCTCCCCGGCGAAACCTTTATCGGGGCGGCACTTTTGGGTCTGCTGTAGGCTATAAGCGTTCTTTTAATGTTGCACAGCATGATATTATAATTGTACAGGCTAATAAATTTAAGAGTGTGTCACTGAGAAATATGTATTATTTGTGGGGGACCGGGGGGCGCTTAACTGAAGAGCTGACCCGGCCGGCACATACTCTAGTTACATCACTGAAGCTGACTCCTAGAACAGCGCATGCTTTTAATGGGTGGTCCCAAATAAGAAAATCGGGCCGGTTATGCTTTATAGTGGTAGTTTTATTATTATTATTTTTAGATTCCATCTATATTCCTTTTAGCCATCAGTCTCAACATGTCTTCCTTAATACATTCCAGATAGCAGATAGTTCTAGCTAGCACATGGGGAGATAGTAACGAGAAGACATTCTTTCACAGTTGGCAATATTGTTTCTAACATCTACAATCTTTGTTTTGCACAGCTTACATTTATTGTCAACTGATGGGTTCCCTAATTTGTGCATTAGGTACTTGGTGGGATTTCTTCTTCCTGGATTACATGGAAATATCCTTCAATGTGGGATGTTATGAACTTGTTGGAACTCCATATCAAGCGTTTACTATAGTTTATCCCTTCTATGGTTTGTGTTTCGTCTCAAGTCCCTATGTACAACCTTCCCAGTGAATTAATCCATTTTTTCCTTTTGGTTTTTTGTTTTGAACATTGAGTAGTCTTCCAATGTTTCTGCGAGAGACATTTCTATCGGGATTTATTTCCTCTTCTATATCAGTGGCTCTTCTTCTTCTTCTTCTTCTTCTTCTTCTTCTTCTTCTTCTTGATGAGAGGGTCGTGGGGGCAGAGTCCTCAAACACTCCTTCCAGCTGTTCCTGTCAGAAGCAGTCGTCTCTAATTGATCCTGCTGGATCCTCAAGCGGGACCGGCTGAGCTCATGGATGTTATCCAACCATCTTGTTCGGGGTCTACCCTTAAACCTCCTGCTGGATGGTTTGGCCCGTATAATCTGTCCAGCGATTCTTTCCTGAGACATTCTAACCACAGGCCCATAATGCTGGAGCTGTGATCCTTCAATTCGGAGATATAGCGGCTCTACGTGGAGCGACTCTTTGATCTCCGAACTATGCA
>OZ024740.1:176123639-176136139 GCA_964016885.1 Eledone cirrhosa
ACACATGCACACATGCATATACATACATATGCATAGACATATTTACACACTTTTGGATGGTCGTTGACTCTTATGAGTTTTTCCGCTCTTTTCAGGTTTTCCTTTTTGTCCCGCAGGGTGTCCAAAATCACCCTCCTCACCAAGTAAACTTGGTGGGGTTGCCGGTTTAGTCGCCGACGACCCGACCATGCGACAGGTTGTACTGGGTTACATGTTACCAGTAGCACTCAAGAGTGACCCGACATAACATACATACATACATAGATACATACATACATATATACATACATACATACATACATATGATGGCTGTCCATTCGTCAGACGAGCACGACCATCGCTGACAGATTGACTCACAGGTGGTTGTACCTACGAACGTGAGCTCGGCAATGACTTTTGATGCCGGCGAGAGACTTACAGATTTTTCCACAAAGTCTTCAAACTAAATCCAAATCTATATTTACAAACTGGAAGATCCTTATGGACCTTTAAGTATCTTGTGAGTACAGAGCGGCTCTTGCAGATTTTGCCGCATACATCACAATTAAGTGGGTCTGCAACAATGAACTTGCCATACGCTGTTAATGGGTTGTCTATGTGGCTCCTGGGGTGGCTTTTGAATCCTGTGTTTGACAGACATATTCGGCTACACTCAAACAAACTGAGGAACCGTTTGGTTCTCTCCCTTGTGGTCAGCTCTGTTGTTCTTTGCCTAGCTTTTTTATGCATTGAGTAAGCAACATCCTTCATATGTTTTTTACTTCTCCACTTGTTTCTGTCGCCAGCCTCCACTTCCCAATCATGAAGGCCGAGATCAAGCTGCAACAACGAGTCTTTGACACAGTCTTTGAAACGCTTCTTAGGTTTTTTTCTGAGGCCATTTTCTTTCAGCCAGCTCTCCTTAAAACATCTGCTTGGTGATACAGCCATCGTCCAGCCGTAGCAGATGTCCTGTCCAGCGAAGGAGGTACCATTGGATGCCCAAAATTGATCTTAGGCAGCTTAAGTGTAAGCGCTCTAATAATTTTTAATATTTCCTGTAAACCACCCAGGTCTCACAAGAGTAAAGAAGGATTGTATGAACACAAGTATTATGAACATATAACTTTGTTTTCTTTTTCAAGCCTTTCTGAGACCACACACAGTCTTGAAGAGCAGAAAAGGCGTCAGTGGTTTCTTTAGTCGGAAAGACATTTCACCATCGGGGGAGCAGTTACGATTTAACGTACCACGGAGGTAGATAAATTTATCAATAACCTTCAGCTTCTTCCCATCGACGTAAATGGAAGGTTCACATAGACTGTGCCTGGTGCTAGTTGAAACATGACAATTGTTTTATATAGACTGATTGTTAGACCAATGGAATTACATGACCGGGACAACCTGAATCTCTGCATATCACTGGCAGTCATCAGCTTAGAGGAGATCGCGGACAAGTGTTAGAAAGATTTTTGATTTAGCAGCAAAGCGGCGTATATTATAAAGCTTGCCTGTACTACGATATCGCACATCTACACATTCGTTACAGTTCTTGAAGGCATCGTTAAGAACAATAGGGAAGAAGATGGAAAACAAAGTCGGTGCAACCAGGTCTCCCTGTTTAACTCTGTTCTCTAATTTTATTGTTTTAGACAAAATACATCCAGCCTCCAAGACTGACAGAATCCTCCATGTCATCATGGAAGGACCTGACCAAATTCATGAAATGCTGGAGACAGCCCAGCTTTCCCAAAACAACCCAGAGCGCTTCCCTGTTAACCGTATCAAAAGCCTTTGTGAGATCTACAAAGACTTGATATGAGCACTGGCCTAGTTCTACACCCTTTTCCTGGATTTAGTGCGCTGTAAATACTATGTTCATGGTTCCTCTGTTTGTTCGAAAGCTACATTGCGATTCTGGTAGAATCCTGATAGAAATATGAGAATTCTGTCTGGACAGGATTATACCAGACAAAATCTTTCCGGCTGTGCATAGAAGAGCTAAGCCTCTGTAGCTTCCGCAAAGTTTGCGGGCACCTTTGCCCTCGTACAAAGGAATCATTGTAGTATCTCTCCATTTTTTTGGTGACTTCTAGACATCCAAAATAACACTATGCATGAGATCAGACAAGTGGTCTCCTCCGAAACGAAAGATCTGAGCAAAGAGACCAGTGTGACCAGCTACTTTTCCAAGATTTAACTTAGTAACAGAGTTATACACCTCTTCCAGGGAGGGTGGTGTATCCATTGCGTAGACTATGTGACTGTTGATCTATAGTACCCAGAACTGCAACATCCCCATGAGAATCTCTGTTCAGGAGTTCTGAAACGTGTCCTCTATATCGACTGGTGCTTTTGTTTATAGTTGTGTATAGGCCACTGCCATCTTTTGTACTCATAGGTGTGATTTTGGCCGCATGGGGCCCAACACTTGTTTTATTAGGTTATAGAACCCTTTGCTATTTATTGAATCAGCAGTAGCTTGCATCTCTGCAGTGTCCTACGTTTTCTGCAGTTTGCACTATGCACCAGGCTTAGCTTGCTTAAACTAATCCTTTAATTGTTTTCCCTGTACTTTTGATAGATGCTTCTGCAAAAGATGGCTACATATATTGTTCTTGGTGGCAACAATAGCACTTGTTGCTTGATCATTTTCTCTAAACTAGTCCTGAGAAGCTGTTCCCACAACATTCTTAGTGGCATTGTATATTTGATCACAGGTTTCCTTACATGATTTTAGATATGTTACTGTTCTGATTCTCTCATGCAGGGTGGTTTGTGTATCTGGAGAGTGGAGTTTAGCAACATCAAGACGCTTGGGAAGCTTGAGTGTCTTACGTGACTAAGCAAGAGACTTAATGACCAAACGCATCTTTGATCCAACAAAGGCATGGTCAGTCCAGCACTGTCGCCTTTGTGTTGGAATTGTGTGCTGGAAATAAACAGCTTAAATTCGGTGCACAATTCGAGCAGGAGTAAGCCGTTGTTATTTACCTTACTTAAACGAAATTGTCCGAGGTAATTCCATGTCTGCCAATCCTTGCTAACTCTGGCATTGAAGTCATCAAGAAGGATACTTTGTTTGAATTGGTAATAGATCGCAGTAAATTTTGGCGATCTTCGTAAAACTGGTTCTTGTCATCCTCAGTACTCACGAGGGTAGATGCATAGATGCTAATCAGGGTAGCGTATATATTTTCACTTAGGTGGATAAGGAGTGTCATGATTCTATAGGTGACACCACGGGGCAACTCACACAGCTCCGAGATTGATGTTACGGATTGTGAATCCAACACCTCTTCGATCTTCAAGCTTACTATCTTTCCAGAAAAAGTTATAACCTCCAGTAGGTTCTTGGATTTGGCTATCTTCAGCAAGCCAAGTCTCTGAGAAGGCAACGATATCAACAGAATATTTTTGGAGTACTTTATATATCGAGACAGTTCTTCGTGTAGGTGAGGATCCCTCATGAATGTCAATGAAGGTCCGCAGAATATTCCAAAAGAATATTTTTAGTTTTATATTGAATCTTTTAGGCATTTCGTTGTTTCGAGCATATAGTGGACATCCGTCAGCCGCACTAAATTGGCCAGAAGGATTAAAGAAGCAGGCAATGGTTGGGGCAACTTTTCTAGACTCTTCCAGGTTTACTGGTGAGCAGTGTTATCCCTGAAAGGATCACCCTTGGAACAACTGAAAGTCATCTCTGCCCCAAATATATGAACTAGCGACTTAGTGTCTACCAAGGGGTGCTTGTGTGCAGGTCGGCAGCTGCATGCCTTCAGCCCGTCAGACCTGTACACACCACCACCTTGCTATCGCCACTGGGCTTCAAACGGTAAGAAGACAACAAGTGTTAATTGTCAGCAATGCCCGTGCAAGAGTTTTAAGTCGAATGCGGCTTGCACGACACCACAACAACTCTCATTAACAACACCAAGAAGTACAGAGTCAAGCAAATTGCAAGATGTCCAGTGCAGTAGAGCAGCGGGTTTTATCTACGAGTTAGCCTTCTAGAGAGATGCCTTGACAAAGACCAGGGGTCTCTCACTCCCATTAGGCCTACAGCGCCTTCGGACACCACCTGAGTGTTTCTATGACCTAGAGTATGTATATAGATTAAAATGCGGGAAAATATATATATTAAACAGCGTTTGATTAGATTAAAAAGTAAAAAAGTGTAAAAAGTTAAAAGGTTAAGATATATGTAAAATATAAAAATATAAAAGATATTAAAATATAAAAGATTAAGATGTAAAAAAAAAACTTACATCAATTCGCATAACCATACAATATATACATATGTACACAGTATTGGATGGCTGTTGACTCTCATGAGTTCATCCGCCCTTTGTCAGGTTTTGTTTTGTCCCAAAATCACCCTCCTCATCAAGCAAGCTTGGTGGCGTTGCCTGCTTAGTTGGCGACTACCCGATCATGTAACAGGTTGTACTGGGTTACATGTCAACAAAAGCAATCAGAAGCAACTTGACATACATAGATGATGGCTGCAACTCGATTTGGAGCAATGTCATCTTTTGATACTTTTGCATGAGTATCACGGACGTGGCTTTTTAGTCCTGTTAGGGACTTGCCTATGGCCAGCAATACCATGCATCGCACAAAATGTCACATATCAAGCGATGCCTGTGCTTGAAGCTTTTTTAAGCGATGAAAGGCTTTTCACGGGGCCAATCCCACTTTCTAAACATCGAATGCATTTGCCCCAAAAAGAAGTACTGGTCTACTTCATTTGATGCAATCAAATTCGAAGGTAATCTCCTTCTAGAGAGATGTCTTAATGAAGACGAGGAGTCTCGCTCCAGACACTCACACAAAATCTTTATTTGATGGCCGTTGACTCTCCTGAGTTCCTCCGCCCTTTGACGGGTTTTGGTTTTCATCTCGAGGGGTGTCCAAATTCACCCTCCTCACAATGCAAGCTTGGTGGGCTGCCGGTTTCGACGCCAACAACCCGACCATGCACAGGTGGTACTGGGTTACATGTTACCAGTAGCACTGACGAGCGACCTGACATACATACATATAAATATACATTCATGTGTGTGTGCATTTGCGTATGTATGTGTGTGCATGTGTGTGTATTACTGACATGCTTTCTTTTTTAAGAATCCATTCCTTAGTGGAGAATTTATTGTAATTCGTTGACTAGGATTTTTAGTTCAAGTCTAGCTATATACACATTTATCTCTTATGGCATTTGGATACTGTACAGCGTATCAACATTTGTTGAAGTTTTACTAATGCTGTTGTATTGTAACAAATTAATATTATAGATAGATTATGTCTTCGATTTCATTTCAGTGTTAACTTCCTGATATAAAGACAAAGATAATAGATAACAGCTGTAAATGTAAAAGACATGGCAAGTGTATAATAAAGAATGTAATTATCAAAGATGTTTTTTCCTAATAATGTGTCTTCAGTCCTACTTTCATGGACTTTACACTATTTCAAGATTAGAACATTTCCGAACAAATACAATTTCAAAATAGATTATAAAATTTATGGTTTTTATAAACTTCCAACGATGCCATAATACTGAAAATAACCGTGAAATTTCCAGAGGCACAGCTAGTAAACATGAATGGACTATCGTATTTATAGCATTGTAATTGTGAAGGTACGCAGCCTAGTGGTTAGTATTGCGCTCACAATCATAAGACCGTGAGTTCTATTTCTGTTCCGGACGGCGCATTGATCCTTGTACAAGGAATTTTATTTATTTCACGTTGTTTCAGTAAATGGAAAAAATAAGTACCAACTGCGGCTGTGGGTTAACCTTACGATAGACTGCCGTTTCGACCAGGAGAGGGAGTCGTTATGACGAGACTAGTGCCAAGCTTTCGCCTATCCCTTAGAGGAAATTGTCATGTACGGGCAATGGCTGGTTTTCCACAAAACACCTTAATTAGGATTGCACCTTCGATAGGAAGTTTTTCAGGTGCAAACACTTGGTCAATCATGCCCAAATGAGCCTATTGGATTTACTCTAGTGTCTTATATACATTTTGTTCAAATTTGTTCAACATCCTGTTTTTTTCTTTAAATGAATTCTAGTTCTTTTCTGTTATTCGTAAGCACCTCATGCACGCATGTATAAAACCATACACAACTCATACAAACATCCTATATATTTAGCAATGGTGACTAAAATATTTAATGAGCATTTTGAAATGGAGCCTACATTACATACCGGGTTTAGTCCTACTAGAGACCTGTCAACTCTCCCCGTCCGACAGGGAAATCTCCCACCCACTCTGGGGTGGGGGAGAGATATCTTCTCTTGTGAAAATAGGTATAGCTTTCATTATGTAAAATCTCCCCATTTTGGCGCACCTTTTATGATGGAACTACCCCCCATCTGGTTGTTTAGATGTTGGTAGGTCTGCCACTAACAACTATGCCTGGTTGTGGTGGATTAGATTTATTTCTTATTCGCTACTGAAAGCACAGAAAATTGGAGTTGAGTGCCGCCAGCCCAATGAACCATGTGTTCTACAAACTATTTCTTAACATCATCATCATCAGCAACAGTAGTAACAGTAGCAGCAGCAGCAACTGTAGTAGTAGTAGTAGTAGTAGTAGTAGTAGTAGTAGTAGTAGTAGTAACAGCAACAGCAGCTTCACAACTAAATTACTTTTAGATCTTAAACAACTGACATCAACATTCCCACATACCACACCAAACTGACTAATACAAATTTATCTCACCTCCTTAGTCCGAAAATCTCTTTATCAGGAACCACCACCACTTCCAGCACCGCCATTTCCAATAATGACATAGTTGGAATTACTTATTAAACACGCTTGTTATCCATAATGCAATTATTTGGTAGAGTGTCATACAATTATGCAGTTCCTGAACTACCCCTAATTGCTTTTAATGAAATCTAACCCTTTAATATTCTCTCAGAAAACACCACATATTTCATCACCATTGACAAATTCCAGCTGGCATCAACCAGATCACTACCAGGTTCATCGCATGTACTTTTACTAAATCATCTTATTGATAATTTATAGACGAGGGCTGACGTTTTCAACCACGTAGTGACGGCGCCACACCTTTGTGTCACGGTCTACAGGTGTACAGATTTTGAGGCGAGCCGGATTTAGATAGGATATTTCAAAAACTTAAGTGTTTTGTGCTAAAGTATTCTTTAACGTGAAACAGTATATGACAAACTGACACCCTTTGAATTACAGGTACAACTCATACAATGTGCCACCGGGAGTCGAACTCACGATCTTCAGCTGAACACTCTAATCACTAAGCCACCAGTCTTCACATATGGGGTGTAATTACGAAAACAAAACAAAAAGGAAAAAAAGAAAATTCTCCATGCTTATGAGAACTAGACATAAGCTTTCAACAGATTAAATAGATTTGTTGCTGGTCACAGACGTGTCACAAACAGGTTTGAAAATTCAAGATAGACAATACTATTATGTAATAAAAGAAAGTGAACATAACACACTTTGTGTGTATTCTGAAATAGTTAGAATTACTTTTACATTTTCTAACCCTGAAAAAAGAGATAAAAATAAAAGGAAAAAAAAATATTTTTCTTCCTAATAATCGTCTTTTTCTCCTTATTTTCATACATACATATATATAGAAATACGTATTGTGAATTTTACAACATGAAAGAATATTTAGAATCCAACCTTCTTTTTTCACTAAAATATTTAACTCCTCTGCACCAATCACGAGCTTCCACATCTACGATGGATGATACTCATAACGTTGAGTATTTTTGCTTATTGCATTTTAGTGATAAGTACTTTTGTTGTAATGGTAGAAGAAAGGCGTTCAAGAGAGATTCACAACGGTACAATTAATAAAGGTAGCAATTCGATGTTGGACTTGCATGTTAGTAGTGATTACTACTTCAGGAAAATAGAGATGAAATAATGATGTTTATATTCCATAGTAGCGGAAAAGATCAGAAGGCATTGAAGCGGCCCCTTACGGCTGTGACTCAGCACATATGAGAGTTACGTCCCTTTGCGACGGGCGCGACTCCCAGTTGCAGATTCATGTACTAAACGGAGTTGCGTCCCCCTGGGGACTATATAGTCGAGGACAATCAAGCCATAAGACACTCTACTCCTGAATGTCGAAGGGACAAGAATACCTGAGACTTTGTCAAGAGATGACTCCTGTTTCACTTCCTTCGCACCCAAGAAGAAGAACACCGGCAGCCTAAAGAAACACTTGAACCTTACCAAGAGAAGATTTGCTGTTCTCTTCCACACACTCCAGTCTGGGGGTTGTGACCACCTGAACATCAACATGTGGTAACAATTCTTTATAACAATTTATTTGACTTCTGTGAGGTAAAACCATGTCACAACTCTCACCTGCATTTATTGTCATTCTGGATAATATTTATATACACTGATACTAATCTCATAAACATATTTCAAAGCATAATAAAGATTTATTTTCTTCTTCATATTAATACCAGTACAAGGCGATTGAAGAACTGCAAACATATCTCATAGTCAAGTTGAACGAAAAATGTAATCAGTAGAAGATCCCGAACGTAACTGCAGAAGAATTGATAATTAGGCGCGGAATCGACTGCTGGGCGGAAATCGTTTTTAATATTCCTACGCCACCAACCCTAAGGGCTGGCGACTGACCAAACACGACCAAATTACTCCTCTGCGATAAAGTAGCACTATTGCTTGCTACAGCATCATGATCTGATAATCTGAAGGACTAGATCTACCCATTTGTTAAACCATATATGATATATATATATATATATATATATATATATATATGTATAACAATTTTGTATCTCCAAAGAAATACAATTTTAGGAAGCCGTAGCTATGCAAACACCGGGGGGCTAACGCCCTCTGGTAATGTCCAGCAGAAGAAAGGGGACAACCGTCTATGCATTTCAGGCTTAACTGGCCGACATCAGGACGGTCCCTCCCACCGCTTGCGACTGCTGGACTAGAAGACAGCTGAGAATATATACTTTTCTCGTCTGTGTAAATGAGGTGATTAATCTCATTTGCCTATGAAGCTGCATAAGTTGGCTCAGCTTATAATAACAAAGAAATAGGATTTCGCTTCAAGCATAGCTTTATACAATATGTATAAACATCTCCAAAGAAATACAGTTTTAGGAAGCCGTAGCTATACATATTGTATTAAGCTATGCTTGAAGCGAAATCCTATTTCTTTTTTATTATAAGTTGAGCCAACTTATGCATAGATGGTTGTCCCCCTTGCTTCTGCTAGACATCACCAGAGGGCGTTAGCCCCCCGGTGTTTTCATAGCTACGGCTTCCTAAAACTGTATTTGTTTGGAGATACAAAATATTTATACATATTGTATAAAGCTATGCTTGAAGCGAAATCCTATTTCTTTAATATATATATATATATATATATATATATATATATATTGCCGATATGTGTTTGTGAGTATTGATTTATTATTTTTTAGATCGACACAGGCAGACTATATGTATTTGAATTAAGATATTTCATTCTAGCTATTTTATTGTCAATTACAACAAAAACACGTAAGTGTTTATCATATATGAATTTATACTGCTCAGAAATGATTCTTAGAGCTAAAATAATTGTAAATAACCCCATTGAGTGTAAACTCTAAATTATATTATATATATATATATTTATTAAAATAACAGATTAAAGTTTGAGCAAATTTATTATTCGGTAGAGGGTCGGACGCCATGCTTTGACGCATAGAGTTACGATCCTTGCCATTCTGAGTTCAAATGCCGCCGAGGTTTACTTTGCCTTTCATCCTTACGGGGTCGATAAAATAAAGTACCAGTAATGCACTGGGTAATTGCTGGCCTTGTGCCAAAAGTAGAAACAATTATTATTACATTACTATTATTACTATATATATATATATATATATATATGTGTGTGTGTATCTGTGTGTGTATATATATATATGTGTGTGTGTATATATATATATGTGTGTGTGTGTATCTGTGTGTATATATATGTATGTGTGTGTGTGTCTGTATATATATATATATATATATATTTATATATATATATGGGGAGGGTCATATTTGTGTAATATTGCCAGAATTAATAACAGAACACACTCACTGTTTGGTTGGTTTTCGCTTCTCGCTTCTGTGTCTTTTATATCGGTAATCTAACTTATTCGGGCCTCAATGTTGCCATTGACTGACCGGCGGTCAAAAATAATACTAATACAATATAGACACAAACACATATATATAGTTTATCATCAATCTTTCGTTGCACATCTGCAACATCGTCAGTGGTGCTATATTTTCCTCCTGTTGTATTGTATGTCTACGCCATTTTTATTCAGTCTGTCTATATATTTATTTATTTATTTGCTTGTTTGTTTATTTTATTTTGTCTTCTTTGCGCATGCGTTTGCGTGTGTGTATAGTGTTTTGTTTGCTGTGTGATGGGTGACTAGTGTGTGTTTATGTGCTTGTTATTGTATAATGATATTTGTTTCGACACACGATTTCATATAAAAAACCTCGCAAAACTAATTCATCGCCGCTATATATATATATATATATATATATATATATATATATGTATATATATGTATATATATATATATATATATATATATGTATATATATATATATATATATATATATATATATATATATATATATATATATATATATATATATATATATATATATGTATATATATATATATATATATGTATATATATATATATATATATGTATATATATATATATATATATATATATATATATGTATATATATATATATATATATATGTATATATATATATATATATATATATATGTATATATATGTATATATATATATATATATATATATGTATATATATATATATATATATATATATATGTATATACATATATATATATATGTGTTTATATATATATATATATATATGAATTGGTTTCTTCTACTTTTCTTTTACTAAACTTTTAATACCCTATTTTTGCTGTTCCCCTCCCTTATTGTGGTTTCCCTGATTCCATTCAAATCTATAATACTTAAGGTTGTATATGTAACATTAAACCAGTTTTTCTCTCTTGTTTTCATACTCTAACATTTTAAAGGATTAAGACGATAATTTATGTAATTCGCAATGAATTCTTACAAATACAAACACACACGCGTGTTATACATATATATTCATTTTAGTAGGGCTAAATAGTGAGTCTTGTTACTCTGGAGTTTCGCCTGTTTATCATACGATCATCAGACAATGACGACTCTATGATATACAAGCGAAACTCCAGAGTAACAAGTCTTACTATTCAACCTTAATAAATTAATATTAAAACTCTACTTCGGTAATGATTACTCTTTTTCTCTCAGCCGTCAGCCATATACGGATATATATATATATATATATATATATATATATATATATATATATATATATATATATATATATATATATATATATACGGATGTATATATATATATATATATATATATTAATAAGGAGTTGACGGACCCAGCATATTTTCAATGCCAGGACCGGTTGTATCTCAGCGCACTCCAAGGGCAATGTAAGATACATTCCCAGAGTATACATATAGTTATTCGCTTCAATACAACACACGTAAAACGGGTGCCTATAATAGTTCCCGGACTCGAGTTTCGGCCGCACTAATGCAGCAGTAAGGTGCACTGAACCATCCGTCTACATATATTATGCAACAATGCACAATCGGCTTATGCGGCTTCATCAGCGGGTATCAATAACCAATCGATCGACAGAATCCAAACCCCTGCCCATGCCGGTCATGACTGTTTGTGACAACCGACACGGTAAAGCGATTAGCAATTGGCACCCGATACGACTCTGTCTCTCGACTAGCCACCGATTTACAAATTTTACGTGGTGGCGGGAGAGTAGAAAACCAATCTTTTCGTTCCCGTCAAAAGTCTCAGCCAATGTGACTTACACACAAATTATTACGAGGTGAAAAGATGGCTATTAGAAATAGCATTCGGCTCATGTCTCCAAGTCCCATGGCTAGAGGAAAGTGATAGTAACAATGGTAGTGCCAAGAACCTTTAATGGACTTTATATATATAGGAAAAGAGTCAGGACCACGACGGCTGAGCTCCGGTCGTTTCGACAGCTAGATCTGAATTGTTCGGACCTAGCTGTCGAAACGGTCGAAGCTCAGCCGTTGGGGTTGACTCTTATCCTATTACCTACTATACTCCCCTAAGTATTGAGTACTCAGGTGCGTCATAGTCCACGTGGTATCTTACCACACCCTCTTTGTTATATATATATATGAATAAGCCAGTTTCAACAGCTACTTTCAACAGCTACTTCTTGTTGAAACGGCTAGAGCTCAGCCGTTGGAGTCCTGACTCATTTATATAATCATACTCTACTACCCCGAGATTAAGAAAGTGGGCCGTGGAAACAAGAAACGAATGGAAAACAAGGAAAACAACACGGAAATTCTGA
>OZ024740.1:176141139-176171139 GCA_964016885.1 Eledone cirrhosa
AGATGTCAGAATAAATTATTCTAGATATACCACATTTGTAATTACATCAATATATGAACACTTTCATTTTATCTAAACTTTTAAATTTTCATGATTGCATAAGTGACAGCTGGAATTATTTTTTCTAATCATTCCACCAATCTTAGAACTAATAATTTTCAATTTCACCTAAAAGTTAACAGCTCCCATTCGGATGACTTCAACCTAGTCAGGAAATTGTAAATTTTCAAGAAATAAAAATCAGAATTTCACAGTTTTGTTAGAATGAAAAAATGAATTTTTCTTACTTGTTAGAAATAATAATTTCCACAGGCTTTTCCATTGTCAAAAGCAATAAAACACACCACTACCACCACCTCCTATTTTGATTACCACTATGCTTCATGGATTAGACAGGTTGTCATATTCTGTGGCTAGACAGGCAGGTTAGACGACTGTATCTTGCTCACATGTTTCATTTTGGCTGGATTCTTTCCTAACACCTGCCACTTCATGGCATGAATGAGTTTGATTTCTGATGAGAAGGTGAACTGGGTGTTTTTCTGTGAAATTAGCACTACCAATTTACAGTGTGGGCAAGGCGCATTTTATCATAGTACCAGAACTATCACTTTACAAAGTGGGTTTGGTGCATTTTATCATTATACCAGCATTTCCACAATCCAGTGTGGGCTGAGCACTAAGTGTGTTTTATTGTGATACCAGTGCTACCACATTTCACCACCAGCAAGCTTGCATCCTTGGCTAGGCTGGGAGGACAGCAGTTGGGAGTGTGGGGAACGAGGGCAGGGTTTGAGCTGCATGTTACTAGAGGGAGGAGTAGCGTGATTTTCGGGTAAGTGACATCTGATGGTATTGTAAGTAGCAGAGTGTGAGCCCAGGTTTTCCTTATGGCATGGTTAAACAAGGAGGAAATAAATTTGGCCGTGCAAGTTTTGGGGGAAAAGAGAAAGGGAGAGTAAGTGTTGGGTTTCAAGGTGGTTTTAGGGAGAGAAAAAGTGAGCAAGCAGCATCTGACAGTATAGTGGAAGTGCATCCACCTTAAGGTGAGGGTCTGGGATGAGTGAAGGGGAGTGACTTTGTAGGTTGAGGAAAGACTATGGTGGAGAAGCAGGGATCGCGTCTATAAGGGTGAAGTGAATAGATATTGAGGAGGTGATGGTAAAGGCATCTTGAGTGTTGTTACATCTTTCTTCCTTTTACAGTCATTCTCTCCATGCTCTTGTAGTCAAGGATGTGAAAGGAGTTGGGGAGACTAGGTGAGGGGGATAGTGAGGAAGAGATGATAGATGGTGTAACTTAAGTCTTGTTATATCTTTCTGCTTTTTACAGCCATGCTCTCATTCTTTATTTCATTGCACTTGTGTAGGGATGTGAATCTTCTGTAGTATGGCATGTCACCAACTGTCTCTATCCTGTGTCATCTTCGCTGTGAGATCCACATTTTTACGGTCAGCTTTTACCACTTTGATCTTAGGTCTTCTTCTTCTACAATTTACTTCAACTTTAAGTGCCTGCACTTCTTAATGCTCGTCTCATCCTTCATATGTACAACATGGCAATAACAACACAGTCTTCTCTCTTGTAGACTACATCAGCTTTTTCTCATGTCTAGTTTTTCTCTCATCCTATTAATGCTTTGTTGTTCTTCCACATTACTAATATACATCTATCAGAGAATGCTCGCCTCATACATATCCAATCTTTGCAAATCCTTTGCATTGATTGTCGAAGTCTTGCTTCCATACAGCATCACAGTTCACACAAAGGCATCCTACAATCTGCCTTTGTATCATAGTGAAAAGCCAACAGAGGACAATTTTAGAGACGTGCTTCGTCCAACGCAAATCGCTGCTGACCATAATGCCCAGGTCACGTTCACAAGAAGACTTCTTGATATTAGTGTTGTGGAGGGAGTATGTGGATGCTGGATTTTTACTCCCAAAATGCATGGCGGTACACTTGTCCACAGCTAGCTTGAGTTGCCAGTCTGTGATCCATTGTTGCATTGTGTCCAGGTCAGATTGCAGGCAAGAACTATAGTGTTCAGGATCGGTCCTTTTTATATAAAAAAAAAAGGGAATGCATATCATCAACATGCTTTGATAGAATAAGTTGATTTTAAAAGTTAAGATCTAATATACTTTGACTATAATTCCATATCTGTCAATGTCAATAAGACAGAGAGAAGATAAAGAAAGAGAGATAAGAGACAGACAAATAGACAAAGTAAGCATACAAGACAGCTAACATATTTTTTTGAAAATATAATTGTTTCTCAGTATGAGATTTTAAATGTTAAATTCAGTTTACAGATCAGTTTATGATTGAACATAGATTATGTTTTCAAAAAGCTGTCGATATATATTTACTCGTAATACCAGAGCCATGTCCCCTGACATGAATCTTATAATTAGTTGCGGTGGATTGGCAGTAACGGTAGAGGGTCGGACGCCATGCTTTGACGCATAGAGTTACAGCCCTTTCCAATCTGAGTTCAAATCCCGCCGAGGTTAACTTTGCCTTTCATCCTTACGGGGTCGATAAAATAAAGTACCAGTAATACACTGGGTATTTGCTGGCCTCGTGCCAAAAGTAGAAACAATTATTTGTAAATATATTATAAAGTTAGTTTGGTTTATATATAAAATAATTCTGTAAGTGAATACCAGATTTATTTCCCCTAGTATGAGCTTTTTGTTTAAACATACTTTTTGCTTATATCTTTTTAATAGATGTAGAATATTATATGGTTTGTTGAAAGGGTGAAGACCTTATTTTTAAAGGTTGTTTTAAGGTTCTAATGAAGAAAAAAAGCCTTTTTATCTTATAAAAGGAAGAAAACCTGTGGAGAATTAGTGTTATCCCAAGGAATGTCAGAGTTGTACTTGTCTGGCAAATGACTTGATCTGAGACTGTGTTGAAATTAAAACAATTACTGCGTGGAAGAGTCATTTTAACCATTTGAAAATGGAAAAACTGTTAAATTTATATATATCGTTTATTTCATGATGTTAAAATTTTCATCAGAATGTCTGTGACCTTGTCACTGACAGTTCCACTGCAATTACATTAAAATGTATTAAATGGTCAGTTTTTATTAGCTTCATGAGAGAAAAAACTCCCTAGTTCCTAAATTTTAAGTCAGTTGCAGTGGAACTGTGTCAGCGACCAGGTTGCTGACTGTGGGACAAACATTTTGACAGTTTCTGTTACTTGGGTAACCAAAGAAATAAGTTATATATATATACAGTATATATATATATATATATATATATATATATATATAATATAGAAAAGGCTTCTACAGGACTAGAAGTGTTTCATTCGGTAGAAATTGAACCCGGGATAAACTTATATATATATATATATAATAAGAGTGTATGTTATTATGAGGCTAAAATACTATTCCACTAGGAATGTGTTGTAAGTAAATCTAGATCCCATAATGTTCCATGTTAAATATTAAAAATAATAATATATACATATTTTAAATAATTATAATTAAAAGTTAATGAACTTTGTATAATTATACAAAGTTCATTAACTTTTGGAATTAATAATGATTTCATTGAAGACACTAGACCAAACATTGTAGGGAAGAGAAAGTTGATTATATCAACCTCAATAGGATGAACAGCAAGTTGATTAAGGCTGGATTTGAATTCACAACATAAAGAGCCATAGCTACATTTCACGCATACATATCATGCATTATTGAATCTTTCAGATAATCATAGAACCTGAAACTTAACCTAGGATAGTAAACATAATCTATTGCCTAGTTTTGTACCCCTAATTGGCTAATGGGTGTCATTAGCAGAGTTTACTCTGTTGCAAGCATTTGGGATATGTCTGGTTTGTGGAGACTTTCCTCTTCATCTCCTATTACACTCATAAGACCCCCAACATGTGCCATGGGGCCCGCCTTTCCTTCTCTGACTAAATAATAAACAAAATGAAGTTGAGTTTCTTGTTGCCAAAATATGAGTTGATAGATGTTAGAAAATTCCTTTTCATTTAACATATATAATCTTCTAATTTCTTGTATTCTAATCTTATAAATCTAACTAAAATAAATTTTATTGGTCAACCTCGCAAACACAATCTCACGCATAAAAGGAAGCAGCAAGTAGAGAACATACAGAATAAATGAGGAAATAAAATATTTTCTTTCTAGCATTATGCTGTTTAGTCATAGGTTAACCTTGATCAAGCAGACTAATAATCAAAATCATCAGAATTATCCCATGCACATCTCCTATCTAATGTGACTTTTCCTTATCTGAAACGTTAGATGGTGATATGAGGAAGATTTGCCTGCTATTTCTAGCACATCCAGTTGCCACGTAGAAGCTCCCTCATTTTACGGTTTTGTTTATTAGCTTCAAGTCAGTGTTGATTGAGAAGACCTATTATCAAAAGCATTTCAGCCTGACTATGTATAGGAGTACATTTTCATATGTATTTTTCTTTTAAGGTGTGATTTAAGAGAACTAGGCTGCTATTTCTAAATGGTTGAACCCTGGTGTATTTGAGTTTGTTGATCATTAAAGACCAAATTCATATTCGATATTCGATAGTTTCTCTTTAGAACCGAAGTTTCATTAAAAACAATTAGTATATTGCCTGATTTCTGTATTTTTCTTAAAATATAAATTTTAGTTGTTTACTGGTGTCGAAACATCTATAATTGAGCATTTCTTTAATTAGCAACCCTATTGGATCTATGTAGTATTGGCTAAAATAAAAGCTAACACTTGGGGCAAGATCCTACAGAATACAGAATAGTTTGGTGGAAATATTGATAACTAGCAGTGGTACCCGGCTTTGCACGGGATAAGGTATTTTGGAACGCGGGCCGCCAACAGACCTAATCGTGGAAAAACTGCATGCCTGGACAATATGTAAAGAAAATAAACCGAATACTCTGATGGCTGGATAATCTTTAAGATTTTACTCGATGAAGCAGGAAAAATGCAGGTTTTCACCTAGGGGATCAAGAAAATGATTTTTTTTTATGTGCAGAATATTCCTTGAAATTTCTGGAAAATCGGCTAGACGTAACGCCTCAAAAAAGACCTAAAAAGCTGAAAAATGAAGTTTTTCATCTAATGCGGGCCCTAGGCCATAAAAGAGTTGGATTTTCTTTGCTCACGGTATGAAGAAGACACTGACTAATACATAGTTACAATTTCAAGGAAATTGGTCTGACGTAACGCCTCAAAAAACCCCTAAAAACCTGAAAAATGCAGTTTTTCACCTAATGCGGGCCCTAAGGGATCAAAAAGTTGAATTTTTTATGTGCATAACACTCCCTGAAACATAAGTAATACACATGTAGAGTTTGAAAAAAGTCGGTTGGGTACTTCTCGGGTTTTCACACACACACACACACACACACACACACACACACACACACACACACACACACACACACACACACACACACACACACACACACACACACACACACACACACACACACACACACACACTCACACTCACACCCCTCAGGGAAGTGACGTAATGCAGACATACAGACAGATATTATAAGGGCGCGACGTTATATGTATGTATCTATCTAAAAAAGAGAAAGACTAAGAATTATAGAGAGAGATCGCTAAATCGCCTAATGCCGTCCCTTGGGCATTGAACATTTGAAATTATTTTTGCTCAGAACACTCCCTGAAACATAAGTATTATATTTGTAAAGTTTGAAAACAGTCGCTTGGGTGTTTCTCGAGTTTTACGGATTCAAACTCGCACACACACAGACAGACATCCTCAGTTTTAATATATATAGATTTGTTGAATGATAACATTATTTGGATTGGATTGGCAGTATCGGTAGAGGGTCGGACGCCATGCTTTGAAGCATAGTTACCTCCCTTTATGATCTGAGTTCAAATCCAGCCGAGGATAACTTTGCCCTTCATCCTTTCGGGGTCGATAAAATAAAGTACCAGTAATGCACTTGAATATTTCTGGCCTTGTGCCAAAAAGTAGTAAAAATTATTTGGAATAGTTACTAAGAGTTATTCCCCTTCAATTACTGATGTCCGTTATCGATGTTGGGCTGAAGGTAATATTGTCTTTTAAAACTTTAAAATCAAAATTTTCTCATTACTACTTCTAATTACTGGTATTAAACTGCACTACTATGTTAATTTTTTAATCATTTAATTTCATTTTAATTTTGTACGACTATAAAACTTTCGATGCTTTGTTTTTATTAGTAAGAATCAAGATATATCTCATCAATGTTCGAGCTGTCTAGCAGCTGTTTGAGTATCCAGTCAGTGGCGGACTGGGTCTAACAATATTGGTTGCTTGGAAATGAAGGGCTCCACCTACGTATAGAATGCTATCATTTAATTTTTATAATGAATAAATAATATTTTCGAAAAATACATAGGTGGAAACAAAACAGTACAATCAAATTTTTGCGGAAAAATATCTTACCTTCTCCAATAAAAAAATATGTATTTTGCGAAATCCAGAGACTTTCATTAATGACCAGAAGTCGACCCTAAATATTACTAATTAAATTAATTCAACAGTTAAACACACATAGGAAGAATAAGGTTGTTACCAAAGGGACAGAAGATTGACAAGGCGACTCTAAATATTACTAATAGCCCAAGGAAAGCCATGAACGAAACCACATCTTTTTAACTTTGATCTTGAAAGTAGGTTTATAATTATCAATTTTCATTATACTTTTGTATCTGTCTCAACGACTAGTTGGAGGAATTAGAGACGGTGGTGAACCTAGTCTGAAGTTCGATCCTGGTCGGGAGTAGGGTTCCCGGTAAACCTTTTCAGTTCTTTTCTATTGGTTGTAAGATAAAAACTGAAAAAGGTTCCATCCATTTCCTCAGCCGCTGCCTCCACCTCCTCTTCATCCCCCTTGGCCTCCGACTGCACTTCCACACCTCCCCCTGCGCTTCCCTCTCCACCCAAGGTATCCTCATCTGGTCCTCGCGCGTGCTAATGCGTAACTCCCTCCGCTCCTCCCTCTCCACCATCCGCAACCTGACCACACACTCACCCCCACCCTCCTCCGCCTCAACTCCGCGTGCCACCCCCTCCTCGCCCACTCTCTCGTCCTCTTCATCCAAAACCTCAACCAGGACCTCTTCTCCTTCCTCACCTCCACCAAAGTCCTTAAGCTATACTCACTCCTCCCCACCACCACCTTCCCCCCCAAAACGCCGGCCCCCGTGACCCCCACCCCCGCCTCCCTCCACCATACACACCCCTCTCCCGTATCAGACCCCTACACATCTCCCCCTCCATATCAACCCCACCATACCTCCTCCCCTTCTCTCACCCAAACCTCACCGTCCCCACCCCCACTTGTTGTCACCATACCTCCTGAGCCCCCTCTCCGCACCTGAGCGCTCACACCCCGCACAACGACGAGTTCCGCACCCGAGCGGATGTCGAGCGATTCGTGCGACGCACCAAGCTACAGGCACATTTTCACCAAACGCCACCGGCTCCGAACGCCCCAGACCCATTTCTCGCCCTGGGCCGACGACCATCGTCTTGGACGCCGGCATCCGGGTAATTTAGCACCCTGCACAGGCTCGTCGACGCCTGCCGTAGCCTAGTAAATCGCTTCGACTTCCGCCACCGTTCCAAACGGAATAACATCTCACGGGGCGAACTCTTCGCTCTCCGCTCCCGCCGTGGCGCGCTGACCTCTACATGGATGAAGCCCTCAGGCAGCTCCGTAACCCCCTCTTATACTGCCCTCTACTCTCCGACCCCACACCCTTCTACCAACAACAAGTTTCCTCCACCATTCAACACCTCGTCTCCTCCTCCCTCCTACCGCTCCCCACCTCATCTTCCGCACCCCCGCACCCCCTCTATCTACTTCCTCCCCAAACTCCACAAACCCGACAACCCAGGCCGCCCCATTTTTTCCGCTTGCAACTGCCCCACTGAACTCATCTCCGCCTTTCTTGATTCCCCCCCCCCCCCCATCACCACCCTCCCATCCCACATCTCCGACACCAACCACGCCCTTCGCCTGTTCGGCTCCCTCACTTTCCCATCCGGCCCACACACCCTCCTTTTCACACTAGATATTAAGTCGCTCTACACAGTTATCCCCCACGCCGACGACCTACGTGCCCTCCGGCACTACCTCGACCTTCTCCCCTCCCCCAACCTCTCTACCCCCACCCTCCTCCGCCTCGCCGAGCTGGTCCTCACCCTCAACTGCTTCTCCTTCTCGGGTGAATTTTACAAACAGGTCACTCGGGTAGCCATGGGGACCAGAATGGGCCCAAACTATGCCAACCTTTTCGTTGGCCATGTTGAGACCCAAATCTTTGCCCAGTACACCGGCCCCACGCCCTAACTATACGGTCGTTGCATTGACGACTGTATCAGAGCCACGACCCTCACCCGACAACAGCTCGACTCCTTTCTTTCCTTCTTCTGCTCGTTCCACCCATCCCTCCATTTCACCACCTCTATCTCCACCACCCACGTCCACTTCTTGGAGATCTCCGACGCCATCGAACCCTCTTACCGCTCCCTCGTCACCTCCGCCTTCTTTAAACCTACCTCCTCCCACTCCTACCTCGACTTCACCTCCTCCCACCCAACACACACAAAACATTCCATTCCCTACTGCCAACTCCTCCGGATCCGCCGCCTCCGCAGCCGAGATGCTGACTTCGAGTTCCAGGCTCTTTCTCTAGACAGCCATTTCATCCGGAGAGGTTACCCACCCCCTCCCCCGTCCACACCGTCCTCACTCGCGCCCGTGCTGTCCACCGCTCCACCGCCCTCTCCCCACGCCCCCGCACACCCACCCACCGTCTCCCCCGTCCCATCACCTACCACCCCTGCACCCTACCCTTCACCGCACCATCCTCCACCTCTTCCGATGCATCCAGTCCGACCCCCCCCATCGCCCCCTCCCCTTCCTTCAAACGCGCGCGTAATCTCCACTCCTTCCTCGTCTGCAGCCCCTCCCCCCCCAAACCCATGCTCCCCCTCGTTCCATTCCCTGCTCCAGGCCTCGCTGCCCCACCTTCCCACACGTCACTAACCCGAGCAACTTCCAGGGTCCCAACGGTCACTCTCTTTCTGTCCGGCACGCCTTCCGCTGCACCCCCTCCAACCTCGTCTATGGACTTCGCTGCACGGAGTGCAACGCAACCTACGTCGGACAGACTGGACGTCGCCTGGTGGATCGGTTCACGGAGCACTTCCGGGATATTCATCTCGGCCGGAGTTCCCCTATCGCCCGCCACTTTAGCTCCCCTGGACATTCCGCCCACCACCGCATAGTCTGTGTCCTGATCCAATGCCATGGGACAACCGGCCTCACGGTCTAACAACACACCATCTTCACCCTACAGACCGACACACACCCCGGCCTGAACTCCCCACCCCTATTCCTTTAGTCTTCGACCCCCCCCCCCCACACACACACACATCCCCACTAACACCACTAACACACTCTTCAGTTTCACCGCCAATTGGCCCACCCCACAATTAATAATACTAACACCCTCACCCCACCCCCGACCCTCCACCCAACTAACAATACTAACATCCACCTCCCCCCTCCGCTAGCATCCACGCACCCACAGACCCCACACGCACATACCCATCTGTACATATATACACCCACTCACACTATCCACACACCTTATTACCACCACTAACTCCACCCACACATCCCCATCCGACCACACCACAACTAATATTACTAACATCCCCCAACCCACCTTCCTCCTCACCCCACACGAACACGCACCATCACACATACACCCACCCACACCTACGTACACACCGATACACCACCCACTCCACACACCCAACCACCACTAACCACCACTTACACACCCGCATTCAACCCCTTCCGCACCACCAGAAATACTAACACCCTCTCTACCACACACACACTCATATCCAAACACGCACACACACACACACCAGTACACTACACTACCTCCTCTGTACCCAACACCTTTTCTCTCCTCCTCTCTCTCCCCGCTCCACCTACACCCCCTCATACACATCCCCCTAACACCTTCACTAATATACACACCATCCCCCCACTCCACCACCTTCTCCCTCCACCTTTCACACCTATCCATCCTCTCCCCTGTCCACCTCACCTCCGCACACACAGACACACAGTCCACACCACATACAGACCCTTTCTTTACCTGTCATCCTCCTTTACTGCTATTCTTCACTCTGCCTTGACCCTCTCACCACTTCCTCATCACTCTCTCACCACTCCCTCACCCCACATCTCTCCACTTCCTCACTACCACACCAGGATTTCACACCTCCGGTCATCGTTCCATCCATCCTTTCTACGACACGTGAAATCTCCAACATCTTGTCTCACACTCCATGGAACATACACACGAACAAACACTTACATTATTTTCGAACCGCGCCACCTACATCCACACCACATATAAACACAAACACACACGTGCATACCCCCACATACACACACTCAGCCTCCAGACTCCACACGCCTACCCCTCTCCATCCACCTGTGAAAAAGAAATAGAATACTTGATAAATATTTATACCTATACCTATATATATATATTAGAGTGTCCCATAAAAAGCAAGATACTAACGCTCCTTGTGTATTTTCCCATTATAAATGCCCCAATTGGTAAAATAAAACATATTTTGTATAAAATAAATTATTTTGAGTCTTGCCTATATCGTGGTGATTATAGTGGAAAGTGTGATTATGTTGCATGAAATCATGAAAATGTGAAACCAAATATGACCATACAATAATTGTTTATTTTATTAATCCATTAGATTTAGTAGAGCAGCTTTGAATATAAAGGCGTACAAGGAAGAAACAAGTTCAGTTAAGTTAACTCCAGTCATATTTTTTTCAGAGTTTCTTTTTTGAAATCCGGGACCTTGCGACGATGAGCTTCGACTAATTGAAGAACACGCTGCTTCTCCTCCTCATTCTTGGTGATGGCAACAAAATCAGTTATCAACTTGACTGCTCTCTCCGCCAGATCGTTGACTACCTTGATATTGTGAACAACAGCACAGGCATTTTGATATGACGCTTGTGATGACCTAGTTGCAGGTGACAGCTCAAGCCAAGTATCGTCAAGACCAAGGAGATCGAACAGAAGCCTTGATTTCTTCCCAACTAGATGAGGCAGCTTCGTGGACGACTTCAACTCGGGAAATATTGGAGCACCACGGTCGAGAGGCCCAGACGTTTTCGTTTTGACAAGACGTTGGGCTATTTGTTTCTTCTCGGACTCTTAGACCCGACTTGAAAACAGCGCTAGCGGAATGGCTTCCTCCGTCAGGTACCAAAGATGCCTGTTCAGAGCAGTAGTGGCTGCCTGCGAGAGATCTCTGTCAACCTTACTGTACTGTGTCAACTCCGCGTAGAATTGAAGGTCATTGGATGGTGCATCAGCACACTTGAGTGCTGTCAGCCAGTATTGCACGTAGAACAGAGCATTGAACATACAGATCCGGCGCAACTTTTCCATTTTAGCTTGATCGTAATTGAGTCGCTCACCAATTGCATACATCCTTGCACTATAGATGATTGTGGACACCCACCGAGCGTTATGATGTGCATCAGGTAGCATCCAATGAATTCCACGAGGAGCGGTGACACCTAGCAAGATCAAAATCAACTCGGCACATTCTCGGTAGTCGTCCCGTGGAAGAGAACTCATTTTCCCATCGTCGGATGTCAGCAAATCTTCGAGGAACTTGAGTCTCCAGTCGACAATGTTCATGTTTTAAAGTTGGTCTTGTCAGCGAGTGACACTCAATCTTTTTTGAACTCCTTTAACTCTGGGGTGTCTGGACTGGACATTGCTCCGAATAGTTGTTGCCACACTGCACACAAGATACGCTCCATGACATGGTTTCGACAAGCAAAATCAAACATCTTTTTGTTGAGCATCTCTTCTAGTTTCACGCAGGCACCATTTTTCCATTCAGAATTCGAAGCAGTTGTGTCGAAGACCAAGCCCACCACAGACCCATCAACATCCCAATCTTTAACAAGATCAAATGGTGCTTTGGCTTGGGTCGTTCCAGTGCCATCAGGAATTATGGGAACACCAAGGAGTTTACTTTCTCTGAAGTCCGGTGTTCCAGCAACTAGCACACCTAGCCTCTCGTGGTCACCAGGAATTATTTTGCCATCCCAATGCAAGGGAACAAAGTCTGGTACAGCAAACTTTTCCTTTATGTGTTCAGCTTCCACAGTTCTTCTTAGCTGCACCTCTGCTACTATTCTTGGAGAGAGTTGTGGCGTCTATGTCAGTCCCACCCTCAGAAATAATCGATGCCATAAATGCTGTTCTCTGGCCCAGAGTCAGGTTTAAACGATCAGCCATTAGAGAAAATTTTGGACTTTGAAATGGATTTTTTGGGAGTTCCAGCTGGATTTTTCGTTTCTTGTCTGACTTTGAGTGGGGTTGAGGCCTGAAATTCAGGATCCTGTTCATCTTCAGTTTCATCAGTGGTTGAACTTGAATCACTCAGTTCATTACGTGGAAGTTGTGCTGCTACAGATCCTGACAAACGCTTTCTATGGTTCTCTGACTCTCGACGAGCCACAGAAACCTGATCACGCTTAAACTTTGAAGAAACCTTTTTTCTGGTAACCCTTGTCTTCAGCATCTAGAGATACTTCTTTCTGGCAACGCAAGGCTTCGATAAATGTAGCATCTTCCATTTTCTGTTCATTATTACGAAGACGGTCTTTCAAAATTTTCTTTTCAGCATCAGTATGTGCAATGTAGAAATACGAATCCAATTCAGAAATAAATAGTGCTTCCTTTTCTTTCTTCGACTTAGAACCTTTGTTTTTTTTGTAAATTTCTGTATTCACTGTACATGTTCATAATTTTCAGTTTCACTTTGTCTTTTCGTTAAGTCGCCACACCAACTTTTTCCCACTGACTAATTACTTCCATCACAAGCCTATCCGCAATAGCACCATTGAAGCTCACATGCTTTTCGTGTTTCATAGGACCATCTTTCAGGTAGAAGAAATATCTTAGAACATCCTCTTTTGTTGGTATTTTGTTTGATGAAAAGGATGTAACATATTTCCCAGGAGCCATATTTCTCGATCATCACAACGGAGCGAGTAGCTACAACTAGGCCAACTGGTTTCCGCCATTATTCGGCCAATTTGCAACTATTAGGCAAGACTTGAATTAGTCTGAAATAATCAAAATTACATTATAAATTGATAATATACAAAATGGCATGAGAAAATGCATAGGGAGCTAAGAAAAAAACACTTTTGTGTAAAATGTGGGATTCTGGAACACCCTAATATATATATATATTTATACCTATACATACATATATATATATATATATATATATATATACATATATATATATATATATATATATATATATATATATATATATATATATATATATATATATATATATATATAAATATATATAATTCAAAATGTTAACAAATGAAAAGTATTCGCATAGTGAATTGATGTATCTAAGCTTGGTTTGTTTTTTGATCATGCTGAGTAACACCCTCATTCATTTCTTACTCTCCTCTCTCAACCTCCTTATCTATTGCACCATTTACGTCATAAACTTTTGACCTACTTTTTTATGATGTTATTCTTTGTGACATTATATGTATCATGTATTGTGTGCCGCCCCCCTACTTGTCCTTCTTCCTTGTTCTGGTGACTAGGCTCGATGGAGCCTGCAACCTTTGATATACTTTTGTATAGGGTATGGATGAAACACTGTTAGCAAATAAAACAATGTATTTCTAAGCACTCTTTGGTTTTTCCTAAACTTATATATATATATATATATATATATATATAATTCTATTGATTGATTAATTGTTTATGTTTGTTTGATAACTTCTGGTTGAGTGCTTAATTCGGTTTGTCTAATTTCATTCCTTTGTCTCAAATTTCGAATTCACCGCCAAAACGGGGGTTACCTCCCTTATAGCGAAATTTACTGCTAGAACATACCCGCAGAGGCTAAAGAACACAAGACTTGTTGAAGAAGTAAATCCTTTGTTCTGTCACCAAGCACCATTAACTACCAGACCCTGCAAGCGGAATTTGTCGATCTTGGATTTGCAGAAACCTAGCTCGGATGGTGTGTGCTGTATGTGATGTATGTCGTATGCTATACGATATGTTGCATTCGATATCAGCGTTTTCTCCAGGTCAGTCTAAAACCTTTTTCCTGAATCCAACCATTCTCGTTGGTGTGGTAATGCGGCTGAACTGCAGATCGCTATATTTGATTTGCTCAGCTGTCTAAACGTATTGTTATTACTCTGGGGTACTATTCCCATTCCAGTGCTAAAGCTACATACCGAATTTGCATTCGTTAGCTTGGCCGCAAACTAAGGCTTCGTTATTGCTGTACTAAAATTTATATATATATATATATATATATATATATATATATATATATATATTTCGCTTTTGAATTTGTTTTGCGAGAATTCTTATCTGAAAACGTGTGTTGAAATAAATGTTATATTTTGGGAGGGCTATGCTGCCAATGAAAACACATCACCTGTTGTTTTTCACTTCAATTTATTATCAATTCCCGGTGTGTTGGTTGGTTCTGTAACCGGATGGTTGTTTATGCATTGTCAAAGCTGTTTCGTCACACATTCTGTGACCTCCTCAGTGACTAGGTTTTTATTTTGTGTCTCTCCCTTGTTCTGTCCAACACCATCTTATTTTTGTGTGTGGTGTGCTGTGTCCTTAGTTTTTCATTGCGTTACATCCAGGTGCGTGTGTGTTTTTATTTATTTATTTATGTGTTTACTTACTTGTCATTAGTTGGTTGTTTGTTCTATCTGTGCGTGTCTGATTTGTTTTATTAGTTTGGTTTTCATGTGTCACTGTATGTCTTCATTTTGTCCTTAATTACTAGTTGTGACGTTGCTATTCCACTCATGTTTTCTGTTTAATTTTGGTTGGAGTTCGTTTATGTTTGTCGCCTCTGTTATTTGTCTGAGCATTGCATCTTTTCTATGTGTGGATATAATTTTTATTTCTATGTTCTCCAGCGTGCCCCTATGATCTATTTTAGCATGCTGGTGGAGTACTGATGAGTTTTTCCCCATCTTGGAGTTCTCGCCAGTGTTCACTTATCATTTCTCTTATGCTACGGACTGTAGCTATTCATATTATGTTCTTATTCCTACACTGTCCCTCGGTACATCTTATGCTATATACTACGTTTATAGTTTTGCAGTTAGTTTGCAGGCTTAGCCTGCAGACTATGCATTTCCTATCAGTGCAGGGGCTTATTTGAAATTGATATGTTTTACTAATTAGGGTTTTTATGGGAATACCTGGTCTTTCAATTATCTTAATATTTAATTTGAGCTTGTCTGGAGCCCTTCTAAAGCTAGTCTGCCTCTAGGGGTTGTATTGGCGAACATTACACTCTGGTATTTATTGCTATCATACCTATAAATGGGGCAAGTCACATTTGCATCATTTTCTACAATCTTTGCCCATTTCGTCATGGCTTTTTTATATACCCCGATCTTGTCTCTCTGATGGCAGCCAGAGAACTGCATGCGGTGGATAAAGTGTCGTATGTGTTTCTCTAATTCTTTAGGATTGCACAGGAGACGTTCGTCATCACTCTTACTAAGTTCGCAATCAATATATTGACTTTTATGTGATCCGAAGCAGCTAAGTTTCGGTGGATCAGGTACTTAGAGGTCATGGGTTTGCTATTGTACCAAACCCATGACCTCCAAGTGGTCCGAATGGAGGATTTGCGTTCCATTATTAATAGTTTCCAACCAGAATTCTGTGTCTAGTACGGGTAGTTGGGGTGTTTAGTTGGGTCGTCTATAGTAACTTTAAAACTCTAGTGGATGTAGTTAGCTATTTGCTGGATGCTTTCCATGGTGCTCTTCTCTAATTCCTGACTGTTCTCCTGTGGGGTGTTTTTACTACGATATTTATGTCATTTAGGTAGTGGGAGTAAATAGTCAGGATTATAAAATTTTCGTCTAAGCGTTCCTTAAGTCTTCTGTCTCACCATACCATAAAGAGGTTAGCTATCTCATCTGCAATGCTAGCGCCAATGGCTGCCCCCTCCTCTTGGGCATATGTTTTGCTAAGGAACATATGTTCAAGTTATACAAGGTGGCAGCTGCATCCTTACATCGTCAGCCACCTAACTGACGTGCAGCTTCGTGTATTTATGTGTTACTGCACATGTGAAGCCAGTTTGTGACAATATCGAATGATCCATCTATTGGTGAAAAAGTAACACAGCAAAACATCTATCTCTATCTATCTCTCCTTTCTCCCTCCCATCTTCTTTCTTTCTCGCCCCCCCCCCCATTCTCTCTCTTTATATATATATATATATATATATATATATATATAAATGTTCGCTCTACATGGCTGAATACAATAAATGTAATCTGAGTTTTTCGAATATTAATAATAATATTCGATTCGTTTGCAATTATGCAAACAAGCCTCATTTTTAAAGCTATGTCAGCAGAATAAGCCCTTCATTCTTGCTCTTGTGTTGGCAGGTAAACAGAACTGCAGACACTAATGTTTCTGGGTATTACTCTTCATCAGTACAGTTCACTGTTTACCTGCCAACTGTCAGAGCTAGTGAAAATATATTATATTTTCTAAAATATACAGTGACTGATCAGCCTGATTTGCATATTAGAAGACTAGCTTATCAGTCACATCTGCATATTAGCAGATCCACTGATCAGCCAGATTTGCATATTAGCAGACTGGCCAGTCAGTTTCCTGTATACGAGCGATCAATGGCCGGCTTTGCCATATTTAAAAAAAAAAAAAATTCGCTATACATGGCTGAACACAATAAATGTAATCTGAGTTTTTCGAATATTAATAATAATATTCGATTCGTTTGCAATAATGCAAACAAACCTCATTTTTAAAGCCATGTCAGTGGATCTGCTAATATGCAGATCTGACTGATCATCAGTCTGCTAATATGCAAATCAGGCTGATCAGTCACTGTATATTTTAGAAAATGATATAATTATACTTATTTATTTATTTAATTTTTAAGAATATGGAACTATTTATAATATTTAGATGAGAATTATAATGTATTGTATTAAATTATAAACTATTAATTCATTAAAGCAATTACAACAATATAATATGTGAATGAAATATACACTGTATTTACATATACGAGTGGATATATTTTTTCGCATTTATTTTAATACTATAAGTGTAGTTATAAATATAATGTATTGTAGTATGAGACATTATTATATATCGTTATTTAAAAAATAAATAATTATGTATTACATAAATGATTATGCGTGAATAGACATAGAATTATAAATGAGCGTAATTTAGATCAAGCAATAATATATATGCATTTTATACATATACTTTAAGAATGTGAAAGTAATTATATGTTTAAAGTAAAGATGTATAGTATTATGCATAATCTATTATTGCATATGGTTAGTAATATAATATTTAAACATTTATGCAAGTTTAAATGTATCGTATATGTAAGCAAATAAATAAAAAAAAATAATATTTAGTAATTTAAGGAATGTTTACGATAGATATATAATATATATTGTTTCAACTTATGTTTAATCCAATAATTAATTATAATTTGTATTATAATATAAGTAAAAAATTCATATAAGATTTCAGACCACCATATAGTAAATATGGTTTTGATAATAGGTTTTTTCTATGTATAACTTTAAGAACATTTTAAAACAATTAAAAATATATATTGTACATAGGCAACTTATATAGACCACAATGTAGTAGTTTCTATAAATTATAAATATTGTGAAATGTTCAGGTGAATCGATGCAAACAAGAATTAAATATTTCCTTTTTTTGTTAATAATATTAGCAGCATTGGTAATTATATGAAAGATATCTTGACAAATTCTTGAGAGAGCCATATTTTGGTAAACTGGCGCATTCGATATTTTTCTCCGAGAGATTGAATAGTAAGTGTTATTGTCTTTTAGGGACCAAATTAATTGTGATAGTGAGGTTGAGAATTTTTTATCCGATCGTTTGAAAGATTGTTTATGATTATACCAACGCTCGTTAAGTTTTGAAGAAGTTGCTCCTATATAATTATATAATCTATCTCTATTGATATTATTGATATTAAAGATACTCCAGATAAACACTGTTGAATGCTTCTAATCTGTTATAAAATTAACTTTGTTGAATAATCAACAAACCAAATAATTCATTGTTTATATATATATAAGAAGGTTGGCAACGTCACCAGCTATGCTGACGCCAATGGCTGCTCCCTCATTTTGGGTGTAGATCTTCTCGTTGAATTTGAATATGTGGCCTTTTAGGGTAGTTTTGATACTAGCCCCTATTGCATGTGCGACCATTTTTCTTACCTGATCATTGTTTTGGGGTGTCCGTATAGCTTTGGTCCACCCAATCCACCTTCCCATGGGAGACTTTTTTGCCATTGAGTTTATGGTGGGGGGATCTACCTCTTATACGTCTACTGGGGCAGAAACGTCTAAGGTCAGGGCTGTCTAGGTAGTCAGTGTCATAGGTAAGTTTAAGTAGGAGGCCCAGTTCGTCTGTGTCAACGTCGCAGAACTCCACCTCACTCTCAATGATCATCTCCACACATTTTTCGTCAGCATAGCTGGTGACGTTGCCAAACTGTTTATGGTATGGTGGGAAAGGAGACTCAAAGATCTCCTTGATGAGAGCTCCATAGACCTCTTCATGTACTCTCGTTACGTAGACGACATCAATATAGTAATAAGGACATCCTCACAAGAGAGTACTGACAAGTTTGATTTAGAACGTAGCACAATGGAAAGCATCCAGCAGATAGCTAATTCAATACACCAGAGTATAACTGTAACTATCGACTACCATTCCAAACACCCTAACAATAGACTACATGTATTAGACACGGAACTCTGGATTAACACTATAGACGAGAGAGCCCAAATTCTCCACTCACACTATGCTAAACCCATGGCCTCCAAATACCTGATACTCAAAAACTCAGCAATGTCCAGTAGTGCTAAGTTTAATATTCTGATCGCATTTGGTACGAGTGATGAAGAACGTGTCCTGCATGTGCGACCCAACAGAAATGGAAAGACACATCCAACACTTCATCAACCGCATGCAGTTCTCTGGCTACAACCAAAGAGACAGAATCAGAGTATTCGAAGGAGCCACGGAGAAGTATAAGACCCTCATAGAACTGGACATGAAAGGAATTTGCCTATTATACTGGAGCAAATCATGGAATAGCTTAGATAGGACTAGACATAAGATAGGGAAAGCCACCTCGTGGTACGACACCCAGAGATACCAGAGTGTCATGTTCGTGAACGCTACCCTGGAGGGAAATTAGCTAACCAGTGTAGAAAGGCCCTGAGAAAGACCCACTTAAAGATTAAGGTGGTAGAAAAGCCAGGAACCACCATAAAATCCCTCATCAGCAAAACCTACCCTTTTAAGAAAACCCACTGTACTAATAGGAAATGTATTATATGTAAAGTAACCCCCCGGATAAACTGTAAAACTAGAAACGTGGTCTATAGCATAAGATGTACAGAAGGTACTTGCAGAAACATGACAACAACATACATAGGCGAGACAGCTCGTAGCATAGGTGAAAGGATAGACCAACACTGGGGGGAACTAAAAAGACGAAAAAACTGTTCAGTACTATACGAACATGCCAGACAACAACGCGACGGTAACATAGACAACATAGAAATTTGAATAATATCTAAACATAGAAATGACCCAGCAGATAGGCAAATCAGAGAGGCCAGCGAAATAGAACTTAGAAGGCCAAGGCTAAACAGAAAAAATGAATGGAATAACAACACCCAAACAAACAACACTGACCTAAGAGAAGTATAAATAAATAAATAAATACATACACAAGCACAATAACAACAAACACATATAAACACTAGTAAGCTAAGATAGAATACAATAACCAATACACAGTCACGCAAACACGAACACACATCAAACAAAACACTATACACACACGAAAACGCATGCACAGAGAAGACAAAATAAATAAATAAATAAATAAATAAACAGACTAAATAAAGATGGCGTAAGCATACAATACAACGGGAGGAAACATAGCACCACTGACGAGTTTGCAGATGTGCAACGAAAGAACTTTGTTAGACTATATATATATATGTGTTTGTGTCTATATTGTACCTGTGTTTTTGACCGCTAGTCAGTCAATGTTAATATTGAGGACCGAATAAATTAAATTAACCGATATAAAAGACACAGAAGCGTAAACCAACCAAACAGTGAGTGTGTTCTGTTATTAATTCTGGTAATATTATTACACAAATATGACCCTCCCCAAGTATAACAATATTTGATTCGACACACGATTTCATATCAAAAACCTCACAAAACTAATTAATCGCCGTTATATATATATATATATATATATATATATATATATATATATATATATATATATATATATATATATATATAAGTATGTATACGTACATACATATATGTATACAGACGTACAGTAGTATGTATATAAATACATACATACACATACACACACATATATGTACGTATGGGTTTACCGAACATTTATTATAATGTTCGAATTAAGCCGTACAGTGTTCGGCAATCATCGTTGCCCTTTTGTTCAACACACAAAGGAACAATGAACTAGTTTCTAGCTTATTAGCTGTCATCAGCACCGTATACCTTCCTGTCAGTTGATTGAACGTTTGAAAGTATATACTTACCTTATGTATATTAACGGCTGAACAGCCTAATTTGCATATCGAGTGAGTTAGTCCGCCGGGCGTACCGAAAACGATAAATGGAAAAAATGAAGTTTCATTTCTCACTCTTAGTAGGGCTGATACTTAAATATAAGTATCTATATGTTCATACATATATGTATACAGACGTACAATAGTATGTATATACATACATACACGCACACATATATATATATGTACGTATGGGTTTACCGAACATTTATTATAATGTTTGGTTTGTTTGTAAACAAACAGCCCGATTAAGCCGTACAGTGTTCGCATAGGGAAAGTATATACTTTCAAACGTTCAATCAACTGACAGGAATGTATACGGTGCTGATGACAGCTAATAAGCTAGAAACAAGTTCATCCTTCCTTTGTCAGTGTTGAACAAAAGGGCAACGATGGTTGCCGAACACTGTACGGCTTAATTTGGGCTGTTTGTTTACAAACAAACCGAACATTATAATAAATGTTCGGTAAACCCATACGTACATATATGTGTGCATGTATATATGTATGCACATACTACTGTACGTCTGTATACATATAAACCCCGAAGGTGCAGTTATTGAACACGCTGACCAACAAGTTTCTCTTTTTGCCGATGTTTTCGCAAATATCTTCAAGGAGGACGATGGCAGAGAACCTCCAAATCTAAACATGATCGCCCCGCCAATGCAGTCAGACCGGAGGAGGTGGAAAATTTGCTTTTGTCCTTAGATGTGAATAAGATGCATGGTCCAGACGGTCTACATCCAGCGATTTTGGGTGCAGTTGCACCCAACCTTGCTAAACCTCTAGCCACAGTATTCAACCTATCATTCGCTACCGGAGTTGTTCCTGCTGATTGTAAAGTAGCTATAATTTGCCCTATCTTTAAAAAAGGCGACAAAGAAGATCGGGGAACTACAGCCCCGTGAGCCTCACCTCAATCGTCTGTAAAGCCTTGGGATCTCTAATCAAGCGGGCAATTATGACTCATCTTGCGTCTTTCACCGCCTGCTCCTGCATAAGCTCAGCAACTATGGTCTCCATGATTCGATTATAAAATGGATTGGATCATTTCTTGAGGGTCGTACTTGCTGAGTTCGGATCAATGGCAGTCTGTCATCGGAGGTGGGTGTAGGCAGCAGCGTTCCCCAGGGCTCTGTGCTGGGCCCAATTCTCTTCCTTCTATACATCAACGACATGCCGGACGTGATTGGTGGAAACGTGCTTCTATTTGCAGATGATGTGAAAATGGTAGCCCGTAGGAGTCCAGTCTCCAGCGCGCCTGCAGTTGGTCAATTGACTGGGATTTATACTTCAATGTCGATAAGTATTGCTATATAGCAGTGGGTACACCTTATAACTCAGCTCTTACCTTCAACGGTGGCACTGCTCCTTTGAAGGAGGTTGAGGAGACTAAAGATCTTGGTCTGCTGGTCGACTCGTCCTTCAAACCATCAAAACATTGCATTCAAGCCGCAAACAAGGCAAGGAGCTCTCTTTTTCTTATTCGACGCTCCTTTGCCAAACTCACTCCAGAAATTTTCAGGCTTCTCTATGTCGCCCTCCTGAGACCGCACCTAGAATATGGCATCCAAGCATCAAACTCATATCTCACCCGGGATATCCATCACTTGGAGAGAGTTCAACGACTAGCGACTCGAATGATACAGGGTCTTCATGAGCTGCCCTACGAAAGCCGGCTGCAGAAGCTGAACCTCTTCTCCTTGGAGAGTCGACGGCTAAGAGGCGATCTCATTTTGGCTTACAATCTCTTCAATGGCCATTACGATTTCCCTCAAGATCTCCTATACACTCCGGCACTTGAAAGGGGTCTAGGTGGACATGACAAAAAGCTGTTTCACCGCCGCTTTCGCCTAAATAGACAGAAAGCTGCTTTCTCGATCCGCATCTCTGGACACTGGAATCGGCTTCCAGAAGAAGTAGTCAACGCGTCAACCACGCATCAATTGAAGGCGAAATTGGACCGGTGTTGGACCACTGTGTTTCTCACTGTATAAATTTTGCCCCCCTCCACTCCTTACATGGCATCTGAAACATCTATGTTTTAATTTCTGCCAAATATATTGAATTGAATTGAAAAATATATGTATATACGTATACATACTTATATTTAAGTATCAGCCGTGCTAAGAGTAAGAAATGAAACTTCATTTTTTCCATTTATCGTTTTCGGTACGCCTGGCGGACTAATTCACTCGATATGCAAATTAGGCTGCTCAGCCGTTAATATGCATAAGGAGAGTATATACTTTCAAACGTTCAATCAACTAACAGGAAGGTATGCAGTGCTAATGACAGCTAATCAGCTAGAAACTAGTTCATCGTTCCTTTGTCAGTGTTGAACAAAAAGGCAACAATGGTTGTCGAACACTGTACGGCTTAATTCGGACTGTTTGTTTACAAACAAACCGAACATTATAATAAATGTTCGGTAAACCCATACGTACATATATATATATGTGTGCATGTATGTATGTATATACATACTACTGTACGTCTGTATACACATATGTATGTACGTATACATACTTATATTTAAGTATCAGCCGTACTAAGAGTGAGAAAGGAAACTTCCTTTTTTTCCATTTATATATATATATATATATATATATATATATATATAATTCTGTTTATTGTACGTGAGATACTAAAGTGTGTGAGAATAACTTTGTCTTTGTGTATGAGCAGATGTGTATGTCCATCCCAATCGGCAGAGGATTGACGGAATATGTACGGAGTTCCCTCTCGGCATCATCAGATCCATGGATCAATATTTCTGAGTGGCCCCTTTGACAAGTCTTTTTTACCATAACATAGAGTCAACCAATAGCCTGTGAACGAAAGTGTCTGCAGAAACAGCCTGAAAGCTTTGTTACACACTTTGTCAGGTTGATTGTGAGTGATGATTATATTTGGGATACGAATGTTTATGTGCTCAATCACATACTATATTATTTAAAGAACCGTTAATTCGTTTCAACAAACAACTCTAATACTCATCATTGAATTCAGCGGTTACATATGTGTCTTACATATGTGTCTATCATATTGTGTATATAAGTGGTTTTTTGCATGTTTGCTTGAACATCAGATTTTAAGTACGTGTATGTATCATTTTGTGCGTTTGTGCTTATCTATACGTATATATGAATGGTAGAGAGACAGTGCTCATGTTTTTGCACGTTTCTATGAGAGAGAGAGAGAGAGCGAGAGAGAGAGAGAGAGAGAGAGAGAGAGTGTATGTGAGAGAGAGGGAGAGAGAGAGACAACCTGTGTGTGTGTATGTTATCATCGTCATTGTTGTTGATGCTGTTGTAGATGATGATGCTGGTGGTGGTGGTGGTGAGGATGATGATAATAATGTTATTGTTATTTAGTAAGTCCATATCAGATATGATCAAGCACAGGTATTGTATTCATCATGTAATTAGTCGAACGACCAGCTAAGACCAGCTTATCAAATGTTCCAAACATACCATGCTTCAAGTTAGATGAAGACCATACGGAAAACTCTAACTTGCTATGTTTAACCGTATGGGTATTATGTTGCGGTCTCGGTATCCTCCCACTGTCAAGTCTATCGCTGTACGTCTATTTATTTCGGTGATCACAACAGTGAAGGCGTGCGAGCTGAACTAAGTCAGAGTGGAAGAGTAGCTGTCCCTATGCATTTTCCACCAGTAGTGTGCATTCCAGCACATTTTGGGAGGAACAAGGATGCTTTTGAATCTGTAGATATGATAAAGGGTTGCAACGGCCCTATCAAAATGATTATACTTCTTATCTTAAGAGAGTACAAGACACCAAAATCAATCATGATATTAGTGGTGGTGCTGTTAAAGATGGTTATAACAGTTGGGACGATAGTAATTGAAAGAAGAATAGCATGAAACCTGCTGTTTCATATCCCACCTCAGTGATACTAATTTTCTGAACAATCATTAATGAGGTCTTAGTTTATCTAATACTTTTGAATATTGTCTTTTATAACATACACAATAAAGTGTTATCGTGTTACTTTGTGTGTATGCGTGTGTATACATTGCTGTTCGTGCAGTTGTACACAAGGCGGAAGATCATGCATATATATATATATATATATATATATATATGCGTGTGTGTGTATGTAAATGAATGAGAAAAACAAAATAGTTTTAATTGGTTTATCGCGGGGCGCAGCCCCAATACAGCCGCACCCTAGGCCTAGAGCCCACCACCCTCCCTCTTCCTCCTACCATTCTTCTGTGACCCTAGAATCTTAGCTCTTCCGTTTATTTTCCGTTTTTAAATATTTGTAGTGTTGTTATTTGAAATAGATTGTTTACAATTTTTAAAATATTTATTAATGAAACATATTTAGCTGATAGATGAAAACAGAGAGAAAAAGGTGTTCTAGTTTTTTTACACTTTTAGATGCAGACATGATTGGGAGCAGGTATTTCTGGACACAGGTAAGACTGGAGATAAATATAGCTGGACATAGGTATGGATGGAAATAGGTATGGATGGATATATGTATGGCTGAATATATGTATGGCTGGAAATAAGTATGGGTGGATATATATATGGCTGAACATAAATATGGGTAGACATAGGCATTGCTGGACATAGGTATAACTGGACACAGGTATGAATGACACTGGCATTGCTGGACATAGGTATAACTGGACACAGGTATGAATGACACTGGCATTGCTGGACATAGGTATAACTGGACACGGGTATGAATGACACAGGCATTGCTGGACATAGGTATAACTGAGTGATTCACTTTACAATCACCTGTCTCGGCTTCGATCCCACGCTGTGTCATATTGAGCTAATGTCCATAACATAATTTTCGATAGACACAAGCCTTGTGAATGAAATTGGGTAGACCGAATCTATGATGGAACCTATATTTCAAAGGTCCAATTTTGTCACAAACTGCGTCATGCTGATACAGTTGGTTGGGGAATTAGGGCACGGGTACAGATATATGGTGAATACTCAGCCACTTACACGTTAAGTTACGAGTTGAACTTTCTGCTGCTGATCAGATATCTAAATGCTTATTGTGGATTTCGAGATTTGAAAATGATGGCAAGTCATTTGTGAGATGATAATGACCGTTAATAATAAGACAACAGATAGTATTTAATTAAATTATCAAAATGGTAGTTTCTGTTTGTCTTAATGGAAGGGGGGGGGGGTAAAGGGAGGATACAGTCGGTGGAGGGGGTTTCCAACATCACGTCTGCAAACATATAGGAACATTTGAATCCTGCAGTGTTGGTTAAGAAAACTCTTGACTGGATTATACAATCCACTTACTACTTACATGTAGTCTCACCTTCGATTGTACAGCTTGGCATTTTGGTAAAGTAGCTTTACCATAGCCTCAGGTGAACCTAAGCCTTGTGAGGGAAATTGGGTTGACGGCAACTGTGTGGAAGCCTGTCGGATGAATTCTATCTGTAATTCAAATTTCTAAGCGCGCTACAAATTATGTCACTCTGATACGGCATACGGCTTGAGAATTACTACAAAAACTCTCTTACAATGATAATTTAACCTGCAAGAAAGAACAGCCAACTCTCATTCAAATAATATCTCGCGAATCTTTACAAACATGCATTGAGTAATGCAACCAATTGTAAGCTATGCCGCAAAAAGTTGATGTTCACGGATGAAATTCATTTAAGCACAATCCTGCCTCCAAATAGAATTGATCTGGCCTTAAACACCGAAAGTACATGTAACACCTATCGTTTCCTCTCACTTAGATTATAATTCAGTCATGACCATCTTCCAACGGCGAGCAAATGGCCACAATTCTCCTCCTCTAATTGCTGCTTTCATAATTACTTGTGATTTCGTTGTTGGGTGGTTAGCCCTGACCATCGGAATAAATTTGAATCTATTGTCAGAATTTGAACACTGAATGCAAAGCGCCGCAACATGCCAGGAGGCATTCCATCCGACACTTTAACTATTCGACCAATTCCTTCATCGTCTGGTTCTTTATTTTATAGACTCCGAATGGATGAAATGCAGAGTATATCGCGGTGTGATTTGAACTCAGAACGCAGAAACCCGAATGAAATACTGCAAGTTATATTACCCGCCACCTTAACATGTTTACGTATCCGCTACCTTAACTATATTGTATGTTAAATGAGAAATTAGGTAATTTTTTTAAATGGTATATGTCAAAACTATTCAAAATATTTACATAAAAAGAAAGAAATATAAGAAATCTAATCGATGATTTAGAATCAATCAAATAGATTCAACAGCTTGAGGTGTCATATTTGAGTAACATCCAGACATGTGTATGTATGTATGTATGTATGTATGTATGTATGTATGTATGTATGTATGTAAGTTACACAAATATTTTAGTATATTTTAGCAGAGCAATCCTCATTTATATTTTACATTTACTTACATCTCAATATAACATGGCTAAAATTCAAATTTTGCAAATAGAAGAAAACGGTCAAATGAACTAGATACATCTCACTGTCCCCCACCACCACAATAACGTCTACACTCTCTCCCCACTATCACATGTCATTACCCTATCTAGACTAAAGTCATCGACCTGTTGTCAAACTCTCTACTCTCTGTTGAATGTGTATATATATATGTATGTATATGTGTGTATATACATCACTCAGTCAAACGACCAGATTTCAACCCCAACATCTACAACAACACCGGCACTAATGTTTACAGCAACAACAGCTTCAGAATGAACTGAAATGAACATTTACAACAACAACAACAACAGCGGCATCAAAAGATAAAAAAAAAGAAAGGGAAGGGAAAAAAAAGGAAAACAACAACAACTCAAAATAACAAAACACACACACACACGCACACAACACAACAACAACATCAACTGCCACGACCACCACCACTACCGCCACCGCCATCACCATCACCAGCGACCGGGCCTTAAGAAAACAACTTTAATAATAATTTTTCTGCTTTTGGCACGGATCCAGCGACTGGCTCAGCGCATCACTGGTACTCTCTTTTGTTGACTCCGTGGGGATGAAAGGCAAGGTTGACCTTGGCGGGATTTGAACTCAGAGCGTGAAGGGCCGTGACTCTATGCTGTAAAGCAATTATAATAATACTGGACTGTAGTACGATCGGCTTCAACTATACAAACTCTTGAAAGTCAACAGTTGACATAATCTTGTAATCTTGTATCAGTAATGACGGTATTATATATATATATATATATATATATATGAGGATGGCTCTGAACATTAATCAGTATACACTGAGGGTGAAAAACTCAGAGCTGTATGGGAGCATCCTAAAAGTCAGCTCAAAAGTGACACAGAGGAGACTGAGGTTGGCTGGACATGCTCACCGACATCCAGAGTTGACATTGCACTCAGTGCTCCTTTGGGAGCCCCTACATGGACACACTAGAAGAGGAAGACCAAGGTTAACATATGTTGATGCCCTAAGGACAGACACTGGTCTGTTGGAGATGCAGGATATGGCAACGATAATGAGGGACAGAGACCGCTGGAGAGAACTCGTCCATGGATCTCGGGAATTTTACCCGCCTTAGATATATGTGTGTGTGTGTAAGTGAGTAGAGTAGCCTGTGTGTGTTTGTTTGTATGTTTGAGTGTTGCTGTGTGAGCGCATATGTATGCGCGTGTGTGTCAATAAGTGATTTTTTTTTTTTTTTTTTTTTTTACACGGGGACAGAAATAATCGGGCTGGATGCCCGATCGCGCAGTTAAACCACTGGGAGTGAAGAACCCCTAGCCCTTGTCAGGGCATTCTTCTAGGAGAAGGCATCTCAGGAAACTGGGTTAACTCCGACATAAAACCTGCGGCTCAGTAGTTACCGATGATGTTGATCTTTTCTTCTTTTCGGGTTATAGCTACTGTCGCTCAGAGAGTGGGATTGGTTCAGTGCACAGTCTTTCCTCACTTTAAAAATATTCGTCACGCACAGGCATTGCACGAATGCATTAATAATTATTAATAGTGTACTATTATTATTATTATTATTATTACTATTATTATTACTTTTTTTTTTTTTTTTTCCAATTCAATGATGTTCCAGAACAATATAAAAGAGATAATTGGCAATTTAGGTTCTGGAACAAAAAAGATCATTGGCAATAAAGGCAGGGGCCCCAGGTTATCACAGCCTGGGCCCGCTCGTCATCGTGCCATTGTAATAGAGCCAAACAAGGCATTTAGTCTTGGCTGCTGGAACGTACGGACGCTTCTTGACAGGGATTCCTTGGGGCGTCCTGAACGAAGGACCGCTCTTGTTGCAAAGGAGCTTCGACGTTACGATCTTGACATCGTGGCTTTATCTGAGACGAGGCTAGCTGGAGATGGTCATCTTATGGAATTTTGTGGAGAATATACATTCTTCTGGAAAGGAAGAGATGAAAGAACCAGAAGAGAGGCTGGGGTAGGATTTGCTGTTAAGACTGTGCTTGTGAACAAATTAGAAGAATTCCCAGTAGGGATTAGTGAGCGTCTTATGTCCATGAGAGTTCCGCTGGACAAGGGAAGATATGCTACCCTGGTGAGTGTGTATGCTCCAACTATGAGTTCTGTCGATGAGGAAAAGGTGTCCTTTTACCATGCCTTGAAAGGTGTTTTAAGAAATATCCCTCAGGCAGAAAAAGTCATCGTGCTTGGTGACTTTAATGCTAGAGTGGGTAGGGATTTTAACACATGGAATGTAATCGGAAGGCATGGGTGGGAAAGTGTAACAGCAATGGTATGCTCCTGCTGCAGATGTGTGAGAAGCTGGATCTGTGTGTTACCAACACCATGTTCCAACAAAAGAACACATTCAAGACCACATGGATGCATCCTGCATCTAAGGAATGGCATCTTTTGGACTACGTCTTAATCAGGATGCGTGACAGACAGGATGTGCAATGTGTTCGTGTTCTTCGTGGAGCAGAGTGCTGGACGGACCACCGCCTGGTACGCGCAAGTGAAACTAATCACTAAACGTAAAATCCGGGCTCCTGGTGTTGCCCTGCCCAAAAGATTGAATGCTGCTCGTCTTAAGGATAAAAATGTGAAGAGAACATTGGAAGAAGAGATGCAGGCTGCAGATCTTGGTGAGGATT
>OZ024740.1:176176139-176246139 GCA_964016885.1 Eledone cirrhosa
TTACACACATCTCACTGTGTAATACACTTCTCTCTGTGTAATATATTTGTATTTGAGCTCAGGTGAAAATTCTCTGTTCTTCTTTGAGCTAATATTATTATTATTGTGAACTGCGGACTACTATAATTCCGATCCTTGTATATTTAACGAGCTCCAAATTGTTGAGTTAATAAATTCGAATCGTTGGTCTAATCTCTCTAGCATTTTCCCCAACTCACGAGGGCCGTTATATGATGCAAATAACACGTGATTTCGCCTTACTCTGGGCAGCGTGTATATCTGCTTTCTCTCTATCCATTAGGCTAGATGTGTCGTGAACAACACCCATACTTGCTGACTGAGGAACCTGTAGGCTGTTAAACTGCACATTTCTGTGGCGAAACGAACTAGATTCGTATCAGCAAGCTTATACGGTTGGTAATTTAAAACTCTACTTCAGAGATTTGATTCTGACTTAGTTTTTTTCTATTTAATTGCTAACATGTAGGTATTGTTCTCTATACAGTAACGGTTAAACTCACATGTAATAATTCTTTACACACATCCCACTGTGTAACACACTTCTCTCTGTGTAATATATTTGTATTTCAGCTCAGATGAAAATTCTCTGTTCTTCTTTGAGCTAATATTATTATGAACTACGGAATACTCTAATTCCGATCCTTGTATATATATATATATATATATTTATAAAAGAACAGGAGGCTGGACTGGTGTAATTCCTTAAAAGGTTTATTAATGATCATTTCAATGACCGGGTTCAGTATGAATCCGGTGACATCATCAGGTATTCGAAATATAACAAAGGAATATAATAGACAAAATCCATGGGGCTGAAAATAAGAGACATGAGAGCGACGGAAAATTTAGCAGCTTCTATGCCGGTCGGCCGCCATCAAGTGGTGATTATTAAGCCTACGTATGTCCATCTGGTGAAGGGGCGTAGGCTTATAGTGTACTACTACCACCCTGTCAAAGACAGAGGCCAGCGTTGAGGTCAAGTCACAATCAAGCTGGTCATGCGTGCTAGCAGTACCGCGAAAAATATCAAAGAACATATATCTTTAACAAATCTATATATAGTAATATATAGTGGGCGTCTGCATGGTATAATGTATGGACAGAAATTACGATTAACTATTAGAAACGTTAAATTTATGTTTAGAGTTATAAGATGCCATTTAAGATGAAATTAGGAAAAAATAAGGTTTAGGTTTGAGGGTGTGAGATTTAGTTAAAGAATTTAGAGAAGGAGGCTTTTATGAAAAAGTTTAAGTGTATTATAGATAGTCACGATAAAGTTTCAGGGTAGAATATATAGCAAAGATTAAGCCCGTGCTTAGCGGTCAATAACCAGTGACGTTGCGGACCCCCAGCCTGCCCAGGGTCCAACGGCGTGTTAGCCGTTCCGAGTATTATCGTCTAGCGAAAGAAATGTAAATTTATTTTTCCGAGTACCTCAGGAATGTTAACTTTCTTAATCGTCGGGTGTGCTAGTGGGAAGTCCGCCACCGTCCGCCGGCCATCGTATATACCGAACGATTACTAGTTATTCACACTGGTGGGGGATTTAGTTAAGTGCTAGTAGAAGGAGGCAAGATAAAGTTAAAATTTATGATTAAGCCTAGAATTTAAAGGTACTGTTTGGCGGTCAATAACCGGTGTCGCGGCGAGTTCCAAGTCCGATAGGGCCCCAGGGCCAAGCAGCCGTTCCGAGTATTTTCGGTTACCGAAAGAAGGGGAAATTTATTTTTCCAAGCACTCTAGGAAGGCTGATCGACCCGAGCGCCTGGCGTGCAGTCGGGAAAGCCGCCACATCCGTAGGATCATCGCGTGTACCAAACAATTATTAGTTATTCACACCCGTGATGAGAAGTTGAAAGTGGTAAAATGTAATGAAATGTGCAAATAGACTATATTTAGTCCCCAGTTAGTCCGGGTTATATGTAGTGTGATTCCTAGGTGGGTAGGGGGAGTGAATAAAGATAAACATATATAAGGGTACAGGGAGTAATATTCTAGGGCCGTGTGCTAATGAGTACAAGGATAAGTATATCATGAGAGTAAAGCGTGTAAATAAATGCATAAATAAAACCGTGAGTAAAATACATAAATAAAATGCAGTCATACCTAAGGTGGTGATGTAGGGAGTAAAGAGGAAGTATATAAGAACATATCGAAGAAATCACAATACAGAAGAAATAAAATACAAATCAAGGTGCAGTAAAGGGGCAATATATAGCACGGTTGGAGAATACAAGGTTATACATATAGATATAGAGGATGGAAGAGTAGGAATGGTATCAGGTGATACCTAGTGTATGTTCGAGTCTTAATTTTCAATGTGAATACCAAAAGCCCTGAAATATAGGATAGGGAATTCAGTCAATACAATACAGGGTATAGTAGAATATGTTGATTCTTTGAAGAATCTATGAGGTCTGACGGTGAATACTCCCGACAGGGAAGCAGCAATGCATGGTCCAGGTGGGCGGTAGACAGAGCTCAAAGCAGCCAAAATCCGAAAGGTGCGTAGTTAGTCCCTTGCTGGCGATAGCTGTACACTGGAGTCAGTGCCGCTGTTCGGTGCATTGGCAGTATCGGTAGAGGGTCGGACGCCATGCTTTGCAGCAAAGAGTTACGGCCCTTTATGGTCTGAGTTCAAATCCCGCCGAGGTTAACTTTGCCTTTCATCCTTACGAGGTCGATAAAATAAAGTACCAGTAATGCACTGGGATAATTGTCGGCCTTGTGCCAAAAGTAGAAATAATTATTACACCTGGAAGCGCTCGACATTTACTGGAGCATTATTTATTTAGGTTTGCAGCAAAGAGTTACGGCCCTTTATGGTCTGAGTTCAAATCCCGCCGAGGTTAACTTTGCCTTTCATCCTTACGGGGTCGATAAAATAAAGTACCAGTAATGCACTGGGTAATTACTGGCCTTGTGCCAAAGGTAGAAACAATTATTTATTTAGGTTTGTTGGTTCACCACTGGATATAACTGGTAATTCCCTATGGTCAACCTCGATGTAATATTATGGAGAGCCTCAATGTAATGCAACTCACCCGTCTTCGTTTCTGTAGTTGGTTGTGCGAGTACGCAGTTAATTATTATAAAATAACAGGAGGCTGGACTGGTGTAATTCCTTAAAAGGTTTATTATTCAGTATGAATCCGGTGACATCATCAGGTATTCGAAATATAACAAAGGAATATAATAGACAAAATCCATGGGGCTGTAAATCAGAGACGAGAGATGAGGGCGACCGAACATTTAGCAGCTTCTACCCCGGTCGGCCGCCATCAAGTGGTGATTATTAAGCCTACTTATGTCCATCTGGTGAAGGGGCGTAGGCTTATAGTGTACTACTACCACCCCGTCAAAGACACAGGCCAGCGTTGAGGTCAAGTCACAATCAAGCTTGTCATGCGAGCTAGAAAGTGCCGCAAAAAATATCAAAGAACATATATCTTTAACAAATTTATATATAGTAATATATAGTGGGCGTCTGCAAGGTATAATGTATGGACAGAAATTACGATTAACAATTAGAAGCGTTAAATTTATGTTTAGAGTTAGAAGATGCCATTTAAGATGAAATTAGGAAAAATAAGGTTTAGGTTTGAGGTGAGATTTAGTTAAAGAAATTGCCGCGAGTCCGCAACGTCGCTGGTTATTGACTGCTAAGCATGGGCTATATATGCTATATATTCTACCCTGAAACTTTATAATACACTTAAACTTTTTCATAAAGCCTCCTTCTGTAAATTCTTTAACTAAATCTCACAACCTCAAACCTAAACCTTATTTTTCCTAATTTCCTCTTAAATGGCATCTTCTAACTCTAAACATAAATTTAATGTCTATGATTTTGAGCCCCATGGATTTTGTCTATTATATTCCTTTGTTATATTTCGAATACCTGATGATGTCACCGGATTCATACTGAACCCGGTCATTGAAATGATCATCGTATAATAAACCTTGTGAGGAATTACACCAGTCCAGCCTCCTTTTATTTTATAATAATTAACTCCGTACTCGCACAATGTTTCCTCCGAGCATAAGTTACACGGACGGCGTCCTCCCGTGTAAGAGTTAGCTCTGGACAGTAAGCTCCAAGTGAGATTGTAGGTTATATTATTATCTTGGAGGTCCCAGATGTGACCCGAAATGTGGAACATTACAAATGCTGTTTTCGAAGGACCAACTCCTAAACAAGAAAGACGAACTGGTAACCGCATGCAAACACAGATTACGCAGGACTTACCTCGCCCTCAAATCCCATAACGACCCGGGTGGGTAGACAAGGGCTGATAACCCACCACTTGCCGAATAAGTTAGGGGAAACCCCAGCTTACATAGGTAAATGTATCTCTTTTATTTTCCTCTTTGTCTTCTTTCTCCCCCTGTCTCATCCTATCACTTCCTTCCACCCCCTATTTTCCTCCTCATCTGCTTTTCCCCTTTCGCCTATCCCAATGCAGCCCATCGGACCTCTGTAACATCACTTCCCCCACCCCTGTAATTTTAAGATAGAATTGGCCGATTACGTTTTACTAACTACTTATAGCAGATGTGTTAAAAACCCCTTTAATTTTGTTTCAGATTTGTTACTACTCATTCTACAAGTTTTTTCTATTCTCAACTTATTAACCTGTAATTGTAAGATAACATTGTGATTTTTTTAAAATTCATTTCTCACTATCTAATTTATATATATTTTTATTTCTTTCTATTATGTTTTATTGTCTCCTACTCTCATTCGATTTACTTATTCTATAACCTCCCGCCTCCACTTCATACATATCCTTAGAATCTGCTGTATACATATCACTTTCAACGCTTGACCGCTCCACTCACTCCCTTATTTTTCTACAGGCAGTTCAGCCACCCCTACCTCCCACCAAATGCCATGATAGACATATTTGTGTTTACAACAAATTTTAACCAATCCTCTTGACAACTACAATCTTCCCATATAAGGAAGTACCCCTTGACAAGTTCGGCTATTTATTCACCAGGATAAAAATTATAATTTAGTCCAGAAATAGCCGTCGAAACGGCTTGAGCTCTGCCGTCGGGGTCATACTTTTTCCTATTCCTACTCTACTACTCTAAGTATTGAGTACTCTCTGTGCGTTATGGTCTATCTGGTCCCTTACCACAATTCTTTTGTTATATATATATATATATACAAGCAGAATGGTCTGGCGTTGCTCGGGCTTCTAAACATACATTGGCATGTTTATCCCTCCTTTCCGAAACAGTACAGAGAAGTACGGAATACCTCGGCCTGGGGATGGTGTCTACATTTTGTGCTTATAAAAAAAATTCGTCGTAGATTACCAGGGGTTTAACTTAATTGGGTGCCTGAGAGTAAAATGTTCAACCTACGAAACCAAGACGATAGGGTTAAGTAAAAAGGCATTCGACAAACGGAACATGTATTTGTTGTACAATGAATAGTTACAGAGCAGTAAGCGTGTGGGACTGCGGTGATGGAGAGCATGAAGGAATTTAGTTGGATACTTTTAAGGTTACAAAAATCTACCCAATCTTATTTAGACCGAACTGTTATATCGGATGCCGAACGCTTCGGAGTTACTATTGGGGTCACCATCAACAATTTCAAGGGATGTACGTTTACGTAAGGATAATATAGTCTATAAAGAGAGGTAACTCTTTCAAAATACTAAAGAATTGTCTGTCTTGTACATTGTAGACAACATTTCCGACAAAAAGGGCTTAAAGATTTAGTGAAAGAAACGCCTTTAACAACAGAAAATTGAGAAATAAAAGCTGCAATTAATATCTTTAGACCGCAAGGAATATATAAATGCAAGTTTGAAGTCAATCGGAGTAGAAATGTGGATTTGTATAGACTTTGCCAAAATTAGGACACACACACACAGACAGACAACTACAGTTTTATATATATATATGTATGTATATAAATATATATATATATATATATATATATATATATATATAAAATAAAGTTAAATAAAAAGTCAAATGTTTAAAATTTAGCTTCGTTTATTACTGCATTATATATTTCAGTGACAGCCATCTTTGGCTGTGACCTCTTCAGGCAGTCCGAATTAGTGTGGTATAGACAAGTACATATGTTGTTGAGGTGTATGATTTTGTCAATACTCTGATATGCCCAGTTCCTGGTTGGGTTGTTATTTCACTGAGGAACTGGAATCATATGAATTCAAACAAACGAATTTCAGTGTCAAAGGGCCTCTTCTCCTCTCATTGCTCAGTTGTTAGAACATTCCTCATTCTAAGTGTTGTTATTGTTGGAGTTAGCTTAAAAAATTGATAAAGTGGTAGAAGGAACAAGGTGGTAAAGGAACAAAATCACAAAAAAAAAAGTGTCAAACTTCCCATTGGTCAGTTTTGAGAGCATTCCTCAGTCAGAAGTCTATAGAATTCTTTCTAGGGTGAGGTTCTCTGTAGTGTTTGTGTTTGTATATGAAGAAATGTAAGGCAATAAATAAAGAAAACAGAAAATAAATAATAAATAGAGAATAAAGAATAAAGAATAAATGAAAAATTGGTGAAAAAGTAATGAAAATGAATATGGAGAAGTGAAAAATAAAATGAAGATTCAAATAAAGTAGGATAAAGTGTGTGTGTGCTATAATCAATCTCAAGGTCAGAAATATGTTGGATAGATTGGTATGAAGAACAAGATGTTAAAATAAGATAATCAAACAAAATGTGTTTGTGTTATAATCAATCTCAACTTAAAAATAAATATAATGTGATACAGTGAAGAGAGCAGAAAACAAATAACAAATTAATAAAGAGAAATCAAGATTTAAAATTGGAACTTGAAAATCAGAAATCAAGTAAATTAAAATGTGTTTGTGTTATATAGATGTTGGCCAAATTATAATGGCTGTGTCCAATTCAATCTCTAGGCTATCATGGTGTCTGCTCAGCCTGGGTTGTTCCCTATGGCTTGAGGGGATATATGTTGGTATACAACCAACATATACTCAAAATCTCTCTCTCTCTCTCTCTCTCTCTCTCTCTCTCTCTCTCTCTCTCTCTCTCTCTCTCTCTATATATATATATATATATATATATATATATATATATATATATATGATAATAATGGAGCTGCGGCGTTGCAAATGGGTTACATATGAAAAAGTTTGTCCTTCATCAGTGGCCTTCCAACCGTCGTAGGCATTTCATCGCTTTAAAGGCCATATACCTCAGGTTGGTGCGAGCAACGGCTAAAAAAAGTCGTTGGGACACGTAAATAAAGGGGACGCTAGGGTAAACAAACAAAATGGTTTAAGCAACAGAAAGTGATGAAGAAGAAAGAAACAGGTCCCAGATTTCTATGAATATAAATTCGGTGGAATCGTGAACGAGAGAATAAAGACCATCAAACCTGGTTGAAATGTGAGCAAGGAAGGAATTTCGCACAGGTCTAACGGGAGGAAGAAGGGGTCTGGTCTGCGAATTCGGTAAACATAAGTTCTGTGAAGTCGCAGACGAGAGAGAGAGAGAGAGAGAGAGAGAGAGAAAAAAAAATTCATACCGGCTTGGCCAAGAGGGCGCGAGAAAAGGATTATGGACAGGTCAAACGGGAAGAAAGGGGAGGAGGAGAGGTAGTGACAGAGATTGAGTGAGTGAAAGGTGAGGAAGAGGCTAACAGAGAGAGAGAGAGAGACTGCTAGAAAGGGTAAAGATACAAAGAACGAAACAGACGGGTAGCAGCAGAGGAAAAAATATATGTGTAAATATGATAATAATGGAGCTGCGGCGTTGCAAATGGGTTACATATGAAAAAGTTTGTGCTTCATCATATTTACACATATATTTTTTCCTCTGCTGCTACCCGTCTGTTTCGTTCTTTGTATCTTTACCCTTTCTAGCAGTCTCTCTCTCTCTGTTAGCCTCTTCCTCACCTTTCACTCACTCATTCTCTGTCACTACCTCTCCTCCTCCCCTTTCTTCCCGTTTGACCTGTCCGTAATCCTTTTCTCGCTTTCTTGGCCAAGTTGGTATGAATTTTTTTTCTCTCTCTCTCTCTCGTCTGCGACTTCACAGAACTTATGTTTACCGAATTCGCAGACCAGACCCCTTCTTCCTCCCGTTAGAGCTGTGCGAAATTCCTTCCTTGCTCACATTTCAACCAGGTTTAATGGTCTTTATTCTCTCGTTCACGATTCCACCGAATTTATATTCATAGAAATCTGGGACTTGTTTCTTTCTTCTTCATCACTTTCTGCTGCTTAAACCATTTTGTTTGTTTACCCTAGCGTCCCCTTTATTTACGTGTCCCAACGACTTTTTTTAGCCGTTGCTCGCACCAACCTGAGGTATATGGCCTTTAAAGCGATGAAATGCCTACGACGGTTGGAAGGCCACTGATGAAGGACAAACTTTTTCATATATATATATATATATATATATATATATATATATATATATATAATTGTTTCCACATTTGGCACAAGGCCAGAAATTACCCACTACACTACTGGTACTTTATTTTATCGAACCCGTACGGATGAAAGGCAAAGTCAACCTCGACGGGATTTAAACCCAGACCGTAAAGGGGCGTAACCATGCTAGAAAGCATGGCGTCCAACACTCTACCGATATATATATAATAATAATAATAATAATAATAATAAATGTGAAGACTAAAATCCGAAGAGGGCTCGATATATATAAATATATATAAATATAAACACCGTAGAGCAAATATATATATATATATATATATATATATATATATATACTTAACATATATAAATATGTATATGTATATATTTATATATATGTATATATATATATATATATATATATATATATGTGTGTGTGTCTGTGTGTGTGTATGTGTCTCTGTTTTATATTTATTTATATGTGAATGTATATGTATATATATATAATATGCATAATCAACATAACAATCTGTGACCAGGCTGGACGTTTATTTATGAGCGCAATCCATCAGAAGGAAGTCTACATAATTTACCATTATACAATTTCACGAACAAGGCTTCTATCGGCCTGAGGCTACGATAGAAGACAATTACCCAATATGCACGCAGTCATTTCAAACGCGATAATTTCTACGTCCATTCAAATAAAAACACTAGGCAAATATCGAAAAATATACATAAACTCTAAAACATTTTCTGCATTTCTTCCTTTTGACACGGAGACTGAGATAAAGATACAAATTTAAATACAGACTCCTTCACACACACATACACACATGCGTACAGACATACGTACCCACATACATATATATACATAATACACGCACACACATATATATATATATATATATATATATCCAAGGAGTGTGACGTGAGTTACTGTAGGTTCACCCAGGTGAGCAATCGATGTTTAGCTTCACGTCTGTTGCGAGGTGTAGAGCTAGACAGAGTGTAAATATAATAATTGTTTCTACTTTTGACACAAGGCTAGCAAATATCTCAGTGTATTACTGGTACTTTATTTTATCGACCCCGTAAGGATGAAAGGCAAAGTTAACCTCGGCGGGATTTGAACTCAGACTCTTTGCTGCAAAGCATGGCGTCCGACCCTCTACCGATACTGCTAATCCACCGCCCTGTAAATATGTGTATAAATATAATAATACAAGGACGATTTGTTAAGCCTTCATTACGAAGATTTGTTAAGAAGAAATGTGTGTGTATATGTAAGTAAAATAGTGTGTATGTGCTTGTAAGTACGAAGCTATGTGAACAAGTATGTTAATATAAGGGTGTGTATACAGAGCTGTGAAGAGAAAAGTGGAGTGTGCATATTTTGTCGGTCTGTATTAGTTGCAAGAGAATATGTTTCTGACCATAAGAGAGCTATAGGAATCTAGGGGTGAATAAGCACATGCATGATAATAGACGGGGTATTAAAGAAAACGAGGGGGAGGGGGTGAGTTGAGTCCATGAGGGAAATAGGACGCAAGGCGGTAAATCTGACTCTGTCCAGTCCTGGAGTGGTAGATGAGATAGAAAGGAAGACGGGTGTTGGGAGGGTGTTGGTGAGGTGAGTGGGCTGTGGTGTGGTTTGTTTCAGGGGCGCGGGTGAGCGCAGCTTGGATCAGGATGATGGCATATCCATGCTGGATGAAGCGGGAAGCCATGTGAAGAGATTGCGTTTCGAAATCGTCGTCCTGGCTTCAGAGCCTACGAAGACGGAGGAATTGGGAATAGGGTATGGACTGTTTGGTGTGGGTTGGATGGGAGGAGGTGAAGTCGCAGTAAGAGTGATATATATATATATATATATATATATATATAAAGACAGGCAGATAGATAAATAAATAGATAGAAAGAGTTAGAGCGAGTAAGAGAAAGGGAGAGGGATTGTGTAATGGTGTACGAGAAAGGAGGTGATAAATTATGATATAAGAATTTAAGGATACGTATTTACTAAATCTCTAAGTAAATTTAAATAATAAACTCATTCACTCTCACAAATCAACGATATTTCCATGTTTTACTGATGTAATATTTTAATGACTGTTTATTGAGTAAATATTCGTCAAAGTTGTCTAAATAGTAAAATATTTGAAATAAAGTTTACTTATGACACAAACTGACATGTGGTTCACAAATCTATGTGTTTTTTTCTGAATGATTAACAACTTACACCAGATGTCTTGAGCGAATTGGTTGATATAAAATAAAGCTTGACGATAAAATTCCACAAAACAGAGCTACAAGAGAGGAGGGCCCTTAATTCGTCTTTGATCAAACATTTTGTGATTGGTAAGTATAGCACTTTAATATTATTAGTATCATTATATTATTGTTATTTGAAAAGATAAGAAGTTACAAGTCTACGAGAGAACAGGTTCGTAATTTTAAGTTGTTTTAAAATGTTATTTTGTGTTTCTTTTTGTTGATAACGGGGATTAAGGTACCCACCTTGGCCCCGAGGAAGGGAGACCTTTCAATATTTGGGCTTTAAACCCGAATATTCAGATTTATTTTTAAAAACTTTGAAAGACTTTGAAAACATAAAAAAAATCGTGTTTATCAGAACGCCCAACGAGATGGCTCTAGTAGCACAAAAGTGAAGAAATTCAAACAGAGGGGAAGACTTTTGAATCAGCACATTTCGCATCACCAGCCCAATCGTCACAAACATCAACACCATCACCATCATCAACCCCAACACCACCATCACCAACACCACAAAAAACACAAACAAGCGAAACAGAAACAAACCCACAACAAACGCAAACACAACAAAACGACCAAACCGCATTAAATTTGAACAATCCCGCCGAGGTTAACTTTGCCTTTAATCCTTACGGGGTCGATAAAATAAAGTACCAGTAATGCAGTGGGTAATTGCTGGCCTTGTGCCAAAAGTAGAAACAATTAAATTTGAACAATAAATAATTATTACATTACATCCAACACAACACCAGCATCAAAAACTATACAACACCATAAAAATTCACACAACCCACACACATACAAATCACACGTAATACAGAAAAGATACACAATCTTAAAATTAAAATTCCCCAAGGACATCGGACATTTTCAGCAAACACTTTCTTCAGGTGACTGGAGACCTTCCTAGGTGGTCCCCTCTTTAATGTTAGTGGGCGATTGGAATGGGATATTGGATGCGCGCTGGGATTGTGTGGGATTAGCGGATACGGGAGGAGGGTGCAAAAGCCTCACAAACTTGCTTAGACGTTTCCTACTGTCTGACTGGATTTCCCGAATGTGCCAATGTGGACATGGACAAACCGTATCGGGCGATGCGATCGGTGGAAACTTTACCTTGGCGTTCTATAGAAGCTTAGTGGAGGGAAAGAGCGACGACGTACTTGTGGATACTCTGGGCGTCGATGAAAATCAACTAGCCAATCTCTTCAGAAGAACTTTCGAACCGAGGCCCATAGACAACTTCCAGAAAACCCTGGCCTGGCAGTGCTACCGTGAAGCTTTGCCAGTTCGGGATAAACTCTACAGGTATGGGAGTGCTGTCAGCCGGGCCTGTCCAAGATGCACGCAGGGCGACGAAACCGCCCTGCACGCACTCGTCCATTGTCTGAGCATTGCTGACTTGTGGGTTTCTGCCGAACAACTGTTGTCGCGTGTAGGACGGATCCGGCTATCAGCTGAATCCATCTGAGGTTTTATCCGCCGCCTTCCTTTAGCCGGGAAGGGCAAGCAGTTTTTATCTGTCTGGTAGCCATGACGAAAAGGTCCTGTGGTGGACGCGTTTGAAAGGGCTGAAGACGAGCATTTACCTCTTCGGTGATGCCCTGATTAACCTTTTCAAATTTCATTTGAAAAGGAAAATCAGGGTGGAGAGAGACGTGCTCTCTTCCCAGTAATTTGTTGAAAGATGGGTGAGAGAGGCAAGCGTGGCCCGAGTGATTGGGCCTGCTCTGAGTATGCCCCGGTAAATTGGAGGTGGAAAACTGGGAGAGGGCACTTGCCCTGGTGGTCAGGGTCACTGTGGCTTTTTTAATGAGCTTTCTCCACGAGTTTCCTTCGGAAGTCTACCCTCCTATTGGAGAAATTTTCTTTGTTTCTTTTTTGGTCATTTCCTTTGTTTTTTCTTTACACGTAGAAATGCTCATTTCTATCGTCCTGTACCATCCTGTGCTGTCCTTAATGTTATACTTCATGTCAACCCTTGTGGTTAAAGAAAGCATTATTATTATTATTATTGGTGGATTGGCAGTATCGGTAGAGGGTCGGACGTCATGCTTTGACGCATAGAGTTACGGCCCTTTCCCTTCTGAGTTGAAATCCCGCTGAGGTCAACTTTGCCTTTCACCCTTACGGGGTCGATAAAGTAATGTACTGGGTAACTGCTGGCCTTGTGCAATAGTAGAAACAATTATTATTATTATTATTATTATAATTAGGGTGGTTGATTGGCAGTATCGTTAGAGCGTTGAACAACATGCGTTGCAGTATAGAGTTATGGCCCTTTACGTTCTGCGATCAAATCCCGCCGAGGGTAGCTTTGTCTTTCATATCTAGTGAGTCGATAAAATAAAGTACCAGTCACATACTGGAGTCGATTTTATCGACTTCCCCTCCCCCTCTGATTACAGGCCTTGTGCCTAATCTAGAAACATTTATTATTATTATTTTTAGGGCGGTGGATTGGCAGTATCGGTAGAGAATCGGTCACGATGCTTTTCAGCATAGAGTTACGGCCCTTTACGGTCTGAGTTCAAATCCCGCCGAGGTTAACTTTGCCTTTCATCCTTATGGGGTCAATCACCAGTCACGCACTGGGGTCGATTTAATAGACTTCCCACCCACCCCTCTCGAAAAGAAAATGACTGGCCTTGTGCCTATACTAGAAATCATTATTGCTATTATTGTTGTTATTGTTTTAACTTCCATTTACCACATCTCAAGATTGACTTAGAAAAGATCCACTGTTCTCTCTCATGTCTTAATTAATTTACAAGTAGTGCCCTTATATTCTATGAATTACCTCCTTTTTAATATCACACAACAATTACCCTATATGTTACGGTATATATTGTATCATATACTAAATTCTTATTGGAGATTGCCTCAAACATTCCACGGCAGTTTCTACTTAAGAAACTATTGAACTTGATTTTACTTCGCTTACAGTCTTTATCTTTGTCTTTATTCACCTACAGTATAATTCTTCGTAATCACAACAAAATGTATTTGCTGATACTTTACCAAATTCTCCTGAATGCTGGAGTTATTCTGTGCAGTTCAGGTATGTTCATTATATTTATTATATATACTAGCAGAAAAACCACCCCTTGAGTGGTGTTCTGCTAGCCTGTGTCATATGCATATTGATATTATACGCAATATAAACGTTATGATATAACGATGCAAATATAAGCGATATAATATAGCGTCTGATATATCATAACCGGAAATATTGACATTTGAAAATTTTAAAAGAAGTGAATCTTAAAATATTCTTGTGATGTTAAAAGCCGCCAGTTGCAGACTACGCATCAACATAAGATATCTCTCTCCACAAAGTTCGATCACCAGCAGCAGAGTTCAAAGAGCAAAGATCAAGTCCAGTCCATAAGTTGACATTGTCACGCCATCGTTTTGGCTGCCGGCCTCTGCTTCTCTTAGCAACCAACCTTCCTTCCAGGCATAACCTACTCACACCACGAGTTGATCTTTTTATATGACCGTATAGTTTCAGTACTCTTGACTTGACAATTGATGTAATTGGTTTAAGTTTTGTAATGTTGAGCAGCTCACCGATACAAATCTTAAAATCTTAAAATAAGCAATCATTATATATCGAGGTCAATAAAATAAAGTCATGCACTGGGATAATTGCTGACCTTGTGCCAAAAGAAGAAACAATTATATATTAGAATATTTGTTTAATCTACAGCTACGAAATTCAGTACATAAATTATGTAATATTCATTCATCATTTATCCAATGTAATCCAACTTATTTTACTAATGGGATAAAATAATATATTCAGGACACAATCCCGCACTTCTCCCCTTATTATATTAGGATATACATTTATGCCCAAACAATTTCGAGTCTCAGACAAACGATCGAAGATTCGACAGTGCTATGTTATAATTCACGTAGCTATATCGAGACGTCACTGTAAGCAGTAAGCGATAGCTCATTATCTCTGTCATTCCTTCTGTTTGTCACTGAACATCCTGGGAATAAACTTTGCAAACGTTCTGTGCATGTTCAGATTCTCATGAATAATTCTGTGCACAGTTGCCACACGAACTCCAAAGTGTATGCTTATTGTCTTTAAAGACACACAACAGTATTCATACAGAAAATCGTGAATTTTCTCAACCAGCGTTGTGAGGGAACAGAAATATATATATAAATATATATGTAAAAGTTCTATTTAAATTGTTGGGATACAACAAGCAAATATATTTATAACTGATACAAAAGCACTCAACAAATAATTGGAGTAAAAATACTATCCGGGAGCTTCCAACAGTAATGGTTGCATTCTTTAAGGGTATGTCAATATTTATTTATAAAACTGCTCTATATTATATTTTATCTGATGAAAGCACACCATAATTTAACTTAGTGTCCTTGAAATATGTATAATGAAATAAATCTGGTTTTATAAATATAGTTTCCATTTGTTAATATCGTATATATATATTTATTTATTAAAATAACAGATTAAAGTTTAAGCAAAGAATCTCTGCTTTCACTCTTAACGGGATCTTCTGAAGATCCTGTTAAGGGTGAAAGCAGCGATTCTTTGCTTAAACTTTACATAAACAGCGTTTCTGAGATTTCTTGTAATGAGATGCGCCAGGTCACTAATTATTAGATCCTCCTTCAGTAAGGTGATTATTCCATCGTCCACGCTAGCGTTCTTTCACGGTACTTGTTTCTTGCTGAAATCGTTCACTCTGTTCCTCACTTAAATCACCGAGGTTATATCGTAAACAATCCAAATGGCTGTGGAAATAATGCGGTTTGATGCTCACAATCCCCATAGAAATTCTTCGTAAACATACTAAACGGTGACCATGCACATGCTACAAGTAACTGCCATTCACTTGGCGTGTATTTTGATATGCCCAATTTCATCAGCAATTGTCATATTTTTTGCAGAAAACATAATCATTCTCTTTTGAGAAGAGCAGTAAAGCATTTCTCTTGAGGCAATATAACGTGATTTCTTTCCTAGTAAAAGTAAAGAATTTTCTCCAACCGGAAGCTAACAACTTAGATGTATGTCCTTGAGGAACCCTTTCTTTATTTTGATAAAATAGTTGTACATTGAAATATGCAACATAATCTCTTTTCACAAAATAACTAATATTTCTATTTCTGTGCAATGAATGTGTACTCCCTGCAACTAAAACAAAAGACAGCTTCATGGTTTAAAAATATTCGTCATGGTGAATCATTTACTGCACATGTATCAGAAATGAAAGCACATGCAAAATAACAATATCAACAAGATCATAGCGTCAATTTAATCATGCAGATGAATTTAGATTTACGGGCAAGTGAAAATACCTTTCCAAAAGAGTAATAATGTAGGTAATGACGTATGCAATACCTATATCTTTAGCGCAGTTGGAATACAAAGGGTGGTATTTTCTGAATCAGTGGCAATATATATCCAGAATCATATCTGAAATACCAGATAACAGAAAAAGAAACTGTTCCCAAGTGATAACAAGATGTTGAAAACATGTCATTTATTAAGGTGCGGGGTAATATGTGTATGGAGGTGAGGTGGAATTAATGTATTAGGGTTGGTGCAAATTGACTGAGTGTCTAGCTTAGCCTCAGGGAACATCTCTTGGTTCATTTGATGTAAGATCGTTTAGCAAAAAGCAAATAGAAGCTGCCAAGGCAGAGGCAGACTGGGATGGGATGTTAAATATAAAGGTATGCCATACACGATTAAAAAATATAATGAATATTCTAAACAATAAATTTATTTTAACATTTTCAGGTGACAAGCCATGGTATATTAAGCATTGGAAAGACAATTCCAGTATGTATTTCAATTATATAAATTATAGGTATTTTTGTTGTTACTTTTATACTTCTCTGGAAGTAGTTACTTTGGTAAATATACATGCATAGAAAATTATAGATTGACACTCAGATTGACAGATAGAGAGGTAGGTAGGTACGTATGTATGTACATATAGTTATGCAGGCAGATATATAGACAATTAGGTGGGTAAATAGACACACACACACACAAACACACACACACGATATATATATATATATATATATATATATATATATGAATATACAGATATAGGGATAGATTGATAACTAGTTAGATAGATACATAGATAGATAAAGAAATAGAAGGTTAGATAGACAGATAAATAGATAGACAGATAGGGAGAAGACAGACGGATAGATAGACGATTGAGGATACATATATATATATATGTGTGTGTGTGTAGCTTATATTTATATATATACGCTTGAATATTTGTTTTTCTTTTACCATCACACTCATTCATTGCGACTATCACCGTATTTCGTTTCGAACACTTAAAATAAATTACAAAAATGTCTTTCCACATTATATTTAGTCATTATAAATCATATATACACTGAATTATGATGACCTTGTTTACCTATGTATCTATATACCTATCAGGGGTACAAGCGCCAACAAGGTCTGTTGCGGAACACCAGCAGTCTTCCATGCATATCATCTCCACTCTCCACCTTACTAATACCGCCCAAAGGAAAAGCTAAGGCTGATACAGCTTGGCAACAGTGAAGTCTCAACTCATTCCTACAGCTGAGTAAACTAGAGCAACGTGAAATAAAGCGTCTTGCTCAATGATACAACGACACAACGACCGGGCGATCCCGGTCGTTGTGTCGTTGAGTGAGATAGATAGATAAGTAAATTATTACAAATAGATAACATGACTGATAGATTAACAGAAAGAGGGAGAAAGAGAGAGAGAGAGTAAGACATAGAGAGGGAGAAAACCAGCCAGATAGAAATGGGAAGGTAGATAAATATATTCATTATGCGAAGACAGATAGGCACTTAGGTAGGTAGCTAGAGATAGCTCTGGACAACTGATTATATTTTAAACATTGCTTGAGTAAGAGAGGTAGGAAGAAGATATCAATTTCTCATTTCCCAGTCAAATATAGCATAAAGCGTTTCTCATTTTCTCCCTAACACGTGTTTTATTTTCCTTGTGAATCATGATACTCTTGTTTTTCATCCTACTATAGGGCTGTTTACTCGTGATGCTTCTTTTTTCTTTCTTTTTCACTTTTTTTCTCTATATTTCCCTATTCTTTTTTCATTTGTTTCCTTTTCTTTTTATTTTTCACATTATTATAGTTGTCATTATTACTATTATTATAGAGCGGTGGCTTGCCAGTATCGTTAGAGGGTCGGACGCCATGCTTTGCAGCATAGAGTTACGGCCCTTTATGATCTGAGTTCAAATCCCGCCGAAGTTAACTTTGCTTTTCATCCTTACGGGGTCGATAAAATAAAGTACAGTAATGCACTGGGATAATTGCTGGCCTTGTGCCAAAAGTAGTAAAAATTATTACTATTATTATAAGAAGAGTTGAAATTAATTATTACACATATATATATAAATACAAGTAGAAGGGATATTTAATTTGTTGGAAATTCAACAAATATAAATGTATATAACTGATTCAGAGCACTCGACAGCTTCTGGAGTAAATATTCAATGATATTAAATATTTATTCTATTATATATATTTCAAGGGTACCAAAAACTTTGGTACGCTTTCATCAGATAAAATACAAAGTGTGTTTATAAATTTTGACATAGCCAAGGAAACATACCTTATCAGTTGAATTTTCCTTGGTAGTATATAAATACATATATGTATATATATATATATATATATATATATGCTTATATGTATATATATATATATATATATATATATATACATATACATACCTACATACATATAATATATATATATATATATATATATATATATATATATATGCACATACATACATACATGGTGGCTGCCAACTCGTTTTCGAGTACGGCCACTACTTTATATCCATGTAGGAGAACCCCTACCGATGCGCTGAACGAATGTGACTTTTTAGTCCAGCCAGCAACTTGAAAACTCTGGTACAAAGACTACACTTGTGACCATTATTGACACATAGTGCAGGGCCCATGGTACCATGTGATGACAAGTGCAGAGAGATCTCCAGATATAAAGCAATGCCTGTGCTGTGAAGCTTTTATAGTGAGCAAAGGCACTGCACAAAGCCAGTCCCACTCTCTTAACCAAGATGATATTTACCAAAAAGAAGAACAAGTCAACATCATTGGATACCATCAGGGTTGCAGGTGTGATATCATAGTTTTCCTTCTCCTAGAATTCTGCCTTGACAAAGGCTCAGGGGTCATCTCTCCCGGTGATTTTGGATGGCCATTGACTCTTAAGAGCTCCTTTGCCCTTTGACAGGTTTTGTTTTTAGTCCTGCAGGATGTCCAAAGTCACCCTCCTCACCAAGAAACCTTGGTGGGATAGCCAGTTTAGTCGCCAACGACCCGACCATGAGACAGGTTGTACTGGGATACATGTTACCAGTAGCACCAACTGGTGACCTGACATAATACATACATACATACATACATACATACATACATACATACATACATACATACATACATACATACATACATACATACATACATATATATATGGTGGCTGCCAACTCGTTTTCGAGTACGGCTACTACTTTATATCCATGTAGGAGAACCCCTACCGATGCGCTGAACGAGTGTGACTTTTTAGCCCAGCCAGCGACTTGAAAACTTTGGTACAAACACTACACTTTTGACAATTATTGACACATAGTGATGGGCCCATGGTACCATGCAACGACAAATGCAGAGAGATTTCCAGATATAAAGCAATGCCTGTGCCGTGAAGCTTTTATAGTGAGCAAAGGCACTGCACAAAGCCAGTCCCACTCTCTTAACCAAGATGATATTTACCAAAAAGAAGAACAAGTCAACATCATTGGATACCATCAGGGTTGCAGGTGTTATATCAGAGTTTTCCTTCTCATACATACATACATACATATATACATACATACATACATACATATATACATACATACATGCATACATACATGCATACATATATAACTACATATATACATACATACATACAGACAGACAGACACACACTCATACACTCATACATACATAGTACATACATACATACATGTATAGATACATACATACAAGCATACATATATAACTACATATATACATACATACACACATACATAGTACATACATACATACACACATACATACATAGTACATACATACACACATGCATACATGCATACATACATACATACATGCATACACACATACATACATACATGCGTACATACATACATACATACATACATGATGATGGCTGCCCCCTCGTTATCGAGTATGGCCATTGCACGATGAGAAAAAAAAAAGGCTTGGATCTGTATCAGGTTTTTGTCGATCTGACAAAAGCTTTCGATACTGTTAACAGAGATGCATTATGGAAGGTTATCCAGAAACTTGGTTGCCCTGATAAATTCCTTGCTTTAGTTAGGTCTTTCCTGACAACATGAAGGCTTGGGTTAATGTCGGAGCCTATCTCAGTAAAAAATGGAGTGAAACAGGGGGATATTCCAGCACCGACCCTGTTTGCCATATACTTTGCAATGGTTTTCTGTATTGCATATATATATATATATATATATATATATATATATATATATATATATATTATATTATATTATATTTAGAGTTTAAAGTCAAAGTCATTTACAATTAATCAGCTCAAAGAAAGAAGCATTTCCGAGCAGTGAAATACAAGTTAATATATATTAATATATGATAAACACATACGTGTTTGTATTGTAAGAGACAAAGTTAGCTAGAATGAAATAAACTAATTAAAATGAATACAATTTGTCTGTCTCGATATAAGTCAATAAAGACAAGCTTATATTGGCAAAAATTTAAATTTGTCCAGGAATCACGGCTTTTGCCAATATAAGCTTGTCTTTATTGACTTATATCAAGACAGACAAATTGTATTCATTTTAATTAGTTTATTTCATTCTAGCTAACTTTGTCTCTTACAATACAAACACGTATGTGTTTATCATATATTAATATATATTAACTTGTATTTCACTGCTCGGAAATGCTTCTTTCTTTGAGCTGATTAATTGTAAATGACTTTGAGTTTAAACTCTAAATATAATATATTATTGATCCTTAAATGTAAAGCTAATTTTTAATCCCATATAAACGGCTGTTATTTCTAGCACCGGGACTATGGGATGGCTAGTATAGCTGGTTATACCACGTGCGAATCAGTCTTGCAAAATTTTTGGAGGTGTTATGTACTAATTTTACTGGATTCCTGTTGATAAGCACAGAAGATTTGAATATTTCACTTTGTATATTTCAATTTTTTAATATTTCAATTTTTATACCATCGTTGCGAAACATATTTAGGTTTCGAAGTTCAAATTCATCTACGGAGCAGGTTTAGATTTTGAAATTTAAATTTGTCCAGGAATCACGGCTTTTGCCAATATAAGCTTGTCTTTATTGACTTATATCGACACAGACAAATTGTATTCATTTTAATTAGTTTATTTCATTCTAGCTAACTTTGTCTCTTACAATACAAACACGTATGTGTTTATCATATATTAATATATATTAACTTGTATATATATATATATATATATATATACTTATAATAAATTTACTTTTATGTTTACAGAAGATAACGATTTTAGTGTCCTGAACACGTTTGCAACAAACGATCCACGTATTGTTGATGGTAAGATATATTTATTGAATTTAGCGATAAATACATTTAGAATTTAAAATGTAAATGAAAGACCTTAGGTATTTAAATACAGATAACGGACATTTGTTAATAGTATTTATTTGTGTTTGCTTTTTTGGGGTGATACTACATTACTGACTCATGTAATTTTGTCGAACAGTTGTTCTTGTAGGTAAGACAGATTTATTTTCCTTGTGAATCATGATACTCTTGTTTTTCATCCTACTATAGGGCTGGTTACTCGTGATCCTTTGTCAGGGATACGCGTCGACTGAAACGATCTGATAAAAATTTGGTAATCAGCGACATGGTGGATGAATGTTGTATAGATTGTCATATAATTCAACAATACAGACGCATCGACTTGTGTGCCAGCGGCATAATCAACCGCTTGCACCTATTTCACGAGTGTGATCGAACAAAAACCCGCTCATCATCGATACATGCCTACATCCATATGAGTTTTCTCATCTTTATATGTTTTCAAATACATTCTCTCTGTCTCGATCGGAGACAACATTGTTTTTTCATTTGATATATATCTATATCTAGATGGTGACTACAACCTCATTTCGAGTAATGCCATCAATTGATCCTTAAGTATGATCATCACGGACGTAGCTTTATAGTCCTGCTAGGGATTTGTCTATGTACAGCAATACCATGCGTTACACGAAATGTCACATATCAAACGATACCTGTGCTTGAAGCTTGCTTAGCAAAGGGCCAATCCCATTCTCTGAACATCGAATGCATTTAATCAAAAAGTTGAACTAGTCTACGTCATTAGATGCAAACGAAGTCACAGATTTTAGATCTGAATGACCTTCTCCTAGAGAGATGTCTTAATGAAGACTAGGAGTCTCTCGATCCACAAAACCAAAATACTGTATTGCATGATTGTTGAATTTCCTGAGTTCCTTTGCGAAGATTTGTTTTTCATCCCGCATGGTGTCTAAAATCACCCTCCTCACCAAGCAAGAAGGCGTTGACCGTTTAGTCGCCGACGACACAACCATGAACATGTTGTTCTGGGTTATATATAAATATACATATATGCTTATGAACTTGCTACAGTATAGCCAGTGTTATTTAAATTGGCGCGAAAATACAAGAGACAGAGCGCACTCATAAAGGAGAATGTTATGGATATAGCATTTTTGATATCTTACAAATATAACATAACAGAACAGTAAAAATATTGCTTATATTACACTATCAATATATTGTCCTATACAACGTTGATTCGGGTCTTGAGAAAACAGAACATTTACCATTATTAAATGGATAAAAGGGCGGTGAATTGGAAGTATCGGTAGAGGGTCGGACGCCATGCTTCGCTGCACAGTTATGTCCCTTTACGGACTGAGTTCAAATCCCGCCGAGGTTAACTTTGCCTTTCATCCTAACAGGGTCGATAAAATAAAGTACCAGCAATGTACTGGATAATTGCTAAATGTAGAAACAATTATTAAATGGATAATTAGTAATGTTATATATCGGATTTATTATACTATTTCCAGTTAACCAACCAGAGATCCCCAGGACCATGGTGAACGGTGAGTCCCGTATTTATGTCATATTCACTCTCTCTTTCTTTCTATCAATCAGCTCATTTTCGACCTGGTCTCACACATGTCGTCAACCGGCTCTGATTATCTCCCTTTGCCTTCTCCCTCTCACTTTCGGTTTCTCCGTCTATCCCTCTCTCTATCTACACTCACTTTGCTGAGATCACACGGAAAAACCTCGCCCCGCAGATACCATGACAACAGGACTTAAGTCCAATCGGTTCGTTGTAACTTTTCTATTTTCTCCTCGATTACTCACTTGCATGTACCATTGTCCTGTGTGTCCCCTCCATTCGGTTAGTTTACTTTGTTTTTTCCTCTTTCCTTTTCTCTCTTTCTTCCTCTCTCTTCACTATCTTATCTTTTCTTCCCCTCAGGGCCTTTTGATTGATAAAAGGCCTTTGGCAGCTGCTGATCGATTTCTATGTCCTGTTTTAAGCGCCGAAACATCTATGATCTGCAGTTAAGAGCTGATGAAGGATTTCTCTTGTTTCGTTCATATTACCATCTTAAACTTTATTTACAGTAACCACACAACCTGTGTCGTTTCTTGTAACTTATATATATATATATATATATATATATATATATATATATATATATATATATATATATATATATAAACATACATATATATATATATAGAGAGAGAAATTACATTAATCAAAGTTCAGTTTAAATCATTTATTTGCTTACAACTGTTTCCTCCAAACCGAGGTTTGGGTTCTTCGGAGCAACTATTTAGTGATTTATAACATACTTGACCTCCTTTTCAACACAAGAGACATATAAAAACATATGTATATATTGACCCACAGTGGGTTGACATCCATCATAATGATATAGCATGGCAATTTGCATATAAGGGTTAAAGGACAAAATTGAAGTTAAAATAAAAATAAAAATAAAAATAAAAATAAAAATAAAAATAAAAATAAAAATAAAAATAAAAATAAAATAAAAATAAAAATAAAAATAAAAATAAAAATAAAAATAAGATAGTAATGAATTACTGTCTTTCACTATTTAGGGTTTAAAATATATATAACCATAAAAGGTTTTATTGTATACATAACCATAAATAGTATCCTTAATACTATATATATATATATCTATATATATATGTATGTTTATATATATGTTTATATATATATATATATATATATATATATATATATATATATATATATATATATGTGTGTGTGTGTGTGTGTGTGTGTGTGTGTGTGTGTGTATGTGTGTGTGTATATATGTGTGTGTGTGTATATATGTTTATACAAAATGTGTTCACACGTCCACTGAGGCACATACAAATAACAAAGCCAGAGGATTTCTTTGATGCCACAACACTCCATGAAGAAATGGCGACCATCAACCACAGACATAACGGAGGAGGATGTGATATCCACCATAGACGAAATTAGAACAAACTCAGCTGCTGGACCTGATGGATTCCCAGCAGTCCTCCTAAAAACATGTAAACGTGCCTTAGGAACTCCACTGATGACCTTCTTCAGAAGCTCCTTGGTTAGCGGTAGACTACCCAGAGAGTTGAAAGAAGGCACAATATTCGCTATCCATAAAGGAGGAAGCAGAGCGGCGGCCAAAAATGACAGGTCAGTCTGCCTGACGTCACATATCAGTAAGGGCATAGAGCGAATCATCAGAAAGGAACTGATCACGTTCCTCGAGGAAAATGCCCGCCTGACTAGCGCGCAGCATGCCCCCCCCCCCATGAAGAATCTGCTTTACACAGCTGCTACAAAACTACAACTGGGTACTGAAACAAATGCTAGACAGCGCACATGTGGACGTGATATATCTATCTTTGCTAAGGCTTTTGAAAAGGTCGACCACGGAATGATATGTCACAAACTACACAGACTCGGCATAACTGGAAAAGTAGGTGAGTGGCTCCACGACTTCTTAAAAGACAGTAACCAGACAGTTGCAGCAAATGTGACCCTCTCAAAGGAAACATCAATAACAAGTGGGGTGCCCCAGGACACAGTCTTGGGACCACTACTGTTTTTGGTGGCTCTCTCAGACATGCCCTCTGTAGTACATACAATATCCCTCAGTAGCTATGCTGATGACACTAAGGTATCACAGGCAATCAAAAACCCGGCTGATGCTGCCCTTTTACAACAAGATCTGGATGTCATACACATGTGCTGAGGACAACAACATGCAGTTTAATGCTAAAAAATTGTAAGCCCTACAATACCAATCTGCAAACACAAAGACAATACAACACAGCTACACCGGACCAGGAGGGATCAACATCCTGGTGTCAGAATCGATATGAGACTTAGTGATAGACATGAGCAATGATGCATCTTTTTCCTCACACATCATGAAGGTGGCGATAATGTGCAGACGACTCGCTGGCTGGATCTTGAGGACATTTCGGACAAAAATCCGAGAGACCATGTTGATACTATGGAGGACATTTGTCCTAAGCCGCCTAGAGTTACCCCATAGTGTCAAACTAACCACGGAGCTTGAGGCAATCCAACGAAGCTACACCAAGAGGATTGCCACGATGAAGGAGTTAAGCTATTGGGAGAGGCTAAAGGAACTGAACCTCTACTCCTTGGAACAAAGACGGGAGAGATACGCATTGATATACATATGTAAAATCCTGGAGGGACTAGCACCAAACTTTGGCATTAGGAGCTGGAACAACCCCCGAACATGACGTCACTGTGTGGTGCCAAAAGTCCTGTCTTCCACATCTAGAATAAGGAGCAGATATTGCAATAGCCTGGGGTTCAAAGGTCCTCAACTTTTCAACAAGTTACCGAGGGATTTGAGAGATCTGGATGGTGTGGACGTGGATGTTTTCAAGAAACATCTCGACCCCCTGCTATCCAGGATCCCGGATGAGCCCACAGCACGGCACGAGGGAACCCTAAGGGCAGCAGCAACGAACTCTCTCTTGCATCAATGGCCAACCAACACAAGCTGCAGATAGAATGTGTAGCAACAAGGGTGGTGCACCAGCATGGGCTCAGCCGGATGGCTGGTACAGGTAAAAGAGTAAAAGAGTATATATATATATATGTATATATATTTATATATAACTTTGATAACTGTGATAACTTTGATAGCTTTCGGCCAGTATTGGCCCAGGCCATGTCTAACTTAATAGAACCACCTGGCGAAGTCTTACAAATAAGGGTTTGGGCACCATGACCCACTCGAGCAGAGAGTTATTGTTTACGGAGGCATATCAGGGTGTGGGAGGCTTATCCGGGATTTCTTGAAGGAATTTGTCCAAAGCCTTCTTGAACTTGATGGGGTCTGTTCCTGATGTGATGTGTTTTGGTGTAATGTTAAAGAGAGCACGGCCAATTGAGGTTATGAGATGGGAGTGAGATTTTTGTCGTGGGTGGGTAGCACGGGGCCCAAGCCTTGGATGTACATTAAATGTGATGCCAACATCATTTGGGAAAATCTGATGGAATATTTTCCACATCATGCAGATAATGTAGCGCTCACGGCGACGTTGGAGAGAATAAAGTTTGAGCTTTTCTAATCGACAAAGTGGATTAATTCAAACTTATCCTCATTCAACAGCATATTATTCTTTTCTGTCCATTGGATAACAGCCAGTAGGTCTGACTGAAGGCAAGTCCGGTCACCCACCTCATTGATGACTCTTTGGAGCTTGGAATCATTTGCGAAGATTCTTATGTTGCTGTGCTTGATGATGTCAGTAATGTCATTAATGTAGATGATGAAAAGAAGTGGGCCCAACACAGTGCCTTGTGGGACACCACTGCTGACTTTGACAGGGCATGACTTTACTCTTTCGACTACAACATGTTGGGTTCTGTCTGTCAGGAAACATTTGATCCACTGTAGTAACTTTCCAGAGACACCAATATTGGATAGTCTTTTCAATAGAATCTTATGATGAACCCTGTGAAAGGCCTTGCTGAAATCAAGGTAGATGACATCAGGCTTTCAAAACATCATCAAAGTGATGCAGGATATAGTGTGTTGGGGATTAACATCACTGATACAGCCCATATCGGCCATATCAGGATTGCTGAAAACAGAGCAGTATTGTTTCTGCAGTATCTCGCCCATGGTTTTGGCATTATCTTGGAGTGTGCCATTTTCATCAACTAGAGGGCCAACAGTGGAGTTGTGACCTTGTGTTTTTTAGCAAATGAAAAGAACACTTTGGAGTTGAGTTTGTTTTTCTCAATGGCTCACCTCTCTTCAGCTGTTCTCTGGTTATTGATGATGGTCTTCATGCATTGTTGGAGGTTATATTTTTTTGATTCAAGCAGGGCGATAGCCGTCGAATATGTGTGTGTTGCTGTTGGCAGTACTTTAGTGTGTTAATTTTTTTGTTTGTTCGTTTTATTTTTCTGATAATTGTTTTTCTGTTTTGGGGGATACTGCACTTGGTTTTGTTCACAGGTTTTGGTGGGGTGTGTTTTGTACATATATTTGTGACAGTATCTACAAAGATCTGCCAAGATGTTTTGATGTTGGTGGAAATGTGTGCCTATGTAAAAGACCAGTCAACATGTGATAGTTCGTTCATAATTGCATCCCAGTTGGCATTGTAGAGATCCATGTTATCAAATGGGTGGGCTGGAAAGAGGTCCCTAAGATTAACTTTCGGCTGGTGGAATCTCAGGTTACAAAAAACCATGTCGTGGTCTGAGAGAAGGGTTTTTTCCACTGTAATATTATGTATAATGTTAGTGTGGTTACTAAACACTAGATCCAGAATGTTCTTCTTGTCACAACTTGTCCTTGTTGGTGCAAGGACAAGTTGTGACAAGAAAAACTCATTCATGAAGTCAAGAAGTGACTCGACTGCTTCTTTGTCAGTGGTTGAAGTTGGAGTGCCTGGTTTCAAACTGCTTGTAGACCAATCGACACAGGGTAGATTAAAGTCTCCCATCAAAAGTATGTTGCTAGAATGGTACTGTTTAATAAAGTATTTTATGCTGTTGAGGCATTCTTTGAAGCAGATTATGGGTGTTTGTGGTGGCCTATAGAGCCCAACTAATATCAGGTCATTGGCTTTGTTGTGCACAGTGAATGATTCACAGTAGCCATTGGAGAACGTTGTGTTACTATCTGCTGTAAAGGAATCATGCAGGAAAATGGCAGTCCTACCTTTCCTTCTGCCAACATGATCCACGCGGATGGTTGTGAAATTCCTCACTCTTTCTTCGGCCGCCAAGTGGGAGTTGTCAAGGTGGGTCTCAGTAAGAATGAAGAAGGGGATGTGAAATGGATGGTTACCAACCCAATCCTCAATGAATTGAATTTTCCATTTCTGTGCATTGATGGATGGGTTGATGCCTTGTGTGTTGAGTAAAAATGTGGAGGCTAGTGTGGTGGCTGGATTTGACTGTTGCAGGGGGCTTGTTTTGAGATTGTGTGTTAGTGACAGCAAGGTTGGTGTTGGGTGATGGTTAAAATGTTTTTTTTTGTATCTCTTTTGCCAGGTTCATGGCTAAAAAAGAAAAATGTTCTTGTTCAAGGAGCAGTTTTTGATTGGATTTGTGGTTAGGGTTAGGTTTAAGGTTAGGGTTAGGTTTGTAGTTCCCTCTTTTGTTGTTGTATTTCTTGTAATTGTGTCTTTGTGAAAAGACTGGAGCAGCATTACTTTTGTTGTTGTTGTTTTTATTGTTGATTTTGTTGTATTTGTTGTTGTAATCGTGTCTTTGTGAGAAGACTGGAGCAGCATTATTGCAGCAGGAGGTGGCTTTATCGTGGTTTGTGTGTTGGTATGGAGCCCCTTTTCTGTTCGTGCGTTGTGTCCCAGGAAGATGAGTGAAGGGACAGTCAGTCAGCAAACATAGTCTCTCGCGTTGGGAATGTCGGCAGATTTTGTGACTCCAACTTATGCGTGTGGGCAGCGTGCTTTGGTGTGGGCTGGCAGTGTTAGTGCGTCTAGTAACAGGTCAATGGATAAATATGCAGTCGCTACGTGTGCATAGCCTCTGACGTAGTGAGTAGCGGCATATTTGGGGGTTTCTAGTTTGTGTAGTGGGGGGGTGGGGGGTGCATACAGCTACATAGATGTTTGTTTAAAGTTCTTTTGACTACAGCATGACTGTGGTGGTGATGTGGGGGGAAGAAAGCAGTGGTTTTCATTGATAGTAGTTGACATGGTAGAATACGATAGCGGCAGTGGTGGTGATGATGATGATGATGACAACTGTGGTGGAGGCTGTGAGAGTGGTGTTAGAGAAAGCAGTGGTCCATTACTAGCAGTTGATGTGGCAGAAGATGATGACGGTGGTGATGATTACGACGATAATAATGACTGAGAAAGTGGTGGAGGGATACTGTCGTTCAGTAACTCAGCTATTATGCTTGAATTCAGTAGTGGTAGCGGTGGTGGTGGCTCCTGATTTTCTGGCTGTTGTTGTGGCTGTTGTTGTTGTTGTTGTGGCTGTTGTTGTGTTTGACAATTGGAGTAAATATGTCGAAGTTTTTCAAAATGGTTTTAAATTAGTTTGAAAGAGACTTCGACATGTTTTAGTTTGTTGTGTATCTGCTTAGCAGACCTCGTGGTCAATGTTTGAGCAATCTCATTCAGACACGAAGCGTTAATGGTTATTTTGGGGGACAGAGAAAACCATGTGTTTATTAAGAGGTCAATTTCATTATCAGACCAATTTCGTCTGTTGTAGGCTTGCTGGTCAGTAGTCATATCCCCCCTCACCCCGTGTGTGTTTTTAGATATTTGATATGTGAGTGAGCCTTTGGTTATTTGAAGAAATTAAAGAATCGTGTATATATATATATATATTCTCTCTTATGGATCTGAGTTTGGTTGTTTGAGGATGTTAATAGTTTTTGGTTATTTGGTTGTTTGAAGATATTCAAGGAAAAACGAGTGTATATAATATTATTTGAAAAAAAACGGGTGTATATAATATTATTTGAAGAATTAAAGAATCGTGTGTGTGTATATATATATATATATATATATATATATATATATATATATATATATATATATTCTCTCTTATGGATGTGAGTTTTGGTTGTTTGAGGATATTAATAGTTTTTGGTTATTTGGTTGTTTGAAGATATTCAAGGAAAAACGAGTGTATATAATAATTTGTAGTTAAGAAAACGTACTTGCGAATTTGTAGGAAAAATACGTGTATTTGTATATACATTTTCCTTATCTGAGTGAGCTTTTGGTTATTTGAAGATATTAAAGTAGCGTATATATATATATATGTACAGGGCCAGATTTAGATTTGATGAAGCCCTAAGCTAATTAAGATAATGGGACCCTTTATATGTTATAAATTCTGCAAAACGTTCAATATTAAAGCAGAAAACTGTTCTTTTTTATCTTATATTTTGGAAATGTACAAACCGTTTTTATTCCATTTTTTCGGGGCCCCAAGAAAGTGGGGACCCTAAGCTATAGCTTGTTTAGCTTATACGTAAATCCCACTCTGTATATGTATTCTCTTTTATTGATGTGAGATTTGGTTATTTGGTTGTTTGAGAATATTAAATATTTTTGGTTATTTGGTTGTTTGAAGATATTAAGAGAAAAACGAGTCTATATAATAATCTGTAGTTAAGAAAACGTTCTTACGAGTTTGTAGGAAAAGCACGTGGTTACAAATATATATAAATATATAAATATATATGTACGGTCAGTCAGGCTTTAAAGCTGTGTAGCTTGCTACTGATTGGTAGAGAGCAATAAAAACACGTCTGTTCACTTCAACAGTCCACTATATATATATATATATATATATATATATATATATATATATATATATATATATATATATATGAGAGTATTGAAGTTTGCTTGAAGCATTGTGGAATAATAAGGTATATTTCTTTAAGTCGTTTTGGTAGCCTCGATAATGCAGATGGGTAAATCTCCGGGTAACAAAATCAACTGACGCGTGCTCCCTCAGTGACTGCCCGATGCGCCATACGAATTGTTGCCTACGCACATACGTCGTGTATAAGATAGAATGTAACAAGTGCAACCAATACTATATAGGTAGCACAATCCGGCCGCTGCACATCCGGATCAAGGAGCACACTAACACCAGGGCCTCGTCATTCCGGAAACACATAGCCAAATGCGGAAACAAAGATGGAAGGCCCATTGTCACAATTCTAGCGACAGAAAGAAACGTCGGCACATTACTAATCAAGGAAGCACTTTGGATCAAACGCCTAGGGCCACAAATAAACAACCGATCCGAGAGAAGCGAAATGAGGTGGTTGGTTTAAGTAAACAAAGGATGCAGCAACACACGCACACACACACACACACACACACACACACACACACACACACACACACACACACACACACACACAAGCGAGACAGCAACACACGCACACACACACACACACAAGCGAGACAGCAACACACGCACACACACACAAGCGAGACAGCAACACACGCACATACACACACACACACAGTAACATTCCACCATACGAACATACTACACTGCCAATACAGACGAACGAGGCAACAACACACGCATACACACACACACACTCAATCGAGACAACAACACACGCACACACACACACACAGTAACATTCACCAAACAGTCAGAGAATACTATGGACTGACAGCTAACGCCAGCCCACTCCCACAATTGAAAGGACCTATTTCGGCCGCCGTCCTCTGCCTGACCGACCCCATTTCACGCGCACGCGCGCTCTGCTGAATACCTCAGATATTCAAAACAACGAACAGCGGAGGACACGTTTCGCATCTTTCCGACAGACAACTCCCCCACCCCCCCCTGAAAAAACCCCAGTTGATGGATGTGAATCCGAAATATATAGGGACAATTAAATCTCTCCCAAGGTAACTCTATCTCGTGTTATTATTTTTATCCTTCACGCTCTTTCCTACATTCTTCTACACGCTACACATCTCAACTTACACTTACTAACATCTCTCTCTCCACCAGCGGATTGTTTACCCGGAGATTTACCCATTTGCATTGTCGAGGCTTCCAAAACGACTTAAAGAATATATATATATATATATATATATATATATATATATATATATATATATATATATATATATATATATATATATGTATAAATATATATATATATATATGTGTGTGTGTGTTTTGTGTAAATAAATAGGTAGTTCAAGTTATGAATTTATAGATTTGAATATTTTGTTCAGCGTTGAGAATGTTTTATAATATTGGTAATTTTTCGGAGTGACGTATATAATAACTGAGAAAGGAAAGATAACTACAATTTTGTTTGTTAAACGATAAATTTAAAGAAATGTGAGATTAATTAATTATTTTAGTCAAAAGAAGTGTGAATGTTTGAAAAGAAACTGTCGTGAAGAGGATAAATTTGTCTAATGTCTGTAAATGATTATCAATCTACGTCTAAAAAAAAATAATTTAGAGAGTGTCATTAGAAAAATAATAATGTAAGAATTAAAAGATGAAAAATTAAAATTATATACATACATAAATATTATATACATACATAAATAAATATATATATATATATATATATATATATATATATATATATATATATATATATATATATATATATATATATGTAGGAGGTGAGTTTTATTGTAATACAATAAAGCAATGCAGATATCGGATAAGAAGCACTCTACAGTTTGTAGGACTGGAGTATACATAATATATAAGATCAAAAGATGGTTAAATGAGTTCCATGTATTTTATTATGCGCATTTAAAAAACAAATATCATCATGCAATAACATTTGTGTTTTCATCAGATAAAATAGGAGGACATGATATGAAGGTTAAAAAACACTTGTGGATAGTGCAGTTTTAAATCAACATATGAAAAGTAGTTTTAGATTGATGTGTGATATTGGGAAAAAAATAAAATTTCAGGGTGGGGTGGGGTGGAAAGGATGAAAAAGAGGAGGAGATGAGAGTAAAAAGTGGAGGGGGAGGAGTATAGTGAGGAAGGATGAGATAGGAGGAGAGATGGGTGATAGAGAGATAGCTTTTATAACTGAGAAAAATATATTGTTTTACATAGAGAGGTTGAAAAAACCGTTGGAAAATAATGTATAAGTTAAAAGAATTTGAAAATTAACGAAGAGAAAAATAATGTAAAGTTAAGGTTTGTATATTGATAAACTTTATATGATAAACTTGTATATGATAAACTTTATCAATTCAGAATCCTTTTCTCAAAGGCACACACATATATATATATACTTCTTTAAAAATATACCCATCTTTCTACCTTATTTCAAAGTTATTTATTATATTTATTATATTCTACATCACTCCTAATTTCTAACCCCTAATCTGTACCTTTTCTCACTGTGCCTAACATAGAAACAATTATTACAAAATACACCATATTATTACTTCATATCACCTTGAAAAAATCCTTCGTAAACATAAACATTTTTTGACGTTAGATTATTCATCCTCTATTCATTATTTTTTTCTCCCTTTCATCTAACTTATTCACGCTCATCTCACAATATATCCTTACTTACATTACTTCTGTTTTTAATAATACATATCAACATTTTCTTTCCATCGCACATATTATTAAACCCTTAAATATTATTCTTAATACATATTAACAATTTCTTTTCATCGCACTTTACATTATTTTTCTCTTCGTTAATTTTCAAATTCTTTTAACTTATACATTATCTTCCAACGGTTTTTTCAACCTCTCTATGTAAAACAATATATTTTTCTCAGTTATAAAAGCTATCTCTCTCTATCACCCATCTCTCCTCCTATCTCATCCTTCCTCACTATACTCCTCCCCCTCCACTTTTTATTCTCATCTCCTCCTCTTTGTCACCCCCCCCTCAACATTTTTTTTCCCAATATCACACATCAATCTAAAACTACTTTTCATATGTTGATTTAAAACTGCACTATCCACAAGTGTTTTTTAACCTTCATATCATGTCCTCCTATTTTATCTGATGAAAACACAAATGTTATTGCATGATGATATTTGTTTTTGAAATGCGCATAATAAAATACATGGAACTCATTTAACCATCTTTTGATCTTATATATTATATATATATATATATATATATATATATATATATATATATATATATACATGTACGTCAATACTCATCTTTTTCCATTTCTCCGAGGGTTCTTAACCCCACTATCAGGCTAAATAATTTCTTTAATTTCTTTAGTCAAAATACGGCGATAGCTAACATTTCTAATAATTTCAAATCCACTCGCTGTTTCGAAAATATTCTTACTTTATATATATATATATATATATATATATATATATATATATATATATATATATATATATATATAAAATGAAATTTTTGAAGATAGGGGAAAATATTACAAATATTAGAGATATTACCATTTAGAAATATTAAAATATTAAAATATTAAAAATTTTAAATTGTTAAAGAAGATAAGATCATTTTGAAGGTTTAAGGAATATTATAAATTAAACTGTTCTGAACGTGTAATGTTGGCGATGTCTGCAAGTAATAAATAATTCTGTTCTGAGATTAATAGAGTTTTGACAGTTAATTATATAAAAAATTTCTTCGATACACAATTTACAGAATTTTGATAAAGCCATATTTCGGTACCCAGGTGCATCTGAAATCGTTTTCCAAGATATTGAATAGTCCATATTCTTGCTTTTTAAGTTCCATATAAGTTCCATATAAGTGAAGTAGAAGATTTTTTATCAGATCTTTTAAAAATATGATTATGGTTATTCTAGCGTTCTTTAAATTTTGTAGAAGTGGCACGGACATAGTTAAATACATTATCTCTAGTTTTAACTGTACATTTATAAACTACATTTTTATCTAAACAATTATTTTGTAAACGGCAGTTTGATTTGATTCTACAGTTACATTTTACGGAGTTGTTGGATATTCCTAGAATTATTATTATTGCAATTTTGGTTAATTTGGTTAGGGTTTAAATTTAAGTTTCTATTATTAATTCTATTTATATTTTGTGCTATGTTCATAGTAGTAGAGTAGGATAGTTTTATAGTATGTCTGTTAAAAATAGAGTGGTATCTGTGGGCTTTAGGAAAACATTTGTCTAGTGCTTTAAAAAATAGCTTTGCTAAAGGTGTTTTAACGCTTAAAGAGAATGGGGGGAGAGTACCAAATAATATTTCTAATTCTATTTTTTTTTTTTAATTAGTGTTTAAGTTAAATCGTTTATTATTATTATAATTAATACTAGGGTGATTTGCCATGTTATTGTTATCAATGTATTTAATTTTATTCGAGTATCCTGCTCTATTTAAAGCTTCATTATTATATTCAGCCTTATCATCAAAAATATTTTTATTAGCAGAGATGCGTGAAATCCGTTGTTGGACACTATTGACAATACTGTTCTTAATACTTCTAGGATGATTAGAGTTAAAACTTATGTAATTTAGATTTTCGTTAATTTTATGGAAAGGATAGTAAAGACCTGTGCTAAGGTTTAAGGTTACGTCTAAGAAGTTAACGATTTTATAGCTATTCTCTATTTCTAACTTAAGGTTGTAGTTATTGAAGAATTGTATTATGGATTTTCTTTTCCTATTAATTTCACAATTGCTATGGTTTTCAATTAAAATCAGCATATCGTCACGATATAAACCACCGGTCATCTCTGGCATTTTCCTATGCAGTACATTGTTAATAAATAAACCAACAAGATCCGTTATTTGCGCCGAGTCAGATGATCCCATAGTGATATCAAAATTATTTTTCCTATCGACTCTTGTCCAGAGATGATTATTGAATTCTATTAATGCTTTCCGTGCTGTTAAAATTATATTCATTTCATCACTAGATAAATCTGTATGTTTAGATGCCTAGATAAGAGCCTTATTAAGTAAACTAGGAGTAATAGAGGAGTAGTAATTTGCAATATCCATTTGAATGAATTTTTTATGTTTACATTTTATGATATTGAACAAATCTATAACTTCGTTAGTACCGTTCCATAGTTTCAGGTGTGATTTTTCTTTAAGTTGTGGTATAATTCTCTCTAATATATGTTTGCTAATTATGCCTAAGTCTGATATAGATGGTGCTATAAGTCTGACTGGTAGTTCTATTTCAAAATTTCTTTTGTGGTCTTTCAGGTTAATTTTCGGTTTTCTAGGTATAAAGTGTTCAGTCCTATTTTGGATCCCTAATTTATGAATAATTTCGGAAGCTTCTCTATTTAACGTTGAAATATCTTCATTTGTTGTTATTTTGTATTTTTTTCTGAGTTCTTTCAATATAAGGTTATTATATTCGTCCTTTTCCATCGAAATATATATAATAGAATAAATATGGTTTTATAAATATAGTTTCCATTTATTTAATATCATTGAATATTTACTCCAAAACTTGTCGAGTACTCTGAATCAGTTATAAACATTTATATTTATTGAATTACCTACAAATTGAATATCCCCTCTGCTTATATAAAATATATGTATGTGTGCATATACATATATATATGTGTGCATGTATATATATGCATATATTACTACTGTACGTCTGTATACATATATGTATGTACGTATACATACTTATATTTAAGTAACAGCCGTACTAAGAGTGAGTGAGAAATGAAATTACGTTTCATTTTTTCCATTTATCGTTTTCGGTTGTTCCGGCCGATTAACTCACTTGATATGCAAATTAGGCTGCTCAGCCGTTAATATGCATAAGGAAAGTATATACTTTCAGACGTTCAATCATCTGACACGAAGGTATACCTTCCTGCCGATAGCTAATAAGCTTGAAACTAGTACATCGTTCCTTTGTCAGTGTTGAACAAAAGGGCCTCGATGGTTGCTAAACACTGTACGGCTTAATTCGGGATGTTTGTTTACAAACACACCGAGTATTATAATAAATGTTCGGTAAATCCATACGTACATATATATATATGTGTGCATGTATGTATATATATATACATACTACTGTACGCCTGTATACATATATGTATGTACGTATACATACTTATATTTAAGTAACAGCCGTACTAAGAGTGAGTGAGAAATGAAATTTCGTTTCATTTTTTCCATTTATATATATATATATATATATATTATTTGTATATCTATAATTATAAACTTTTGCGCGTGGATCTGTGAGTATAACCTTACCTATATTAGTGTCCCCGTTTGTGTATATACGCTTACCTTAGATGTGCATGTGTGTGTGTGTAGATATATTAATGTGTGTGTCTGTGTGCGTGTGTGTGTATATATACGTGTGTTATGCCCCCACACTTATTTCGTATACTTGTATTTGCGTGTGAACGCATATATATATATATACATATATATATATGTACTTATGTGCATGTACGCGCGTGTATTTGTTGTATATGTATGTATGTATGCGAGGCTGGGGGTTGTACGTATGTTATGTCCTCATCCTTTTGTTGCGTACGTGCGTCCGTATATATTTGAATGTGTACGCATGAATTATATATGTATAGGCTTGTGTCGGTATAATCACACGCAAATACAAGTATACGAAATAAGTGTGGGGACATAACAGACGTACACACACACACACACACACACACACGCACACAGACACACACACACATGCACATATATAAGGTAAGCGTATATACACAAACGGGAACACCAATATAGGCAAGGTTATACTCACAGATCCACGCGCAGAAGTTTATAATTATAGATATACAAATAATATATATATATATATATAAGTACATGCACACACACACAGTTATGCATAGATATACATACATAACACACACACGCACACACACACATATATATACATGCATATATATATATATGTATGCACACATATGTCCGCACACATATGCGCCCATATACAACCATATGTGAGTACACTAAAAACATGGTGGGCATGTAAGGAGGTGGAGGAGTATAACTAAAATAAAATAAAATGAACAGGTGAGGGAGAACAGGGGTGTATAAATTGTGGTGAAAAGTAAATGTTTGTACATAGGTCTGGATAAAGGTAATCTGGGTAAAAGTAGAGGACAGAATGAAGGTGGTGGGTGTGTATGTGTTAGAAGTATGGTAGAAAAAAAGACGGGGTGGGGTGATGTGGGGGAGGTGTTAGTATAAATCAAATGAAATAAATAAATAAACATGAAGGAGAAAAATCTATATATTGGTAGAAAGTATGTGTTTATATAATGGACTGGGTAAGATGTAGTGTTCATAAAGTGATGATATTGGTAGTGAGTGGAAGGGTTAATATGTAAAGAGGAAGCTCAGGGTGGTTGAGTGATCGTTGGTGTATTAATCCAGCTAGAAAGTAGGTGCGATTTCAGGTGCTATCATATGAGCCCATCGAGACATCAAAAGAGTTTTCATGGCTTGATTTTTTAACCCAAGTACCTTCTTTGGTGAAAAGTAGTGTTATCCTAGCGTGTAAGATTACACCTTCCTCAAATTTAGAAATATTAATGAAAAGTCTAGCAAAATCTAAGGTTTTAATTAATAAGGATTCTGTGATAGAGGGGTAAAAATCAACAATATCAAATTGGGTAAATCTACACTAATTTTTTCCTTGTATATTATTAAACCAAGATATTACAGAGGAATTATTTAACCATTGGGATAAGTCAGCCTTAGTTCTTATTTGAAGTATTATATTTATTAGGATTTTTTTACTCGCAAGACCAATTTCCGATTTAGCACGGTTGAGGTGAGTCTAAAGGCCGCTAATCACTCGAAATTGCGTCACTCGACTTTACATACAGTGTGTGTCTCTGTTCAAATCGTAGGAATCCTGGAGGGTGTAACACATGGCATTTGTATTAATAGATACATCGGAGAATCAAGTGAATGCATCAATAATAAAAGATAATAATAAAGAAATAAAAATGAAAATGATAAAGTTGTAAAATAAGTTGTAAAGTTAAAAATAAGTACAAAATACGGTTGCTAATAATAGGAGTAGTGGTGGTGGCAGTTGAAGTTGCATATATATACTTTCACACACACACAGCCATGTGTACAGCCATATGACACTTATCTAATTATTTCTTTTACCTGTAGAAATTGACTAGACAAATAGTTAACTACACGGAATTAGGTACAAAATATATATATATAAACATATGTATATATATATAAACATATATATATACAAACATATATATATATATAGAGAGAAACATATACACACACACACATATATATATATATATATATATATAATAATAATAATAATATCTATTCTCATATATATAATCTATATACAATTATAAATAAGAAAGGTAATATTTTGTATTACCCAATTACCAGTAAGAAAATTAGCTCAATGTAAAATATCAGATATATTACAGAGCAGAGACACAACATATAAAACAATCAGATTTTAGTTTAATACATTTAATTGCTGACGATCGTTTCTTCCAGACAAATGTCTGGATATTTCGGAGCATATACAATGTTAAAATAATATATATATATATATATATATATATATATATATATATATATATATATATATATATATATATATATATATATATATATATATATATATATATATATATATATTATTCAAAATATTAACAATTGAAGTTATTCACATAATCAAAATATAGGATTTGATATATGACATACCTCTACGGTCTTGATATTTCAATTCCAGTATTGGCAGTCTGTAAATATATATATGTATATATTATATGTGTGTGTATATATATCTATATATTATATGTATATACATGTATATACACACACACAGACACACACACACATATATATATATATATATATATAGAGAGAGAGAGCGAGAGAGAGAGAGAGTCATATCAGTACATTTAAATTTTCTGTAATGGAGACAGCATCGATGTGTATAAACATATACAATTATAAAACAAACATACCCATCAAGCATTCCTGTTTCCAACAAACGTTCTTACTTACATACGCAAACATTCACTCGGGAACATGAAATAACACACACACAAAGATACACCCACACAAATGTGAATACATTACCAAACTACTCATTTTGTTGGTTTATTTAAAAATATTGTTACATGTACATCACCTGTAACAATATCCTACATAAATATAAATCCTCAAACACTGCAGTTTCGTGGATTTATATATATGTGTTTATATGTGCTTGTGTTTGTTGGTGTGCATGTGTGTTTGTGTCCGTCCGTTTGTGTGTGTATACACCCAAACGGACTGAGACACGCACACACATATATATCAAAAATATATATTTTATATTTCTTTTCTGTTTACAGAATATGACAAAGAACGACGACACGTTTTCCATAGAAAAGGTGATATGATGAAACATGTTTTATTATATTATATATACATCTTTATATACATAACACTTTTACATGATATATATGGAACAATTCGAATTTGTGGGCAGAAGATAGGGTTCAATATCAGCATGAGTATATATGTTATACAACAACAAGAATCTATTTGAGAGAAGCGTGTTTTCAGTATCAATGTAACATCCATGCTTGATGAATTTACATTTGGCAGTATCGGTAGAGGGTCGGACGCCATGCTTTCCAGCATAGTTACATGCCTTTACGATCTGAGTTCAAATGCCGCCGAGGTTGACTTTGCCTTTCATCCTTACGGGATCGATACAATAAAGTACCAGTAATGCACTGGGTATTTGCTGGCCGTGTGCCTAAAAGTAGAAACAATTATTTTATAGGTCAATTTTGAAACTTCGTTTTGAATGTAAACTTGACGTTTCAATAACATTATTAAAACATGCAATAGTGTAATGCACAAACATGTGGGCAGACACACAAAAAACACCCCAACCACCCAGATACATGCACACATGCATAAATCAACCAAATTGCTCACATTGAGGATTTATGTATAACATATTATGATATACAGAGGAGTTCTAAGACTGACAGCTGGAATTGAATACATACAAAAGCTGACATTATTAGCATTCCTGAAACACAGGAAACGCCGATCAGAACGGACACAAATACCATAGTCAACATAAACTGAAGTGTGGCTAAGAGATGGGTTTTCAGCAATCACTATGATATATTCAAGAAATATTATTTAAAATATACTTGTGTACAATCACTTATTTCATACATACCCCATATTAGGAAACCCCTGTTAGAAATCAGATTTCATAAACATGAAATATACAGAACCATTTATGTTACATTAGATACTGAAGGTGAGACGTTATGATCAACTCACAGTAAGGTTTAAATAAATTTCGAACGTGTTTCAGATTTTTTTATGTTACATATAATAAATTCCAAACGCAATATATTTGCTTGAATATATATTTCTTTATTCTTTTCTGTTTACAGGACATGTCCATACAGCATGTAAGTATTACAATAGAAGAGGTGATATAATGAAACATGTTTTATTATATTATATATACTTCTTTAAATACATAACTCTTTTACATTATAAATTTGAAAATTTGAATTTGGGGACAGAAGTTAGGGTTCAATATCTACATGAGTATATTTGTTATATAACAACAAGTTTGTATTTGGGAGAAGTGTGTTTTCTGTATCAATGAAACATCCATTATTTTAAAGGTCCATTTTGAAACCTAGCTTTGAATGTAAACTTGACGTTTCAATAAGATTATTAAAACTTCTAGAAGCGGTGAATTAGCAGTATCGGTAGAGAGTCGGACGCCATGTTTTGACGCATAGAGTTACGGCCCTTGCCATTCTGAGTTCAAATCCCGCCGAGGTTAACTTTGCCTTTCATCCTTACGGGGTCGATAAAATAAAGTACCAGTAATGCACTGGGTAATTGCTGGCCTTGTGCCTAAAAGTAGAAACAATTATTAAAACTTCTACTAGTGTAATGTACACACATGTGGGCAGATACAAATGAAGATGCACAGAAACACACAAACAACACCCGAACCACACAGATATACACGCACATGCATAAAACAACCAAATTGCTCGCATTGAGGATTTATGTATAACATATTATGATATACAGAGGACATCTAAGACTGACCGCTGGAATTGAATACATGCAAAGCTGATATTATTAGCATCCCTGAAATCAATCGGCAGAAGTAACTTAATTTTCTTGTCTCAGGGAACGCCAATCAGAACGGACACAAATACCATAGTCAACATAATATCAAGTGTGGCTAGATGTATTTTCAGCAATCACTATGATATATTCAAGAAATATTATTTAAAATATACTTGTGTACAATAGGTTATTTTATACATACTCCATATTAGGAAACCACCGTTAATAATCATATTTCATATACATGAAATATACAGAACCATTTACGTTACATTAGATACTGAAGGTGGATTAGCAGTATCGGTAGAGGGTCGGACGCCATGCTTTTCAGCATAGTTACGTCCCTTTACGATCTGAGTTCAAATCCCGCCGAGGTTGACTTTGCCTTTCATCCTTACGGGGTCGATAAAATAAAGTAGCAGTAATGCACTGGGTGATTGCTGGCCTTGTGCCTAAAGTAGAAACAGTTACATTAGATACTGAAGGTGAGACGTTATGTTCAAATCCCAGCAAGGTTTAAATAAATTTGGAATATATTACTGGTTTTCTTGATGTTATCTATGTAAGATTCCAAATGTAATATATTTTCTAATATATATATTCTTTTCTGTTTACAGTCCATCGCTATGCACCACGACACGATTACCATAGAAAAGGTGATATAATGAATCATGTTTTATTATATTATATATACTTATTTAAATACATAACATCCCGTAATTAAACGGGAGAGTAAACCTCATTTTCTTTTATCAGTTATTCATGAAACACAGGGAACACCGATCAGAACGGACATAAATATCAGTCAATAAACCCTCAAGTGTGGCTAGGAGATGGGTTTTCAGCAATCACTATCATATATTAAAGAAATATTAATTAAAATGTACTTGTGTACAATCAGTTATTTTATACATACCCCATAGTAGGAAACCCCTGTTAGAAATCAGATTTCATAAACATGAAATATACAGAACCATTAAGGTTACATTAGATACTGAAGGTGAGACGTTATGATCAACTCACAGTAAGGTTTAAATAAGTTTCGAACGTGATTCAGATTTTTTAAATTTTACATATAATAAATTCCAAACGCAATACATTTGCTAGAATATATATTTCTTTATTCTTTTCTGTTTACAGGACATGGCCATACATCTCGAAATTATTACAATAGAAGAGGTGATATGATGAAACATGTTTTTTATATTATATATACTTCTTTAAATACATAACACTTTTACATTATAAATTTGAAAATTTGAATTTGGGGGCAGAAGTTAGGGTTCAATATCTACATGAGTATATTTGTTATATAACAACATGTTTGTATTTGGGAGAAGTGTGTTTTCTGTATGAATGAAACATCCATTCGGTGAATTGGCAGTATCGGTGGAGGGTTGGATTATGCTTTCCAGCATAGTTACGTCCCTTTACGATCTGAGTTCAATTCCCGCCGAGGTTAACTTTGCCTTTCATCCTTACGGGGTCGATAAAATAAAGCACCAGTAATGTACTGGAATAATTGCTGGCCTTGTGCCAAAAAGTAGAAACAATTATTTTAAAGGTCCATTTTGAAACCTAGCTTTGAATGTAAACTTGACGTTTCAATAAGATTATTAAAACTTCTAGAAGCGGTGAATTAGCAGTATCGGTAGAGAGTCGGACGCCATGTTTTGACGCATAGAGTTACGGCCCTTGTCATTCTGAGTTCAAATCCCGTCGAGGTTAACTTTGCCTTTTATCCTTACGGGGTCGATAAAATAAAGTACCAGTAATGCACTGGTTAATTGTTGGCCTTGTGCCTAAAAGTAGAAACAATTATTAAAACTTCTACTAGTGTAATGTACACACATGTGGGCAGATACAAATGAAGATGCACAGAAACACACAAACAACACCCGAACCACACAGATATACACGCACATGCATAAAACAACCAAATTGCTCGCATTGAGGATTTATGTATAACATATTATGATATACAGAGGACATCTAAGACTGACCGCTGGAATTGAATACATGCAAAGCTGATATTATTAGCATCCCTGAAATCAATCGGCAGAAGTAACTTAATTTTCTTGTCTCAGGGAACGCCAATCAGAACGGACACAAATACCATAGTCAACATAATATCAAGTGTGGCTAGATGTATTTTCAGCAATCACTATGATATATTCAAGAAATATTATTTAAAATATACTTGTGTACAATAGGTTATTTTATACATACTCCATATTAGGAAACCACCGTTAATAATCATATTTCATATACATGAAATATACAGAACCATTTACGTTACATTAGATACTGAAGGTGGATTAGCAGTATCGGTAGAGGGTCGGACGCCATGCTTTTCAGCATAGTTACGTCCCTTTACGATCTGAGTTCAAATCCCGCCGAGGTTGACTTTGCCTTTCATCCTTACGGGGTCGATAAAATAAAGTAGCAGTAATGCACTGGGTGATTGCTGGCCTTGTGCCTAAAGTAGAAACAGTTACATTAGATACTGAAGGTGAGACGTTATGTTCAAATCCCAGCAAGGTTTAAATAAATTTGGAATATATTACTGGTTTTCTTGATGTTATCTATGTAAGATTCCAAATGTAATATATTTTCTAATATATATATTCTTTTCTGTTTACAGTCCATCGCTATGCACCACGACACGATTACCATAGAGGAGGTGATATGATGAATCATGTTTTATTATATTATATATACTTATTTAAATACATAACATCCCGTAATTAAACGGGAGAGTAAACCTCATTTTCTTTTATCAGTTATTCATGAAACACAGGGAACACCGATCAGAACGGACATAAATATCAGTCAATAAACACTCAAGTGTGGCTAGGAGATGGGTTTTCAGCAATCACTATCATATATTAAAGAAATATTAATTAAAATGTACTTTTGTACAATCAGTTATTTTATTAGTATCCCTGAAATCAATCGGCAGAAGTAACTTAATTTTCTTGTCTCAGGGAACGCCAATCAAAACGGACACAAATACCATAGTCAACATAATATCAAGTGTGGCTAGATGTATTTTCAGCAATCACTATGATATATTCAAGAAATATTATTTAAAATATACTTGTGTACAATCAGTTATTTTATACATACTCCATATTAGGAAACATTTACATTACATTACGTTACATTTACGTCAAATCCTAGCAAGCTTTATATAAGCTTGGAATATATTACTGGTTTTCTTGATGTTATCTATGTAAGATTCCAAATGTAATATATTTTCTAATATATATAGTCTTTTCTGTTTACAGCACATGGCTATGGACCACGACACCATTACCATAGAGGAGGTGATATGATGAATCATGTTTTATTATATTATACATACTTATTTAAATACATAACTGTTTCTACCGATACTGCCAATCCACCGCCGTAATAACTCCCTGTAATCAAACGGGAGAGTAAACCTCATTTTCTTTTATCAGTTATTCATGAACCACAGGGAACACCGATCAGAACGGACACAAATACCATAGTCAATATAAACTGAAGTGTGGCTAGGAGATGGGTTTTCAGCAATCACTATCATATATTAAAGAAATATTATTTAAAATGTACTTGTGCACAATCAGTTATTTCATACATACCCCATAGTAGGAAATCACTGTTTGAAATCAGATTTCATAAACATGAAATATACATAAACATGAAATATTCATAAACATGAAATATACCATTAATGTTACATTAGATACTGAAGGTGAGACGTTATGTTTAACTCTCAGAAAGGTTTACACAATTTTACGTATAATAGATTCCAAACGAAATATATTTGCTAGAATATATATTTATTTATTCTTTTCTGTTCACAGGACATATGCAATATACCACGAAATTATTACAGTAAAAGAGTTGATATGATGAAACATGTTTTATTATATTATATATACTTCTTTAAATACATTACTTTTTTACATGATACATATAGAAAAATTGAATTTGGGGTCAGAAAGTAGGGTTCAATATCTACATGAGTATATATGTTATATACAAACAAGAATGTATTTGGGAGACGTGTGTCTCCTCTACGAATATAGCATCCTCATTTTATGAATTAACATTATTTTAACGCTCAATTTTGCACATTCTTTTTCAACGTAAATTAGACGTTTTAAAAAAAATACTAAACCGTCTGCAAATGTAATGCACAAACATGTGTTCAGAAATATACGAAAGTGCACAGAAACACACAAATAGCCCCAACACAGAATTGCATAAACCCACCAAACTACCTAATATTTTGCATTTTATTTCAATCATGATTATATGTAGAGCACCTCTAAAACTATAGTTTGGTATTGAATACATAAAAAGCTGATATTATTAGCGTCTCTGAAATCAAACGACAGAAATAACTTCATCTTCTAAATTCAATTAATCAAGGAAAGGAAGGACAGCCGATCAGAACAGACACAAATATCATAGTCATTCATCATAATCTGAATTGTCGCTCGGAAATGTGTTTTCAGCAATCACTATGAAATACTCAACACATATTATTTAAAATGCACATAACTCTTTTACATGGTACATATGGAAAATCGGAATTTGGGGGCGGAAGGTAGGGTTCAATATCTACATGAGTATATATTTTATATAACAAGTATGTATTTGGGAAAATGTGTTTTCTGTATCAATGTAATATCCACGGTTGATGAATTTAGATTATTTTAAAGGTGGATTGGCAGTATCTGTAGAGGGTCGAACGCCATGCTTTCCAGCATAGAGTTACGGCCCTTGCCATTCTGAGTTCAAATCCCGCCGAGGTTAATTTTGCCTTTCATCCTTACGGGATCGATAAAATAAAGTACCAGTAATGCACTGGGTAATTGCTGGCCTTGTGCCAAAAGAGGAAACAATTATTTTAAAGGTCAATTTTGAAAATTCTTTTTGAATGTAAACTTGACGTTTCAATAATATTATTAAAACATCTACTAGTGTAATGCACAAACATGTGGGCAGATACAAATAAAGATGCACAGAAACACACAAACAACACCCCAACCACACAAATACATACACACATGCATAAATCAACCAAATTGAGCATTTATGTATAACATATTATGATATACATAGGAATTCTAAGACTGACCGCTGGAATATCTGACACTCTTTGATGCAGATCCAGCTGGTTTCCTTGAACGTTACCTAACCCAAGACGAGTATTGGTTTCATCACTTTGAGCCAGAGGAAAGAGACAGTCTATGCAAGGGAAACACTCCTACATGCTCCATAGAACAGCAAGGTCACTTCATCTGCATGGAAGGTGATGGCCTTAGTTATTTGAGGAGTCAAAAGGTAATGTGCTTTCAAAAAGGCCACCCCATCAAGGGAGAGAACTGTGACAACTTGCTGAAGCAGTTACGAAAAGCTATCAAGACCAAACGCCCAGAAAATCTGACGAGCATTTCTTGTTTCATCAGGACAATGCTCCAACACACAAGTCCTTGGTTACAATGGCTGCTGTGTGTGACTGTGCCTTGGAACTGGTTGACCACCCTCCATATTTTCCTGTTTTGGCCACATTTGACTATCATCTGGTTCGCAATATGAAGAAATAATACTTGGCTGGGAACCAGTATCTCAGTGACGATGATGTCATATCCGGTGACGTTATGACCAACAAGTTGAAAGCTTCTTCACCAATGGGATCAAATCACTGCAACATAAATTGAAGAAGTGTGAGGACTGCACCGGAGACTATATTGAAAAATAAACCTCACTTGGTCACATTCTATAAGATTATCTTAGCCAGCCTATGAACTTTTCAGCCCACCCTTGTATTGCTGATGTGTTACACATAGATTTACTCATTCGGATCTGAAATTGTTTTCAAAACGAATATGAAATTTTAAATCAGTGTATATAATGTATTTAACAACAGTTGTAAAATATCTCAATTACTAGAAAATTATTAATTATTTATATTTGAAATATGTATCAGTTTGTATATATTCACCTTTTTTGCCTATTTTCAGGTGGCGGCCCACAAATATTGAAGAAGATAGGAAAGTGTAAGTTGATATATGATTTCTTTTATGTTTTCTTTATATTAAAGGCGACATATTGGTAGTATCGGTAGAGCGTCAGGCAGCATGTTTGCGGCATAGAGTTACAGCCCCTTTACTGTCAGAGTTCAAATCCCGCCAAGATTAACTTTGCCTTTCCTCTTTACAGACTCGATAAAATAAAGCACCAGTAATTCACTGGGGTAATTGCTGGCCTTGTGCCAAAAGTAGAAACAATTATAATAAACCCATATATTTCAACTGTGCCGGGGGACTACTGTGGATATGGGCACATACTTCTCTTGTAGACCCCAAACCAATACGAAATAATAAAGTAAAATAACGAGAAAAATAGTAAAAAAATCTCTTCATAAGACGAACATAAATATTGCATATATAGATGAGGAATTTTGCTAGATTCTTGTTCTATCTTGTAACTTAGGCTTTTCATTGCACTCTACGGATGTGAGACATGGACCCTGTACAGAAGGCTCCTGAAGCAGCTGGAACGGTTCCACATGCGCAGGCTGCGGTCAATCATGAACATCAAATGGCAGGACAAGGTCTCCAACCTCGAAATTCTTGACATGGCTGAGAAAACCAGTGTCGAAGCTATGATACTGAAGAGCCAGCTTCGGAGGGTGGGACATGTCATCCGGATGGACGATCACTGGCTTCCGAAGCAACTGATGTATGGGGAACTCTGTTCGGGGAAACGAAAGCGGAGCAGGCCTCTCAAGAGGTTCAAAGACTGCGTGAAGTCCAGTATCAACAACACTGGAATCGCCCCAAAACAACTCGAGTCCCATGCTCAGGACAGGACAGAGTGGCGAGCCCTAACCAGACGCGCCAAAGACTCTTTTGAAGAGAAGGGGCGGGCAGAGGTCACTGAGACCCGTGAAAAGAGGAGAAAGACATCAACAGCTGCCCCAAGCGACTCCGGTCTCTTCCACTTCCCCCTCTGTCCCCGGACCTAGAAGTCAAGCATCGGCCTCCACAGCCACTTCGTGCCCACGACAGGCGGGAACTAAAACAAGGAAGATGTCATCGTTTACGATCGACAACCAAGAGATATATGTCTATTTTGATGTCTGAGAGAATTTTTCAAAAGCTAAATAGACGTAATTTCGAAGGTGTGTAATGATGCCCTTGATTTGTATAAGTTCTATGGTATATGGGGTAAATGTAGTGATATCACGTGACACTATTCCACAATCAAATGTAAGAGCCTATAGTCACTTAGTTAATGAAACAATCGATAGGTATACGGTATTCCCTCTTCTTCTTCTTCTTGAGAAGGTCATGCACGCGGAATCCTCAAAACCTCCTTCCATCGAATCCTGTTAGAAGCAACCCTCTCCAACTGATCCGTCTGGATCCCCAAATGAGACCAACTATGTTCATGGATGTTATCCAACCATCTTGTTCGGGGTCTACCCCTGAGTCTCCTGCCATTTGGTGTTGCCTGTAAAATCTGTCCAGCGATTCTCTCCTGAGATATTCTAATTACATGCCCAGAGTATCGGAGCTGTGATCTCTCCCTTCGGAGAAGTAGCGGCTCTACCTGGAGTGACTCTATTATATATCTTTCTTTCTTCCCATTAATTTTTTTTAATAGTCTCTGTAAACAATACTTTTTTCTCTTCTTAGTATTTGACTTTATTGCACTTTATCGCGAGCTTTATATTTTGCCCGGGATATTCAATACATAAATATAATGGAAATATAAATTCTCTACAAGTCACACATTTTCTGTTTGATGGCCAAACATTGGACAGTGTTATCTTCAGAAACTGTGTTTACATGATCATAACCAGATGGCTAGATATTTTCCCACGATCGCTAAAGCCATTTATATATGATATATATGTACATATAGATATTTTTCTGAGTTTGTGCAGAGGTCAATACTTTTAGTAGCAAATTATCATTATATAATACATACATGATGGCTGCTCCCTCGTTATCGAGTATGGCCATTGCACAATATACCATTATTAATAATTATTAACTAATTCAACATCATCGGTAACTACTGGACTGCAGGTTTTATGTCGGAGTTATACCAGTTTCCTGAGTTGCCGTCTCCTAGAAGAATGCCCTGACAAAGGCTAGGGGTCCTTCACTCCCAGTGGCTAAATCGCGCGATCGGGTATCCCGCATATACATACACATACACATGCACACATGCATATGCATATATACATATACATACATATATATATACATATACATACATATATATATACATATACATACATATATATATATATATATATATATATATATACATATATATATATATACATATATACATATACATATACATATGTAAATGTGTATTTACACATTTTGGATGGCCGTTGACTCTTATGAGTTCTTCCGCCCTTTGTCAGGTTTTGTTTTTTGTCTTGCAGGGTGTCCAAAATCACCCTCTCACGAAGTAAACATACATACATACATGCATACATGGATACATAATACATACATACATACATACATACATACATACATACATACATACATACATACATACATACATACATACATACAGGAGAAGGAGGACATCTACGGACCATTGATGAGGAGTTTACAAATCCAGTAGCCAAGATACACCTTTAGCTTCATACCCATCATTATGGAGCTACGCGTTATATACCAACCCGCTTGGACCAAAGTATGACTGAATTTGGATTTGCGGACTAAGAGCGCAGCTCCCTAATTCATAGTCTACAAATGGCTGCGATAGCTGGCACCTTCAAAATTTGCAAAACATTCTTGTGATTCAAGGGATGACAATTTCTTTTCTTTTACAACCTTGCCACCAGGAAGGTGGTCGGTCAAAAAAATATACTCGAAATTAAGAGAAAGAGATAACATACATACATATATATACATGTTCATATTTTTATATTTTCAGCTTTTGTTCAGTTGATAAACAATCTCTGCATAAGATATGGTAAGGCAATAAATCATTTAAAAACTATATGTATGTATGATTTTATTTCGAACAGAAAATGAGAGCATGAATAGGTGTTATTTCAGGTGACGGCGTCAGCAAAACATAACTACACAATCTCGTAACTTTTCTAGAACAGTATATGTACGCATATTCTAATTGTTAATCATAAACTACATCAAGCAAGAGCACAACATATTGTTTGCGGCACAAGTTCAATATCACATGTTGATAAACCGACGTGTATACATGAATACACTCGTTTAAGTACAATGTAAACTGCCATGATGCTAGAGGTTTCTGACTTCCTGTCGGTGTAATGTGTGTTCAGTGGTCAAGACACTTAAATATGAACAGATGTGCCTAGAATACCCTATATAATTAGCTTGGATGGTATAATAATGTGGAATCGTCGAGTAAATTTGCTGTTATATGAATATAGATTTTACGAGTGGAGCACTCTTTGCTGGGACTAGATTTATCCCTTAAAACGTTTAGCTTTATATTTAGTAATGTTTTAACGTTTAGCTTTATATTTACTCTTTTACTCTTTTACCTGTTATAGCCATCCGGCTGAGGCCTTGCTGGGGCACCGCCCTTTAGTAATGTTTTAAATTTAATTCGAACACGGAACAATGTATGGAATATATTAATATCAACTTAATACAATTTTTTAAAAACTTTTCAGGTCGCCGCATTAACTGTCATCCATGGACATTACGGCGTTATAATAGTATGTATTTTAATATTTTACCTTCTATATTAATTATAAAGATTGATATATGAATTAATTAATTTTCATCATTTCACCATCATTAATAATGTTAAGTTAAGCTATTACTGATTGGATAATTACACTTCCCAGAACACATACTACATACGAAACAAACACCTTGGCAAACCGATCATAATAACCAATTTGTAACTGTAAAGGTCCTGCAATCAGACCACATTGATAGTTAAAATATTTATAACATCCTCGCATGCGATAGTTTACATTGAATAGCCGATATCAACACCACCTAGAATCGTTGAATTTAAGACTTGAGAAATTTAAGACTTGAGAATTGTACCAACTATTATGGAAACCTAGGAGCGGCAGATTAGAACACACTTCAATAACATAGAACACAGTTGACATCTTTTCTACTAGGAAATTTGTGATCGAGTATTGGTATAGAATATTCCAGAAATATTAGTAAGATATAACTGTATAGTAAGAGTTTGTTTATATATACCTCATATAATGAAACCACTGTTAAAAATACCACTTCATATCTTTGAAAAATACAAATGTATTTAGGTCACATTTTATAGAGGGTATGAAGCTTTGGGAACCTTAGTTCTGATAGGACCTGATGGAAGGCAATGTTGAGGACTTTGCCTCCACAACTCTCCCAGGAATAAGCGGGTAAAGAAGACGAAGAATATGTATGTGTCTGTGTGTATGTATGTATGTATGTATATTCATCTGGTTTTATAATTCCACAAAGTTTTACCAATAGAGAGAGAGTCGGTTTCTAACATAGACACAAGGCTCTCTCATTGGTATTTACACAAACTCAACTAGGTAGATATGTATGTATGCATGCATGTGTAGATATGGATGTTATTGTATGTGTGGATGTGTATGTTTTGAGGTGTATGTGTGCATGTATCTATACATGTGTATATGCAGTTATTAGATGCAACATTTTTGGAATGTTTTACATACTTTTACTGTTCCATTAATGGATTGTACTTGTAGTTTCCTAACTAGTTGTGTTCTTTCTGTTCCTGTGAAGCCTAGCTTCTCAAGATTTGTATTGAGGCAGTTACTAACATACTCCAGTGCCCCAATAATCACAGGTATAAATCTGAAGGTGTAATCAGGATGGAGTATCTGCAGATTTCTCATCAGTTGTGCATAAATATTCTCCTTTTCACTAATCTTTGATATTATATTGGCATCTGTATGTATGTATGTATGTATGTATGTATGTATGTATGTATGTATGTATGCATGTATGTATGTATGTATGTATGTATGTATGTATGTATGTATGTATTTATTTATGTATGTATGTTCTTCTGATTTTATAATTTCACAAATTTTTGCCAATAGAGAGAGTCGGTTCTAACATAGATACAAGACTCTCTCATTGGAATTTACACATCAACGTGGTATGCATGTCTGCATGCATGTATGTGTGTGCAGGTATGGATGTTATTGTATCTGTGGTTGTGGATGTTTTGAGTTGTATGTGTGCATGTACATATGCCTTTTATCTGTACAAGTGTATATGCAGTTATTAGATGCAAAATGTTTGGAATGTTTTACATATTTTTACTGTTCTATTAATGGATTGTACTTGTAATTTCCTAACTAGTTGTGTTCTTTCTGTTCCTGTGAAGCCTAGCTTCTCAAGATTTGTATTGAGGCGGTTTCTAACATATCCCAGTGCCCTAATAATAACAGGTATATAAATCTGAAGGTATAGTCAGGGTGGAGTTTCTGCAGATATCTCATTAGTTCTGCATAAATATTCTCCTTTTCCCTAATCTTTGATACTATATTGGCATCAGCTGGGCAGCTAACTTCCACTACACTGCATGCCTTTTTTTCCCTGTCCCATATCATTATATCTGGTCTGTTATGCCTGCATTTTATTGGGGTTTTTACTGGAACATTCCACCAGTACTCTTTCATATTATGTATATGTATGTCTTTCACATTGCTGTAGCTTTTAATGTGTTTATTCTCAGAGCTATTGCTACGGATTGCATTATACAGATGTTTGGCCACTACATCATGCCGCATAGGTAGATAGTACCGCGATGACATCTTTGGACAGCTGCTTATGACATGGGTGACATCATCGATGCTAATTCTGCAAAGTCTGCACTTGTTCTCACATCTATGTGTTTTGCTTGCATCCCCCTCTCTTTCGTGTTGAGATCCTGTTCATGAATTGCAAAAGCGTATCCTTCAAAGTGGGAGCCAATATAGCGGTTGTTGGTCCAAGATAGACTACTTTCTTTATCTATATTACTCTCACTCTGGAGCTTGCTTCCTGGCAACATATCCATGCATGATTATTTGCTGATAAGCATGCAGTCTTTCATCCATGGATTCACTGCGGTACTATTGAGCAACTTCTCTGGGTGTGAGGTTTTGATCATCACACGGAATATCTTTCAGGGAGTTCCTTCCCAACTCTCATGATCTCATCTATCTCATGCAGATGGACTTGCTCGAGAGACAGGCTCCTACGCTTCGAGGTTCGTGGATGTTGTCGGAGGGATATGATGGGACATTCAAATGTTGTCTAGACTGATGTTAGGCCACTGCCTCCCTGCTTACGTTTCAAGTAAAGGCGGTCTATGTCACTGTTGATGTGGAAGTTTCCGGTGTTGTTTAGTATATTTCGAGCCCTAACATCAATTACTCGGATTTCATCTATCGTCGAATTGACTATCCCAAACGTTCGTGTTAGGACAGGCACAGAAAACACATTGTGAGCCACTGTTTTATTGTGCGCAGAGAGTTCCGCTGACTATACTTTTCTTAATCGTGTGGAATATTCCCTGGTTACGCGTTCCTTATTACAGATAACATTATAGGATATATTCTCATCTATCCCCAGGTATCTGTAGCAGTCCTCATCAGATATCGGTGAAACAGTTAGGCCACTGATGACAATCCTGCTAGATTGGGTTGTTTTTTTCCCCGCTTTACAGTCATATACGAACATTTATCGTGGCCAAACTCCACTCCTATATCCTTTGAGAATGTTGTAACCAGGTCAAGATTTTTCCTTCATCCTATCTATGTTCCTGGCATAGTTTTAGAGATCATCCACAAAGAACTTATGGGTTAGTTCGTATTTCTGTCCTTCTGTGAGCCAATGATGTATCGTTCACATTTCTTGAGCAGAAAGGACAAGGGGTTTAATGACAGGATAAATAGTTTCACAGAGAGACTGTTTCCCTGAAGTATATCCCTGTGATATTCTATTTTATCAGTGAAAATAGAGTCGTCCTTCTTCCGTATGTATGTATGTTCTTTTGGTTTTATAATTTCACAAATTTTTACCAATAGAGAGAGAGAGAGTAGGTTTCTAACATAGACACAAGACTCTCTTGGAATTTACACAACATCAACTAGGTAGATTACGTATGCATGCCTGTATGCATGCATGTGTAGATATGGATGTTATTGTATGTGTGGATGTGGATGTTTTGAGTTGTATGTGTGCATGTGTATATGCTTTGTATCTGTACATGTGTATATGCAGTTATTAGATGCACATTTTTGGAATGTTTTACATATTTTTACTGGATTGTACTTGTAATTTCCTAACTAGTTGTCTTCTTTCTGTTCCTGTGAAGCCTAGCTTCTCAAGATTTGTATTGAGGCAGTTACTAACATATCCAAGTGACCCAATAATCACGCATAAATCTGAAGCTGTAATCAGGGTGGAGTATCTGCAGAATTCTTGTCAGTTCTGCATAAATAATCTCATTTTCGCTAATCTTTGATATTATCATGGCATCTGCTTGGCAGTTAATTTCCACTACTGTGCATGCTTTCTTTTCCCTGTCCCATCTGGTCCCATCTGTTACGCCTGCATTTTATTTGGGTTTTTACAGGAACATTCCACCAGTACTCTTTCATATTATGTATATGGATGTCTTCCACATTGCCGAGCTTTTAATGTGTTTATTATCGGAGCTATCTTTTGTACGGATTGTATTGTACTGTATTTTGGTCACTACATCATGTGGCCGCACTTCATGCAGATAGATTTGCTCGAGAGACGGGTTCCTACGTTTTTAGGTTCGTAGATGTTGTCGGAGGGATATGATGCGGCATTCAAATGCTGTCTGGACTGATGTTAGGCCTCTGCCTCCCTGCTTACGTTTCAAGTAAAGGCGGTCTATGTCACTGTTGATGTGGATGTTTCCGGTGTTGTCTAGTATTTTCCGAATTCTAACATCAATTGCTCGGATTTAATCTATCGTCCAATTGAGTATTCCAAAGTTGGTGTTAGGACAGGCACATCAAACACATTGTGAGCCACTGTTTTGTTTTGCGCAGAGGGTTCCGATGGCCAAATCATTCTTAATCGGGTGAGTATTCCTTGGTTACGCGTTCCTTATTACAGATACCATTATAGGATATGTTCTCATCTATCCCCAGGTATCTGTAGCAGTCCTCATCAGATATCCGTGAAACAGTTATGCCATTGATGACAATGTTGCTAGATTGGGTTGTTCTTTTTCCCGCTTTACAGTCATATATAAGCATTTATCTTGGCCAAACTCCATTCCTATATCCTATGAGAACGGTGTAACCAGGTCAAGATTTTTCTTCATCCATGTTCTTGGCATAGAGTTTCAGATCATCAACAAAGAGATTATGGGTTAGGCTCGTATTTCTGTCCTCCTGTGAGCCGATGATTTATCCTTCACATTTCTTGAGCGGAAAGGACAAGGGGTTTAATGACAAGATGAATGATATCACAGAGAGACTGTCTCCCTGAAATATACCCCTGCAATATTTTATTTTATCAGTGAAAATAGAGTCCTCCCTCTCTGTCTTTAACCTTAGGATAGTAGCCCAAGAGGAAGACAGCCTCTCTATGGTTCTGATAATAATGTCTGGGACTTTAGAAAGTTGGAGGGCCTCTATCATCCAAAATTGGGAAACAGAATTGAAAACTTTCCTGTAGTCCAGGCAGACTGTTTCACCCCATATTTTTCTTCAAAAGGCATCTATGTCTTTCTGAGATGGGACCTCAGTGACACTTATTATTTTGCACTTCATATCTCTATAGACTGATGTTTGGTTTCGTCTGAATCTGTTATTAAGCACTTTTCTCTCATCTCCCTTCTTCAGGTACCGGTGTTTTTCGCTAACAGCTCTCAATTCTTGTTTGAGGGTGATCAGCTTATATTGAAGAGTTCTGGTTCTACTGTTACCAAACATCGTCTCTATTTTATTTTTCACTCTTGTTGGTAAGGAGTGAGTTTTCGTTGTATTTCTTTGCATGTAAGGAGCATTGTCACATATCCTATGGTTTTTCGTAGGTCAGCAATCTATTTTTCTATTTTAGTTATATATGATGGTATTTTTTGTGGTGTTCTGTCCTAGTTAATATCTCTGCTATCACCAAGATAATGCTTCACTGTCAATTTTGAAACCTCATTTTGAATGTAAACTTCACGTTCCAACATTATTTAACCTTTAAAAATACAATGCAAAAACATGCGTGTAGCAAGTTACACACAAAAAACCCTGCCTCACACATACGCTACACACAGACACAAATACAAACAACACACATGATAAACCCACTAAACTGACCATTGTGTATCTTTTTATTAAAAACATTGTGATATGTAGATCACTTCTAAGGCTAAACGTTGGTATTGAATACATACAAAAGCTGATATTATTAGCATCTCTGAAATCAGACGGTAGAGGCAACTTCATTTTCTTGTATCAGTTATTCATGAAACACAGGGAAACGCCAATCATAAAATATATTTGGGAGAAGTGTTTTCTATATCAATATAACATCTTTATTTCATGATTTTAAATTATTTTTACGCTCAAATTTGAAACTTCTCTTCGAATGTAAACTTGACGTGTTAAAATCATTATTAAACCTTCAAGAAATATAATGAACAAACATTCGTGCAGAAAGTTGCACCGAAACACACAAATACCCTCCCCCCAAAAGCACAAATAGAAACACACTTCCGTAAATCCAAACAAACTGTCCAATTTCTGGGTCTTTATTTAAAACATGATGATATTTAGATCACTTCTAAGACTATCAGTTGGTATTAAATACACTAAATATTTGACATTGTCAGAAAAAAAACCTTTGTCACACTGTATCAACTATGTTATTGGAGTTCATTCTGATCGGCGTTTCATCAATAACTGAGACAAGAAATTGTCTCAGTTATTGATGAAACACCGATCAGAACGAACTCCAATAACATAGTTGATACAATGTGACGTTTACCGAGAAGTTTTTTTCAGCTATTGACATATACTTTTCAGCCGACCCTCGTATTGCTGATTTGTTACACATAGATTTACTTATCTGAAATTGTTGTCAAAACGAATATGAAAGTTTACATCAGTGTATATAATGTATTTAACAACAGTTGTAAAATGTCTCAATTATTAGAATATCTCAATTATTAGAAAATCATTAATGTTAATATTTGAAAGATGTATTAGTTTGTATATATTCTCTCTTTTGGCCAAAATTCAGTGAGCTGCTCAGATATGTTTGAAGGTATTGGAAAGTGTAAGTTGATATATTCTGACCACATGATTTGCGGCATAGAATTACAGCCCTTTACAGTCTGAGTTTAAATCCCGCCGAGGTTAACTTTGTCTCTCATCTTTACGGTGTCGATAAAATAAAGCACCAGTAATTCACTGGGGTAATTGCTGACCTTGTGCCAAAAGTAGAAACAATTATATTAAACTCGTCGATTTCAACGGTGCCGAGGGGACTACTGTGGATATGAGCACAAACTTCTCTTGTAGACCAAACCAAAACGAAATAATAAAGTAAAACAACATGAACAAATTGTAAAGAAATCTCTTCACAGGACGAACATAAATACTGCATATATAGATGAGGATTTTTGCTAGATTCTCGTGCAATTTTGTAACTTAGACTTTTCATTACATTCTACATATGTTTATTTTGAAGTCTGAGTGAATTGTTTAAAACCTAAATAGACAAAATGTTGAAGGTGTGTAACTTGCCATATATATACTGTGTTGTGTCTGCAAACAAATGGCTTTATTTAAAAACCACACGAGGAAAAATGATGCGCATGACTTTTATAAGGTTCTATGGTATATGGGGTAGTGATATCATTATTCCACAATCAAATGTAAGAGCCTATAATCACTTAGTTAATGTAACACTCGATAAATATACAGTATTCCCACTTTATCATTCTTCTTCTTCTTCTTCTTCTTCTTCTTCTTCTTCTTGAGAAGGTCATGCGGACAGATTCCTCAAACACTCCTTCCATCGGATCCTGTTAGAAGCAACCGTCTCCAACTGATCCACCTGGATCCCTAAATGAGCCCAACCAAGTTCATGGATGTTACCCATCCATCTTGGTCGGGGTTTACCCCAAATCTCCTGTCAGTTGATGTTGCCCGTAAAATCTGTCCAGCGATTCTTTCTTGAGACGTTGGAATTACATGCCCAGAGTATCGGATCTGTGATCTCTCCCTTCGAAGTGACTCTAAAACTTCCTTTCTTGCCATTATTATTTTTTTGAAAGGGCGGTGGATTGGCAGTATCGGTAGAGGGTCGGACGCCATGCTTTCCAGCATAGTTACGTCCCTTTACGATCTGAGTTCAAATCCCGCCGAGGTTGACTTTGCCTTTCATCCTTACGGGGTCGATAAAATAAAGTACCAGTAATGCACTGGGTAATTGCTGGCCTTGTGCCTAAAGTAGAAACAATTATTTTTTTGAAAGATTCCACACGCAATATATTTTTTTTGTTCTTTTCTGTTTACAGGACATGGCTATGCACCACGAAGCTATTACCATAGACAAGGTGATATGATGAAACATGTTTTATTATATTATATATACTTCTTTAAATACATAACTCCTGAAATCAAAAGGTCGAGGAAACCTCCTTTTCTTTTATCAGTTATTCATGAAACAAAGGGAACGCCGATCAGAACGGACACAAATACCATAGTCAACATATTCTCAAGTGTGGCTAAGAGATGTGTTTTCAGCAATCACTATGATATATTCAAGAAATATTATTTAAAATATACTTGTGTACAATCAGTTATTTCATATATACCTCGTATGTATGAAATCAGATTTCATATACATGAAATACACAGAATGTATGTTAGAAATCAGATTTCATATACATGAAATACACAGAATGTATGTTAGAAATCAGATTTCATATACATGAAATACACAGAATGTATGTTAGAAATCAGATTTCATACACATGAAATACACAGAATGTATGTTAGAAATCAGATTTCATATACATGAAATACACAGAATGTATGTTAGAAATCAGATTTCATATACATGAAATACACAGAATGTATGTTAGAAATCAGATTTCATATACATGAAATACACAGAATGTATGTTAGAAATCAGATTTCATATACATGAAATACACAGAATGTATGTTAGAAATCAGATTTCATATACATGAAATACACAGAAACATTTACGTTACATTAGATACTGAAGGTGAGACATTATGTTCAACTCCCAGTAAGGTTTCAAAAGTTTGGAAAGTATTACTGATTTTTTAAAATGTTACGTATAATAGATTCCAAACGCAATATATTCTCTAAAATATATATTTCTTTATTCTTTTCTGTTTACAGGCCATGGCTATGCACCACGAAACTATTACCATGGCTATGCACCACGAAACTATTACCATAGAAAAGGTGATATGATGAAACATGTTTTATTATATTATATATACTTATTTAAATACATAACTCCTGAAATCAAAAGGTAGAGGAAACTTCATTTTCGTTTATCAGTTACTAGCAGAAGGGCCCGGCGTTGCTCGGGGCTGAATTGCTTGAAAGTACTGTTAATGATTGCACTGAATTATGATTATTCAGGCAAAGATTGATATAAGTTTACGCCGAATGAATATATTTGTAAGTGTATAGAAAGGCCTGTAAAGGGGTTCCTATCCCCTCGTAGAATGGTGTAAGAATTGAATATGAGGTTGCCTTGAAAAGGGCCATGTTATTGTTCTCATAATTGTAAGAATTTGATAGTCGTGGAAGGGGGTGTAAAACGTTCACAGGTGAATAGGGCCTCTTCGTTTTCCACGAACGGCAGCGGATGTGCTGTTACAAAACTTCATGGTGTGTTAAAAGAGAATGGATGCCCTATGTAGGCAAGAGGGGAATTAAGTATGGGTAAGTAAATACGGGTAATTTATAAAATCTAGAACAATAGCATTTACTCACCATATGTCAGACCGACAAGACTGTAGTGGTGCTGAATAGATGAATCACAACACGTCTGTGGTGGAGATGTTTTCATTGATCGGCGTTATGAGTAAATTTGTTGTATAAAATGATCTGTTGCTTAGTTTTGAAAGTGTATGTTGCGATCGTGTTGTCGCTGATATAAACTTTAATAGTGAGAGTGTAGATGTAGGGGTAGATGTTTCATGTACGTTGGATATAGAAGATGAGGCTGCTGGTTTGATGACGAATGGATGGAAATAGAGGTGAGTGGGGGAAGGTGTTGGTTAAGTGTGAAGTAATTTCAGGAAACGCCTAAAAATGTAAATGCCATCATAAAAGAGAGTCGTATGTAAGTGAAATACTAACGTGTTGTTCCAAAATGATGAAGCGTAGTAATCCTATAAAACCTCCTTGTACACAATGTTTTTCGTTTTTCGTTTTTCGTTGTGGAACGAACGCGAAAGCATCACTCTTGCTGCCAACACGCGAGCAGCCAACGTAAAGCTGACCATGAGAGAAACATGGCTCCCCCAAATGTATTCCCGCCACAGATAGTGTTTGACCCTGCGATTTGTTAATTGACATAGCGAAACATGGCCTTACTGGGAACTGGGACCTCCGAAATGTGAAAGGTAGGTCTGCTCCTGATGGGAAAAGATGCATCCTAGGTATGAGCACAACGTTGCCTCGACCGCACCCTGTGATAATCGTGGCCTCAATCAGATTGGGAGATAAGGACTTAACAATCAAACGTGTGCCATTGCATTGTTTCGGGGGAACCAAATTTCTAATGAGCATTATAGGGGCACCAAATTTAAGTTTGAGAATGTGTGGTGGTAGTCCGGGGGGCTCAAAGGAATTGAGTACCTCTATTGGATAGTTGATGACGTCCTCTGGGTCAGGAGTTGTATCGATAGACTTATATACATAGCCATCCCCAGGAATGAGGTTTAGCATTTGATCATTAATATGGTGAACAGTTTTATTCCTCGGGGCCAGAATAGCTCTTTGGCCAATCCAATCCATATTCTGATAATTAGCTTGTAGATCTGGGAACACTGCATCTGTGAGATCAGAAGGCGTATTAACAATGGTACAAATGGAATCGATGGCAATATTACCATTTTCATCCCCGGTTATTTTGCCTTCGCCAAGTGCAAGGAGGGTGTGAGAAAATGCTGCTGATGTGATATCACGTCGCATATGAGCACGCATGTTAGTGTTAAGTTTGAGAGTGTTCACCAGTGACCACAATGTGGATGACTTAAGACACGCACTTACTGCATCAGCTCTAGTCCCTTTGGGAATAACGGCAATTGTTTGCCGGAAGTCCCCTGAAAGAAGAAGTGTTATGCCTCCCATGGGAGCTGTAGAGTGTTTGATGTCTCTGAGTGATCTATCTAGTGCCTCAAGAGCACCTCTGTGGGCCATCGTGCATTCATCCCAAACGATAAGCTTGCATCGTCTGAAGACTTCTGCCTGATCGGAGCTGTTACTGATGTTGCAAGTTGGTGTCTCAGTCTTCGCTAAGTCAAGCGGGAGCTTGAAAGTGGAGTGAGCTGTCCTGCCGCCTGGCAACAAAGTAGCCGCAATTCCAGATGATGCCACAGCTAGGGCAATGCCTTGTGTTCGCCTAATCTCAGTCAATATTAATTTGTTGACAAAAGTTTTCCCAGTGCCCCCAGGAGCGTCCAGGAAAAAATCCCCCCAGCTTTGGCCCGGACTGAATTAACAACGGAGTTGTAAGCGAACTTCTGTTCTGGAAGTAGCTTTGGCTCATTCTCGGCTATGTACTGTGCAAGCTTGTCAACATTAAAACATGTCTCACGCAGCAAATCTGAAGACAGAGTGTTTGTGCGTTCCCGGTTTGTTGAAGGTACCGCCAAGGCACTACCGCCCATATCAAGTACAGTATCTTCGATTTCAAGCAGCGCCCTGTTGTAAATGAGGTCACTGTACCCAACCTCCATTGATGGATGTAGCCATTGAGCGTGACGCAGGAAATCTTCAGACATATAATCTTTGTAGGTAAGCCATAAAGAGGCAGGATCAGCCAAGTCACACCATAGGAGTAGAATAGCGAAAAGCGATCTGATTTTTTTAGGAGATTTTAACGAAACACCCTCCTCCATAGTGGCGCCCCATTGTGAATCGTCCTCCAAAAGTCCACGCCGAAAGCAGGCTTCGCGGAAAGTATCACATAATACACCGTCAACAGTTCTGATGTCTTGAACACTTTGTGGGCCTAAAACCTCATGGAGTAGAAGGCGCAGGTGAAAACACGTTGGTTTTGGAGGTACAGTGTACACTCTTCCTAGACAACTGTTAAACTTGACACCAGGATGTCCTTCAACATCCTGACCCGACTTCCTACGCACCCAATTGTTGTTTGACCTCACGTAGTAGGACGGGACCTGAGGGTATAAAAGTGTTTTGGCAAATGTGTCAATTTGGCAAAGCCTAAAGAAACCGGTCAAAGTTGTTTGTTTTGGATTTGCCGCCAATTGAGCAGCAGTCTCTTCAGTAAAGTAAGCTCGCTGGCCATTTTCCAAATGAACCGCTAGTTGTATGATGGCGGGGTGCCTTTGGTGAAGCGGAAACCCGAATATCCGCCAAAAAGCTTCACCACTGCTTATGTATCAACCTGCCAAGTACTCCGACACCTCGTCCATGCTATTGTCCTTTTGAAGGCCGAACATGGCAGCGTCAGAACCCTTGTTAATATATTTACATATATACTTTATAGACTTTACTGAATGACAGAACTCCACATTTATATGAGCGTTAAATGTTTTCATCAGAAATGGACAGTACGGGACTACCCACCTATTATCCCCTTGATGACCCCGTAACGTCATAGTGAATCCACCATTGTCAGGGTGCCTTCGTCTGTACAGTGGGTATCCGTCGCGACCGGTCTGGGTCTCCTCCACGAACCTCTTTGGGTATCGTTTAGTGCACACATGGTTTTTGTGGCACGAGGAGAACTTTTGAAAACCGGGACCGCACGGACCGTGCACCATGTGTGCCTTCACAATGTCGTACAGCTGCCGGTCAACAGTTGGGTCCGGGATTTCTGCTGCGATGATGTCATCAAGAACTGTCGGGTCTATTTTGTTGACCAACCAAAGCAAAATGTGCGCATGTGGCAACCCTCTTTTCTGCCACTCAACAGTATACATGTGGCACTTAACAGGCCCAAAAACCTGCCCTTTTTTTAATTAAATCAATGAGCTTAGCGAGTTTCTGCCTGAAAACCCTTGTAATAATATCATGGCGATGGCAGTACTGCTGCCCTGGGAGAAATTCTCGCGTTACCTCAAGCCACTTTGGGTTACATGTAAAGGTGATGAATAAATCGGGTCGCCCATAATGCCGAACGTAAGTCATAGCGTCTTGTGTTCGCTCGTGCATGTACCATGGGCCCCCTGTATAGGTTGAGGGGAGAATACACATCTTGCCGATGTTGCGGGCGTCAGTGTCATTCCTGATGCCGTCACGCAAATGTATGTAGGAGTCTGAGCGCAGCTGCTTCTGATTCAATTTGATGAAGCACAGTCTCTCGGACTCCATCTTTGCAGCCATGTCAACTGCAAACTGGTGAAACAGTTCCCGTGAGCTGTGCAGAGGGCTAAAATCATTATGCCTTCTCATGAAGCGGTATGAGTAGAAAGCCATACATGAAACAATTTTAGATGTCGCAGCAGTGGGCTCGTTTGGTTCGTGGTGAGGAATGCTGAAATGGTACCCGTCTTCTCCGTACGGAAAAAGAAGGGGATACTGCAGGGCGTCATATGAACGATGCGTTTCATTAATACGTTGAAGACCACTGTCGCGGCTTTGAAGAACTATGTCTCGCTTATTGTGCTGTCCACCATGGAGAACTATGGCCACTTCATTGCACGAAGGAGCGTTATATCGGCGTGCGTACTCCCCAGAAGGTCTTTTGTCAGCATCGATGACAATGGTGAAGTTTGGTGAAGGGGCTGTTTCGAAGGCGTATTTGAAACTGCGAATGTAGCTGTTGTGCTCATGAAGCATGTTTTGCAGACTGAGCAGCACGTCCCTGTCAAAATTGTCAGCGTCAGTGTTTGCAGGGGGTGGAATAACGCCGAAACGCACATCAATTTGCGTATTGTAGTTTGAAATGAAGTAAATTTGAAGGAACGAAGATTTGGAATTTTGTAGTGGCTGAAGTGACCCAATAAGGTGGTACACCTGGCTCTGGACCTTGAAAGTAGGCATCCAACCAGTTTCTCTGACAACGTTAGCCCCGAAAGAAGTCATCTGAAATGCACAATTGTACTTCCTGATGAGTTGAAGGAATTGTGATGACCTTGAGGTCGAACCAGTAAGTAATTCCTTCAAAGGGTCTGGCAGCTCCCGAAGAGGGGGCAAGCTGACCTTACCGTTTAAGCAGCACATTGCAGGTGGTTCCCCAGCCCACTTTTTAGCATTGCAGAATTTGCAATTGAAGCACATTTCCCCAATATTTACGTCGGCGCTCATTGAGTAATTGGAGTTGGGCTCATACTTGAAAGCCCGTAGATGCCAGTAAGGGCTGTGTGAACTCGTCAGACCGCGGGTAGCCTCGCGCCGTCGACTGTTCCGCTGGAATGTAGAACGTTGCTGGTCTGAGTCGTGGGAAGGTGTCGCATCAGTAGCAGAAGCGACGTTTGCAATGGTAATGGACCGGCCGTCTACATCTTGAGAAGGCATGGAAGCAGTGAAAGCCGCCTCGTTCCTATGAAGGTGAGTGGTCGGTAGTTCGAATGTTCCGAAAATCTTGAAGCAGCAGTAACCGCAGCGTTTTTAGCCAGTCGAGTGGCCCTTTGTTGTGGGCCCTCTGAAGCCCTTGAATCAGCAGTAGCAGCAGCCTTTCTAGCCATGCGATTCGACCTTGTTTCCGGACGCTCTGAAGCCCTGTAAGCAGCATCGTATGAAGCCTTTTTTGCTCGGCGTGCGTTGCGCTGTTGGAAAGTTTCAGCAGCTCGTGATTCCGCTGAACGTAAAGCGCTCTGTGAAAGTCTGAAATTCTTTTTTTCGGAGGACTCGTTTGCGGTAATCGCCTTTTGCACGGCTGCTGCTGCCGTATGGCGGCCGAGGCGACTTCTCTTTTTCGGTGGCATTTTATGTGAAAAATAAAGGGTGAAAGTTACTTAAAGATAGAAATTGTAATGTGAATGAAATGTGGAAACATTTTGACATTGGAAGGAAAAGAAACAAATATTTGGAGTTGAAAGAAATTGTTTAGGTAAGTATAGCGACAGAGTGTGTAAAGTGTATTGAAACGTGAGTTAAAAGAAAGAAAATGAAGTGAGATTTGTAAGACAGGAAGTTGTTTACGTACATGTGAAAATATTTGTGTAAAGTGTATAGAAACGTAAATTGAAACAAATAAAATGAACTTACATTTTTAAGAAAGGAATTTTTTTACGTACATGTTGCAAATGGCAAATGTTTGTGGTTATAAATCCCGCACGTTGTTTAATTGAAGTGAGTGTGTGTTTGTCTGCGTTTGGAAATAAATCAGTAATTTTGAAGTATAAAAGAGAAAGTAGCAAAATGTGTGGGTTGTAGATAGAGGAGGAAAGCAGATGATATTATAGAGTAAAACGGACAGTATCACTATCAAGCTTCGAAAGAGAAAGTAGCAGAAAGTATGAAGTTGTATAGATTTTTAATGGTAGTGGAAAGAGTTTAGCAGTTTAAATGACAGTTTAAATGACAGAGAAAAATCGTAAAATATTGAGTTTTATCTATTTTTTGCGTAATGGTGGGTGAAATTGAAAAAATGATCTGTGTCAAGACACAATCGAAACTATTTCATATACTGAATGGTAAATTTCAATTGAAGAAATTCTATATCGTAGATTTCTATAACGAAGGAGCTTGGCCACACACTGAGCTTTATAGATTATGATTCATGAAACAAAGGGAACGGACACAAATACTATAGTCTCAAGTGTGACTCGGAGATGAATTTTCATCAATCACTATCATATATTCAATAAATATTATTTACAATATACCTGTGTACAATCAGTTATTTCATACATACCCCATATTGGGAACGCACTGTTAGAAATCAGATTTCATATACATAAAATACACAGAAACATTTACGTTATATTAGATACTGAAGGTGAGAGGTTATGTTCAAGTCCCAGTGAGGTTTCAAACGTTTGGAAAGTATTACTGATTTTTTAAAATGCTACGTATAATAGATTCCAAACGCAATATATTTTCTAAAATATATATTTCTTTATTCTTTTCTGTTTACAGTACATGGCTATGTACGACGAAAATATTACCATGTAATAGGTGATATGAGGAAACATGCTTTATTATATTATACTAGCATATGGAGTGTGCATATTGGTATTATACGCAAATATATATATGTAAATTGAAAAGTAAATTGACAATATCTTCTTCGCCCATTTATTTCTGAGAGGGTCGTGGCGGCAGTGTCCTTTTCAAACACTCCTTCCAGCGAGTCTGTCAGAAGTAAACGTCTCTAACTAATCCAGCTGGATCCCAAAGTTTGACCAGCCAAGCTCATGGATGTTATCCAACTATCTTGCTCAGGGTCTACCTCTGGGTCTGTTGACGGTTGGTTTTGCCTGTAAAATGTGTCCAGCGATTCTTTACTGAGACATTCTAACCACATGCTCATAATATTGGAGTTGTGATCTCTCAATTCAGAGAAGTAGCGGTTCTACCAGGAGTGACTCTCTGGTCTCTAAGCTATGCACTTTATCGAGTAACGTTACTCCAAAGACCCTTCGGAGGAATCCCATTTCTGTCGCTTTTATTTGCAATTGTATTTTTTGGTCATTACCCAAGATTCATGATCCTCAGTAAGAGTTGGCAGGAATACCAGGCAAACAGCGAGTTTGGCTTTTACACCTACCCCCTTCTTCTGATTGCTGAATGCTGAGGCTAGCGCATTATTGCATGGATTGGCAGTATCGGTAGAGGGTCGGACGCCATGCTTTCCAGCATAGTTACGTCCCTGAGTTCAAATCCCGCCGAGGTTGACTTTGCCTTTCGTTCTTACGGGGTCGATAAAATAAAGTACCAGTAATGCACTGGGTAATTGCTGGCCTTGTGCCTAAAGTAGAAACAATTATTGCATCAGCTTTTGCAATTCGTGCACTTAATTCAGCCTCCTGCATTCCATCACTCATGAAAACGGTTCCAAGATACTTGAACTTCTCTAACAGCTTCAGTAGAACTCCATTCACATTTATATACATTTGAGGGACTTCTGTCCACCCGTCCATCACGCAATGTTTATGTGTGTTTGAGTGAATGTATGTGTGTGTAAAAGGAATATATGATAGTGATTGGAATATATGATAAAAATGGTGACACACACACACGTCTCTAATTTAAGAACACCGACAAACTCGCGCGTGCACACTGTCCTATTACCACTTAAGAGCTTTGGCCCGAGCAAACATCCCCTCCCCAATTTTAGAAACGTCTGGGTTGTCCAGAATTGATGGGAAAAGTCTTGACGGTCTTACTCTGTGCTCTTGGTCAAGAGGCAGGTGCCTTACCTGGGACGTCACAGTTGGTGACTCTTTTGCTTCTTCCCACATCCTGGATGCAGCAGTAAGGGCGAGTGCTACAGCATCCGCAGCTGAACGGAACAAAATCCTAAAATACCGTGTTCTGTTAGCTAACTACATTATCCAGCATGTGGCGTTCGAGACGTTTGGGGGAGTCGGGCTACCGACAGCGAGGTTCTTATCTTCACTGGCGGCTCGCCAAACAGAGGTAACTGGTAATGCTCTTGAGGGCACTTGGTTGTTCCAGCACCTCAGCCCCGCCATTACCCCAAGTATCGCCGCGAGCGTGTTGGCTTGCCTAATAAATTATTAGAGAGGTTTCCCAGTGCTCCTCGTTATATTGCTATCTTTTGCTCTGGTAGCGGCTCGCTTGTCCACCACTTTCGACTGCATATTGTTCTATGGGATCTAAGATGTGGGTATTACGTGCTTGTGTATTTTTTCTTTCTTTTTCTTCCTTTCCCTTTCCTTTGTATATATTATATTTGTTAGTGTTTTCGTTCTGGAATATAAAATTTTTATACAAATGAGTTTTTAAAAAAAAGATTGAGTTAAACTGTTGTTAATAAATAAATAAAAAATTGTACTTTTACCCTCCCATTTCCAATACACCGAACGCTATCATGACTGTATGTGTGTGTTTGTGTAAATATATATGTGTGAATGTGTGTTTGTGTGAATGTATGTGTTTGTGTGAAACTATGTGTATTTGTGTGAATGGGACGTCACAGTTAGTGACTCTTCTGCTACCGTGTTCTGTTAGCTAACTACATTATCATAATAGTTTATAACTTTGCCTATTAATCCTTATGGTGAGCAAATGGAGTCACGTGCTGGCCTCCCCACAGACGTTTCCCCGGAGGATGGTAAGGGAGATGCGCTGGCAGAGCCATTTTCCCTTTCCTTTGTATATATTATATTTGTTTGTGTTTTCGTTCTGTAAGCATTATATTAAATTTTTATACAAATGAGTTAAAAAAAAAAGAGTTAAACTGTGTTGTTAATAAATAAATAAAACGTTATACTTCTTTTACGCCCCCGTTTCCAATTCACCGAACGCTATCATGACTGTATGTGTGTGTAAATGTATGTGTGAATGTGTTTGTGTGAATGTTTTTGTGTAAAAGTATGTGTATTTAACTGAATGTATGTCCGTGAGGGTGTATTTTTATAAGTTTGTGTTTGCACGATTATAGTTATATACTCATAATAGTTATATACTCATACATATAGATGTATGGTATGTGCACAATCATACGCGTCAGCGTGTAGAACATCATAATCTCTCTATCTCTCTTATCACAAACTCTCGCTTTCTATATATAAGGTAGTGGCAACGATAAGGTAG